>CM034534.1:67805451-67986314 GCA_020002185.1 Paraescarpia echinospica | reverse complement strand
CCTGTCAGGAACTCAAAATGTCAACTGTCCAGTGTCCAAGGCACTGCTGACAACACCCAGTCTATTTCTAGCCACTGCCACCTGGCCTATTTATCGAACAGGTTGCACTTGGCTGACCGTTCGAGGCCGAGTACTGGGTCTACCGCATAATTATTTATAAATAAATCCTACTTCGTAACACATGCAATCTTTGAAAAATTCCCCCTCTACGCACATTGTACACATCGGGTCTGACCCCCTCCCGAAGCAAGCAGTAAGCCTATCTTGCGTATGGCACACGGCAACCGAGGCACCACCCCACATTTAAGCATATGGTGCAAAATCAATCACAGCAACGGTTACTTTAATGTATGCGCAGGACCGGATGTGGCGTAAGACGAGGTCACAGAACGCACGGAGTCGGTGTCAAGGAACTGACCCGAATAGAAACTGGAACTTCCACTGGGCAGGTACGTATAGCATGCACACCGCAAGGTAATCTCTGGATGGCCATGCAATTACACTATTAACATTTAGATAACACGTGAACGACGCTTATATAAGGTAATAAGGATCTTCTTTTTCCAATACACGCCTAGCCTCAATATGCTGAGGATACAGGCGGTACGTGGCATGACAGGCGAACAGGAAAAGTGTTTTTGTTTTTAGAGTGCAATATATAAGAACACAAGTGTCTTGTAAATAAACAGAAATACGTGCAGAAGAACTAGTTAACGTCGAAAATATGGGGTAGTGCAAAGTCTGGATGTTGGTTTTAAACGCATCCAGGCTGTTCTGATTATCAATATAACTTTAATTTAAGGTAGTCTACCGCTGACGTTAATCTTATATCGTTAGTTCCGCTACACACAAGTATGTGATTATAATGCAGATTAGAACTTACCGTATGTTGATAGCATATCCTCCCTAGCTTCCTAGCACATCCATCCATTTGTTGACGACTTTCGTCTAGCACACGAGTACGAGAGCTTAATCCTTTGGTTTTGAAGCGCCACTAAGCTCGGATTGTCTGAGGATATTAGCGCGTTAGAAGTTATTTATTATTATTATTATGTTCATTTTACGTAACTGCTGCCTTCGATACCCTGAAATTAGATCGAAGACTGCTCGATGGTATCATTCGAAAAAAGTCGGACGTTTCGCTGCGTCGTCAAAATGTCGCCGGCACGGAAATGACGTCACAATGTGAGACGTATTTGCAAAGGAATACAAATAACTTCCGTGCGTTCCCGCGGTATCTGTTGCCGTAAAACGTTTCACTGAACATTTGTAATGAAATCTTTTCTAAACGACGATTGTATCGGCCTGGTGTACGTGGAAATGTTCCCGCGTTAGATCACAGCAAATTTTATTACCAGAAAAAGTGATCCGCAGAGATTGAATTTACGCTGCATATCTGTAAAGATTGTACAAGCCCGATGCGTTGAACCGTTGATGGGTGTACCGCATCAGCTCGTAGGCTGGGTGGGGTGTCATGTGTGCTTATGCAACCCCGCTGGTGTAAAATAGGTCTGATGGAAAAGTGTTCCACCTGAATAGAGGAGTTGAATATTCTTGTTGAACATGAAGGGGTGTAGTTGGAGGGGTGCAGTTGGAGGGGTGCAGTTGGAGGGGTGTAGTTGGAGGGGTGCAGTTGGAGGGGTGCAGTTGGAGGGGTGCAGTTGAAGGGGTGTAGTTGGAGGGATGCAGTTGGAGGGGTGCAGTTGGATGGGTGCAGTTGTTGTGGTTTTTGTTGTGGTTCTGACTCTTGGTGTGCGTGTTGGATGCCGTTTTTGGAGTGTCTTGGTGAGCCTGCAGTCGCAGATCGAAAAACGCACCTCTCCAAAAACCAACTGCCCTACAGGCATGCGCAGCGTTATCATAGTCATTGCTGTCTGATGTTGCAGGTCCGGGCACGAGCAACGACCCTTGCAGCGAGAACTACCGCGGCCGCCATCCGTTCTCGGAGCCGGAGACACTCGCCATGTCCAACTTCCTGTGGCGACTGAGACCGCGCCTCGATGTCTACCTCAGTCTGCACTCGTACGGCCAGTACTGGCTAACGCCATGGGGCTTCACGTACCGCGTACCGTCCGACTACAGACACATGGTAATCTCAGACTCATTTGAAACAATTACTAGACTGCTACGTTCCTGAACAATGTTTTGGAAATTGTTTTCGAAATAAATTCCATTTCCATCCTAAATTGTTGGCTGTACTCCATTCCGATGAAGGCGCTGTGCGTCCCTACTAAATTTTCGTGTTTAATGATTATGGTTTGTTGTGTTTATGGCTAAAACTATTGGGTTCGTGCGAATTTAGGCTATATGGAAGTTTTTTATTATATTGATTAATTTCGAGAAGTTCATAGGATGTGTTCTGCGCCTTTGACGTATATATATTGTGATATTCACCAGTAAACACTACGCGTTATAAATGTGTCGTAATAAATAAACATTTAATAAAAAGAATTGTAGATTTGTCACAAATGCAAAGAATCAGACAGGAATGTGACTTCCGCCACCTGCTCTTCCAATATGAGCCAGCATGAAAGAGTTCGAAGGAAGTGCTGCATTCATGCTACTGTTTTGCCATAGGACGGTAACCCAATCCAGCTGCATGGCAGACTTGGTTAACGCACTTGCAATTAAGACTTTACAAAGTGTCTCAATACTCAAAGGAGTTCCTGCATGTTCATAGTAGTTTGAGAGACACGGCCAAACTGGACGTGTCGCTACCGCTTCAGATCTTAAGGTTCATTTTAAAAACAGAATTCGTCGTTATTGTTGATGCCAGATGCCGTAAAGTGTTGGGGCTGACTCGCGAAATGACCGGTCGCCCCAGTGACACCTTGCACGTGGGACATAACTATTTGATTATGTTTACTGGAGCGTAGCGATCTAGTTGGTTGGCGTCGGTCTACACAAAGGATGATGTACTGTGGTGCGTGGCGAGTCGGTGCTCGATGTGTGAGGAGAAGGATCTCAAACTCTACTCGAACTGCTATCGGCAGCCAGTGCAGCTTGACCGGTAGCGGTGTGATGTGGCAGAATTTCTTTGAATTTCTTTCGACAAGGCGGGCCCCCAGTTCTGCACTCTCTGTTGTATTTGTTTCAAGGGTAGTCGGTGGAGCAGGGCATTGCCACCGTTAAGTCTACTGGTGACAAAAGCATGTAAGACTTGCTCTGTCGCTGCAGCTGTTAGATAACGTCTGATTCTTGCGATGTTGCGGAGGTGAACAATTGCTGACCTATCCACTACAGTCACGTGTGACGCCATCCTCACCTCGGCATCAAACAGCACACCAAAATTATGTACGTCATAGGACACAGTGACCAAGCAATCACCAATGCACATTGTGTGTAGCTCGGTTTTCTTCAGCTGTTGGCCAGAACCGAACACGATGACTTCTGTTTTTGAGTCATTCAGCTTTAAGAAGTTTATGCTCATCCACGGTCTATTCCCCGCTACACATTCTTCGATTCTACGCACAACAGCCGCAGCGATGTCCTCCTGACAGGGTTTCACTGGGATGTAGTGTCGCTCGCGTAGCAATGAGACGTCTAGTTGTTCTTGCGTATGATCTTGGCAGTCGATTGTGAATTGATGGAGAAGAGCTGAGGACCCCATATACAAGAGGACGAGCAGGTGATGTAGCACCGTGAATGTGAAAGGACTGGACTCTGTCACTCAGGTTTGACTTAAACAAGTCCTAATGCATTTTGGATCACTCCGACATCATGTGAGAGTCTGTGCAACATCACTTCGTGGTCGACGATATCAACTGTAGCCGATAGATCAAGAAGCATCATGACGACAACATTCTGATTATTCATTGCATGCAGGATGTCATTCTGCACACTGACAAAGGCCGTCTCAACGCTGTGATTTGACTTGTACACGGACTGGTAGGGCTCGTAGAGATTGTGCTCTGACATTTAAGCCGAAAGTCTCGCGACAACAACACGTTCCATTGTCTTGGATAAGAATGGTAGATTGGACAGTGGTCTGCAATTATTCAAGACGGCTTTGTCCCGGCTGGGTAGTGTTTCTTGAGTACAGGCCTAACATACGCTCCCTTCAACTGTGAAGGTACTACACCTGTTCTCGGAGATATAGTAACAATCGTCGTACAAAATCATGCAAACAATCTCTAAGTAGCTATGTCGGAATTTGATCGAGTTCACAAGATTTCATTCGCGATTAGTTTAACAGCGTTCCAATTTCAGCCTCAGTGGCTGGCTCAAATGCAGTCAGCAGACACGTCTGCGGTGCATCTTCAATGGAGACGTCTATATTGTTGACATTTTGAATCAGTTCAAACCGAATTTTCGAGGTTTTTTTTAATACAACCTGCATTGCTAATGTGTCGAATGAGTCACGTGGCGGAAGTAGAGTATCGTTTAGTGTGTGTAGAAGCTTGACGACAATGTTGAACAGTTGTCCCGGTCACCAGATGCATCAGTGGTTTGACTCGTGTGGTATTCACCTTTAGCACGGTGCAAGATGAATCGTCCTATTCATCACATAACCTAGAATAAAAAATCATGGCAAAATTAGCTCTGACAAGAAACCGGAAACACGTTGGTTGTGCAATATCGTGCCTTACCATACGAACATCATACCATTCATCAAGCAGTGTTTTCATAATATTCTCCAGGTGGTAAAACTACTCGACGTGCGTGTAAAGCTAGCACGTTGTGCGTCTAATATAACACGGAATAACGTATCATTACGTCGACGAGTGGATGCATTTCGAGGCGTGTGTATAGATCTTCGTCATCCACTGGCATTATAACTTCACGGGAGGGGTTCAAGTACGTTTGTATTACAATCAGGTAGTGACTGCCTGTAAGAAATAATGTATCTCCATCCGTTTTTGTTGTTTCCATAGCTATTCCAAGGATTTTGGTTAAATGCGAAATACCCCCGAGCAGTGATTAAGGCAGAATCATACCCAACAGCAGACGTGCAGGCCGTTAGAGAGGAGACTACAAAAGACTAGTGCGGTCTAAATGATGACGTCGAAATAAAGAAAATCTCGCTAATCTCGCTGACTGAATGGCAACATGTCTTGGTAGAATGAAGCGCTACAGTCGGCTTATACCAAGGGAGCCACTGAGATGTACTGACAGTTGAAGAAAGCTGCGTGTGTCACTTACACTTCTAAGCTTGTTCAGTAATCACACGAAACGGTTTTCATTATTTAGCCGATCCGCAGGTAGTGGGGAGTTTCGTGTAATTACACACAATGTTCTTACTTTCTCGGTCACGAAATATACTTTCAATACACCATTGCTGTGTTACATTTTATTGTAAGGAGTAAACGAGAATCCGGCAGACCAATAAACCATCTGGTGAAAAACGTCATACTTTACCTATAACACATTATATGTACTGGTCGTTTCTAATACACTAAAGCGTCCCTTCTCTATCTGCCTGCCTGCCTGCCTGCCTGCCTGCCTGCCTGCCTGCCTGCCTGCCTGCCTGCCTGCCTGCCTGCCTGCCTGCCTGCCTGCCTGCCTGCCTGCCTCTCTCACTCACTCTCTCTCCCACGTCATAAAATACCACATACATTAACTCATCGCAAAATGCAGACCAGAATATTTTCGAAAACAAATGGAAGATGACAGATGATGATTGTAATGCCTTTCGTTTAAATGAACCGATACACTGACTTTGTAAATGAAACAATGGCACAATATCCGGCCACAGTTCGTTCAGTTAACGGTTATTAACTAACGGAATGTCTGTTTAGTTACGCGCCGCGCAGAAAGCAGCTGCCACAGCAGCACAGAATAACGGAACAACGTATGAAGTGGGATCTTCAGCACGACTACTCTGTACGTGTTCACACGCACGCACGCACGCACGCACGCACACACACACACACGATCATGTATATAGTTTATAATATTATATATATATATAATATATATATATATATACAGGTATATATACATACAAACATGCATACATACATATATCCATCCCTGCCTACCTGCCTACATATTTACATACCTCTATATATACATGTACATACAAACATGCATACATACATACATGCATCCCTGCCTACCTGCATACCTGCCTACATACTTACATACCTATATATATATATATATATATATATATATTTCATTTCATAAATATGTAGGCACGTATGCATATATATATAATTACTTTATATATATATATATAAAATAATTACGCATTAAAGTAGTATACATTCATACATACATTCATACATACATGCATACATGCACGCATGCACACATGCATATATGCTTACATGCCCACATGCATATGCATACATACATGCATCCCTGCCTACCTGCATACCTGTCTACATACTTACATATATATATATATATATATGGGTAATAATATGAAATTATGTAGCGAAGATTGCATGCAATGGTAAGGACTCTATCTATCTGTCACATACACATCAAGTGTCTGAATGACAGGGATGCATGTATGTATGTATGTGTACTGTCTGTCTTCACTTTAATGCTGCGTGGTCCTGCTATATATATATATATATATATAAATATATATATGAATAACTAGCTGATGTCCTATACACCAGATAATTAATTGTGCTAAACATATAGAAATAGACATAAACATATACATGTATATATATATATATATAGGTATGTAAGTATGTAGGCAGGTATGCAGGTAGGCAGGGATGCATGTATGTATGCATTTATGTATGTATGCATGTATGTATGTATACTACTTTAATGCGTAATTACTTTATATATATGTATATATATATACATATATATATATGTATATATATACATATATATATATATATATATATATATATATAAATATATATATGAATAACTAGCTGATGTCCTATACACCAGATAATTAATTGTGCTAAACAAAATTATTAAGATACATGAAATATATTTAAATTAATACACTCACGGTTATTTACGAGTTACAATTGTACGATTGCATGTTTGATGATAAACGGGTTAATGTGGTCACTGCAGATCTCGCTTCGGGCGGTTCCGACGACTGGGCGAAGGGCGTGGCTCGGGCCAAGTTCGCCTACACGGTCGAACTGGGAGACACGGGCAAGTTCGGCTTCCTGCTGCCGCCTCGATACATCAACGTGACCGGAAGTGAAATGTTTGGAGCCGTAAAGACTCTGCTAAAGGAAGCGCGCAAGATACGATTGAGACAACAAACACAACATTAAACAAAATAGTTTATAGCCATATTTGACATTGTTATTTTTCAGGTATTGGTTATATAATATTTAAAAACGTTAATTAAAGAAGACATTTAGCAAATGTAACAACTAGAGTACGAAGAGCCAAGGTATGAACTGCTGTGAAACCTTGAAACGAACATGTGAAGTGTTTGCTTTCATCATAATGATGCTAAAAATACACTGCGTTTCTAATTGTTGTTGTTATAATTATATTATTATTTGACGCGCGTTTTATCTCACAAATGAACAGCGTACAGCAATGAATCGTGTATAGATACACACACACACACACACACACACACACACACACACACACACACACACACACACACACACACACACACACACACACACACACACAGGCGCGCATACACACACACACACTCACACACACACACACACACAGAAAGAGAGAGAGAGAGACAGACAGACAGACAGACAGACAAGACAGAGAGACAGACAAGACAGACAGAGAGAGAGAGATGGGATATTTATTTGTTGCTCTGCCACGAGGCAGTTGTTACTGTGTGACCGTATTGTGTGTTATGTTTGGGTTGTTGTTGTTGTTCTACCACTAGGCAGTTGTTACTGTGTGACCGTATTGTTTATTATGTTTGGGATATTGTTGTTGATCTGCCACGAGGCAGTTGTTACTGTGTGACCGTATTGTGTGTTATGTTTGGGATGTTTTTGTTGTTCTACCACGAGGCAGTTGCTACTGTGCGACCGTATTGTGTGTTATGTTTGGGATGTTGTTGTTGATCTGCCACGAGGCAGTCGTTACTGTGCGACCGTATTGTGTGTTATGTTTTGGATGTTGTTGTTGATCTGCCACGAGGCAGTTGTTACTGTGTGACCGTATTGTGTGTTATGTTTTGGATGTTGTTGTTGATCTGCCACGAGGCAATTGTTACTGTGTGACCGTATTGTGTGTTATGTTTTGGATGTTGTTGTTGATCTGCCGCGAGGCAGTTGTTGCTGTGTGATCGTATTGTTTGTTATGTCTGGGATGTTGTTGTTGTTCTACCACGAGGCAGTTTTGCTATGTGACCGTATTGTGTGTTATGTTTGGGATGTTGTTGTTGTTCTACCACGAGGCAGTTGCTACTGTGCGACCGTACTGTATGTTATGTTTGGGATGTTGTTGTTGTTCTACCACTAGGCAGTTGTTACTGTGTGACCGTATTACGTGTTACCTTTGGGATGTTGTTGTTGATCTGCCACGAGGCAGTTGTTACTGTATGACCGTGTTGTGTTTTATGTTTCGGATGTTGTTGTTGATCTGCCACGAGGCAGTTGTTACTGTGTGACCGTATTGTGTGTTATGTTTTGGATGTTGTTGTTGATCTGCCACGAGGCAGTTGTTACTGTGTGACCGTATTGTGTGTTATGTTTGGGATGTTGTTGTTGTTCTACCTCGAGGCAGTTGTTGCTATGTGACCGTATTGTGTGTTATGTTTGGGATGTTGTTGTTGTTCTACCACGAGGCAGTTGTTGTTGTGTGACCGTATTGTGTGTTATGTTTGGGATGTTGTTGTTGTTCTAACACGAGGCAGTTGTTGCTGTGTGACCGTATTGTGTATTATGTTTGGGATGTTGCTGTTGTTCTACCACGAGGCAGTTTTTACTGTGTTACCGTATTGTGTGTTATGATTGGGATGTTGTCGTTGTTCTACCACCAGGCATTTGTTACCGTGCGACCGTATTGTGTGTTATGTTTGGGATGTTGTTGTTGTTCTACCACTAGGCAGTTGTTACTGTGTGACCGTATTGTGTATTATGTTTGGGATTTGTTGTTGATCTGCCACGAGGCAGTTGTTACTGTGTGACCGTATTGTGTGTTATGTTTGGGATGTTTTTGTTGTTCTACCACGAGGCAGTTGCTACTGTGCGACCGTATTGTGTGTTATGTTTGGGATGTTGTTGTTGATCTGCCACGAGGCAGTTGTTACTGTGGACCGTATTGTGTGTTATGTTTTGGATGTTGTTGTTGATCTGCCACGAGGCAGTTTTTACTGTGTGACAGTATTGTGTGTTATGTTTTGGATGTTGTTGTTGATCTGCCACGAGGCAGTTGTTACTGTGTGACCGTATTGTGTGTTGTTTGGGATGTTGTTGTTGATCTGCCACGAGGCAGTTGTTGCTGTGTGATCGTATTGTTTGTTATGTTTGGGATGTTGTTGTTGTTCTACCACGAGACAGTTGTTGCTATGTGACCGTATTGTGTGTTATGTTTGGGATGTTGTTGTTGATCTGCCACGAGGCAGTTGTTACTGTGTGACCGTATTGTGTGTTATGTTTTGGATGTTGTTGTTGATCTGCCACGAGGCAGTTGTTACTGTGTGACCGTATTGTGTGTTATGTTTTGGATGTTGTTGTTGATCTGCCACGAGGCAGTTGTTGCTCTGTGATCGTATTGTTTGTTATGTTTGGGATGTTGTTGTTGTTCTACCACGAGGCAGTTGTTGCTATGTGACCGTATTGTGTGTTATGTTTGGGATGTTGTTGTTGATCTACCACGAGGCAGTTGCTACTGTGCGACCGTATTGTGTGTTATATTTGCGATGTTGTTGTTGATTTGCACGAGGCAGTTGTTACTGTGCGACAGTATTGTTTATTACGTTTGGGATGTTGTTGTTGATCTGCCACGAGGCAGTTGTTACTGTGTGACCGTATTGTGTGTTAGGTTTGGGATGTTGTTGTTGATCCGCCACGAGGCAGTTGTTACTGTGTGACCGTATTGTGTGTTACGTTTGGGATGTTGTTGGTGTTCTACCACTAGGCAGTTGTTGTTGTGTGACCGTATTGTGAGTTATGTTTGGGATGTTGTTGTTGCTCTGCCACGAGGCAGTTGTTACTGTGTGACCGTATTGTGTGTTATGTTTGGGTTGTTGTTGTTGTTCTACCACTAGGCAGTTGTTACTGTGTGACCGTATTGTTTATTATGTTTGGGATATTGTTGTTGATCTGCCACGAGGCAGTTGTTACTGTGTGACCGTATTGTGTGTTATGTTTGGGATGTTTTTGTTGTTCTACCACGAGGCAGTTGCTACTGTGCGACCGTATTGTGTGTTATGTTTGGGATGTTGTTGTTGATCTGCCACGAGGCAGTCGTTACTGTGCGACCGTATTGTGTGTTATGTTTTGGATGTTGTTGTTGATCTGCCACGAGGCAGTTGTTACTGTGTGACCGTATTGTGTGTTATGTTTTGGATGTTGTTGTTGATCTGCCACGAGGCAATTGTTACTGTGTGACCGTATTGTGTGTTATGTTTTGGATGTTGTTGTTGATCTGCCGCGAGGCAGTTGTTGCTGTGTGATCGTATTGTTTGTTATGTCTGGGATGTTGTTGTTGTTCTACCACGAGGCAGTTTTGCTATGTGACCGTATTGTGTGTTATGTTTGGGATGTTGTTGTTGTTCTACCACGAGGCAGTTGCTACTGTGCGACCGTATTGTATGTCATGTTTGGGATGTTGTTGTTGTTCTACCACGAGGCAGTTGCTACTGTGCGACTGTATTGTGTGTTATGTTTGGGATGTTGTTGTTGATCTGCCACGTGGCAGTTGCTACTGTGCGACCGTATTGTGTGTTATGTTTGGGATGTTGTTGTTGATCTGCCACGAGGCAGTTTTTACTGTGTGACCGTATTGTGTGTTATGTTTGGGATGTTGTTGTTGATCTGCCACGAGGCAGTTCTTAGTGTGTGACCGTATTGTGTGTTACGTTTGAGATGTTGTTGTTGATCTACCACGAGGCAATTGTTACTGTGTGACCGTATTGTTTGTTGCCTTTGGGGTGTTGTTGTTGATCTGCCACTATAGAGGGTTGAGGGGCGGGTCATGACTGTGGTGCAAATGACAACACTTTCACCGATGGCGCTATATATTTCAGCTCTTCCTGGTAAAAAGACCTATGCCCCGAAAGCTGCTGTGAATAAACCAGGTACGTTTTTATTATATTTGGTATGTGGGCGTTGTTCTCCTACACGATGTGGCTCTTCATCCATTTACAAAACATTGGTCAATGAATGTGGAGCTCCAACGTCCGCATTCTCGTAAAAATAGCAATGCGTGATGTAATACTTGATTACGTATATTCTTTATTGTGATCCTTTGAATAAACATTTTCCAAGTTGTCTTTGATCGCACATGTGTGCCCACATATTCGACATATGCTAATTATTGGCCGCCATATTTAGAATAGGGAATGCGGGTCCTACGTATACGCCACCAATGGAAATAGTATGTGTGTTTCCATACTAAGCTTAAGATTGTGAAAAGAGTTTTGCCTCTAGGTGCACCCAAATTTTTGAATCAGCTCCCCATTATTATAGAATCATCTGAAACTGTTGCTATATTTCGTAAACTCACTCTTATTCTAATTAATAGACTGTCTTATTTGCATTCCCACCCTAAGTCTTCGATCGGCTTTGTGCTCTACTGATGACTCTTCACGTCCATGTTCGTGGTTTTGCCTAATGATTCTTGTATATATATCTATAGAAGTTTACAATTATTATATCATTCCGGTGGAGGTGTTCATAAATATGACGACAATAATGACTTTTTCAGTTCCTATTAAGGAAATTATTTATGCTCTTATGACTGCGGCCAAGCCAGGTACATTATCTTGTTACTACGGTCGCATACAACACGTACTATGCAGTAGTCGCACACGTTTATTTGTGCTGATGTAAAGTCAGAAACTTTCGAACTGTGCCGTGTATTGACGCCTGTATGGTAAAAATAATATGCCTATGGTTGCATCGGATTTGTCTGCTCACGTCGCCTCGAACACCGCAGTGTTCCTGATATGAAGATATATACATGCATGCATGCATACATACATACATACATACATACATACATACATACATACATGCATAATAATAATAATGGTTTATTACAGAAACTGTGATACATTCCAATCAATTACATACATAGATTGCCATGGTTTCTGTAATGAGGGTATAAAGCCACGAGTGGCTGATTAGCCCTCACAATACATGTGATACATAGGTAAATTCCATGGTGCAAGATAACAATTTATGTGATTGAAGAAAAACAGAAACATGAATCACAACAGTACTATTTTCATGAATACTTCATGTAAAATAGCAACAAAGAATGCTATTTATATATGTCATTAATATTATGTACTAGCAAAAAATTCTTAAGTTGACGTTTAAACGTTGCTAATGCATAATTACAATTACAATCCACTGTTGTCGCCATATAGTTCCATAATTTAACACCTCGATATCTAATGGTTTTATATAATACATTACTTTTTGAAATCGGCACATGTAGTAATTCTGCGTTGCGTGTCCTATGTTCGTGTAGTTCGTTATTTCTAATGAACATCCTTGTCATAACTGACGGAAACATATTCTTAACGATTTTGTACATAAACAGCACAACCGTGTATTCGTAGATTTTTCTTATTGGTAAAATGGACAGCTTCTTGAAGAGTTGGTCTGTGTGCGCTCTGTATGGAGCTGACATAATTAACCGAATTGCATACTTTTGCAATTTGAATAAAGAACTAAGATGTGTATTATATGCTTCTCCCCACACTTCGACACAATACGTTAGATATGGATATAAAAATGTATAGTATAACGTTACAAGGGATGATCTACTCAGGGTTTTTCTAGCTTTACTTATAATTCCAACGGCTTTGGCTATTTTAGATTTTATATACTGTATATGAAAAGTCCAGGACAAATTAGCATCGATTAAAATTCCTAAGAATTTTTTGTTTTCTACTTGAGTAATTTGTAGTCCATCAATAAGGATGGCAATTGGATTGGATACCTTTTTATTTACTGATTTGAAGACAATAAAATGTGTTTTACTGATATTTAAAGATAGTTTATTACTCTTTAACCAAATAACTAATTTTTGCAGTTCATGATTCATCACAGTTTCTAGCTCGCTAAGACTGTTACCATTGACAAAAACATTTGTATCATCAGCAAATATAATAGGGAATAGGATATCTGATACATTAACAATGTCGTTAATATAGATTAAGAATAACAGTGGGCCTATTATTGATCCCTGTGGGACACCACAGCATATAGACTGAATGTTCGATTTTATTCCATCAAATAAAACATACTGCGTTCTATTAGACAAATAACTTTCCAGCCAGGCAAGTGCTCTTCCTCTAATGCCGTAATGTTCTAGTTTATTAAGTAATATTTTATGGTCAACTGTATCGAAAGGTTTACTGAAGTCCAGAAAAACTCCTAGTAAGTAGTCACCATTATTTATGACTGTGGAAATTTTGTGTACTAGTTGCACAAGAGCCATGTTTGCGGAATGCTTCTTCCTAAATCCAAACTGATAATCATATCAGATGTTATGTTTGTTTATGAAAGATGTTAATCTGTTGTACATTATTTTTTCTAGAACTTTAGAAAAAAACTGGCAAAATCGATATTGGACGGTAATTGTTTACGAGAGTCTTGTCACCGCCTTTGTAAATCGGGATCACTTTTGCTCTTTTCAGGTCGTCTGGAAAAAATACCTTTAGTTAACGACAAGTTAATAACATGTGTTAAAGGAAGTAAGAAAGTATGATATGTTAATTTAACAATATGTGGAATTATTAAGTCCCAACCAGGGCTTGATATTTTTAGATCTTTGATTATAGTTTCTACTTCATTCAGTTCAACTGGGGAGATAAATATTGTATGGAAGTTTCGATGCTTAATATATATTGACGGGTCAATACCATCTTTGGTAATCTTTTCAGCCAACGATGGTTCAACCTTAACATAATAGTTATTGAAGTAATTGGCAATTACCCTTTTATCGGTTATTAATTGATTATTAATAGTTATATTCGGAGATTGGGGAGGTTTTTTATTTTTATTGATTATTTGCTTAATAAGTTGCCATGATTTCAGAAGATTTGATTGATTTTGCTTTAATAACTGTTGATAGTGATTTCTTTCTGCTCTTCTTAAAATTGAGTTAAGCTTATTACGGTACGCTTTATAGTTAGTTTCATTAGTAAGGGTAGGTGCTTTTTAGTAGTAGGCGAATAATTTATTTTTAAATTTTATGGAGGTCTTCAGCCCATGTGATAGCCATGGTTTCCTATTACTGTATTTTTGTTTAATCTTTACTTCAGGAAAGCAGTTAAGATAATGCTTACCAAACTGTGAATAGAAAGCAGCATATTCATTATTTGGGTCATCAAGCTCAGAAGTAACAAGAGACCAGTCAGCATTAGTTAGACTTGTTGTAAACTTTGCTATGTTCTGATCGGTATAAAATATACATATGTAGCTACTGAAACTGTAATCATGTTTCCATTGTTAAGTAAAATATCCCGTTTCGCTTAGGATGAATGCAAATATAAAATTAGGTATGCAGACGTGTTAGTGTAGGCTTCTATTTCTTACGTTAAATGGAGTAGTTTTTTTATAATCAATTGTACGTTGTGGTTCTGTATGACATTCGAAAGGAAGAGTGCCTTGTGTAATTGGCGTGTGATCATATAGGCCTACACGTGAACTCAACTAGCTGCTTGCTAACATATTTGGTATTTTAAAATAAGTTGAATTACACACACACACACACACACACACACACACACACACACACACACACACACACACACACACACACACACACACACACACACAAACAAACATACACACACACACACACACACACACAGACACACACACACACACACAGACACACAGACACACAGACACACAGACACACAGACACACATACAAACAAACACACAGACACACAGACACACACGCGTATATATATATACATATATTGGAGAAGGATGGGGGTATGGTACTTGTGTAGCAGGAATATCAAACAGGTTCATTCAAGCTGCGTGTGTGTTACGTCTACAGTGGCCGGGGAGAGCCAGCAGCTCTGGGCCCTCTGCCTGATGGCGAAGATAAAGGAGTATGGACAGCCGGAGCTGTGGGCACACGTCGCCCAGTACATCGTGGAAGACGGGAGGTTGTGCTTGAGTGGGGTGATGACCACAACAAACCTCCCGAACCTGGTGTTTGTGCTATCATCAGTTACAGCATCCAACATCCATAATCTAGTGTGAGTGTACATCTGGTTTCTTACTCGTATTTGAATATGTTTACTTAGCCACATCCGAAATGCCCGATATACCCACTCTCGCATCCACCACAGTCTACTTAGCCACATCCGAGATTACCGATGTACCCACTCTCGCACACACCACAGTCTACTTAGCCACATCCGAGATGACCGATGTACTCACTCTCGCACCCACCACAGTCTACTTAGCCACATCCGAGATGACCGATGTACCCACTCTCGCACACACCACAGTCTACTTAGCCACATCCGAGATGACCGATGTACCCACTCTCGCACCCACCACAGTCTACTTAGCCACATCCGAGATGACCGATGTACCCACTCTCGCACCCACCACAGTCTACTTAAACACATCCGAGATGACCGATGTACCCACCCTCGCACCCACCTCAGTCTACTTCGCCACATACGAGATAACCGATGTACCCACTCTCGCACCCACCACAGTCTACTTAGCCACATCCGAGATGACCGATGTACCTACTCTCGCACCCACCACATTCTACTTAGTCACATCAGAGATGACCGATGTACCCACTCTCGCACCCACCACCGTCTACTTAGCCACATCCGAGATGATCGATGTACCCACTCTCGCACCCATCACAGTCTACTTAGCCACATCCGAGATGAACGATGTACGCACTCTCGCACCCACCACAGTCTACTTAGCCACATCCGAGATGACCGATGTACCCACTCTCGCACCCACCACAGTCTACTTAGTCACATCAGAGATGACCGATGTACCCACTCTCTCACCCACCACAGTCTACTTAGCCACATCCGAGATGACCGATGTACCCACTCTCGCACCCATCAAAGTCTACTTAGCCACATCCGAGATGAACGATGTACCCACTCTCGCACACACCACAGTCTACTTAGCATCATCCGAGATGACCGATGTAACCACTCTCACACCCACCACAGTCTACTTAACCACATCCGAGATGACCGATGCACCCACTCTCGCACCCACCACAGTCTACTTAGCCACATCCGAGATGACCGATGTACCCACTCTCGCACCCACCACAGCCAGGTCGTAATATCCAAAAACGTAATTTGATTCGCTGAGTAGTCGAACACACGTCGCGACACCAACGTGTTGATAGGTATGAGAGCATAATCATACCACATACTACGAGGCCTAGTTATATATACTGATCATATATTAATATGTCAAACGTTTCACGCAATGCGTTGCAAACCGGTGTCTGATGCTCATTTATTTTGAAAATATGTATATTTGCCAGAGTTGTTACCCTATGTTTTAGTGGTTTTTTTCTAATCCTTACAAATTTTGAAACCATTGATACAATTAGTGAATAATGTTTCACGCATGATAATGACACAAGTTGACGTTATAGTTACATTTCTTAATTTTCTTAATTTCGTGCCATTAGTGTGAAATATATATAATAATTATATTATCCTCGTACGTTGTGTTTCTGTTTATTCTCGTGTGTATTCATATTCAGCTACATATTTATATATAAAACAAAATAATTAAACCTTCTTACTTTTAACGTATACGATGAGTAAATAGGCCAGTTCTAGGTCTAGATCATTGTGTAGATATAGTTTATTACAATTCCTATACGGGAACATTGTAGTATGTGTAATGCCAGCGACATTCGGCGAATGCAACAGAACTACGTTAGTCCCACAGCTGCCTGCATGCGGTAGCACTGTCACATTGGCGTCAGATCAGATGTCGTCTGCTTGATTATAGCCGCTTTCTTGCCGCTTTCTTTTCAGAGTTCTGTATAATGAGTTTTATCTTAAATCTGTATCGATAACGGCAATCCAAACAATTCCTGATTAACATCATGTAATAAGGTAAGTATAACATACTAAGTTGTGTACATATCTGTAAAAAAACGAATACACCATTTCATTTGCATAGTTTATTTCCCGCGGGAAAATACCATGTTAATAAAAGTAGAAGCAGCAACAATCATACGTTATGTTCTGGTGCTGTGGGAGCGAAGAGGACAGGTAAAGCAAATTATAATCAGCGCCTAATCATCGTTGTTATCTTATTGGGCTCTCACGGTTATAAACATAGCTATTATAAGTACTATGCCCTTGACGCCATGACGGCGTTGTGCTAATTTGGAAGCCGCGTTTAAAAATACAACATACGACGGGCATCTTAACTCTGATGTCTAACATATCAGGGTACATGAACAGTTGTCAACACTTAATTAACAGGGACAGGGTTTAGCCAACAACAGCAAACACATGACAACGAAACGAATAATGCCTACTTAGGCTACTATTTTCAGTATCTATAATTATAAGAGATAATGTGTTATATTATGTTATCAAGGTTTTCATTAATAATTTTGTACTGGGATTTTTTTTTAATATGGTAGTTTTATTTTTACAGTTTAAAATGTTCAATCGTCAGAGCGGTCTCACGAGTTTAAAAAGTAAAAGTAAAAATGTAAGTTCTTACATATAAGTAAAAAAAGTAAAGGTAAGTTCTTATATAGCGCAGTATCCAGTCTTCAGGACTGCTCAAAGCGCTTTACGCTTTACCCTCTGACAGACCTGTTCAATCGAACACCGTATCGACTTCTCTGGGAAGCGTTCAGCCACGCTGCAATTAAAGCGCGAAGACTATTGGTACACACATATCTTCCACTGTCTATGGCCAGGTACTCATTCAAACAGCTGAGTGAACCGAAGCAATGTAGAGTAAACGAACTTGCCCAAGGTTCGACACCGCCGCACAGGATTCGGACCCGCTTTCTCTCAGTTGAGAGTCCGGAGCTCTTTCCGCTACTGCGCTCCAGGGTTTATTATTATTATTATGCTAATTATGAATATCGTTTGTAGAAGTTTCCAAATCACTCGTTGTAATACAGAGTATGTAATTGTTCCGGACGCTGCCAACTAAAATGAAAAAACTGAACAAAAAGTGTCGTGTTTGCCGCCACATAATGAGACACGGGGTCGACACATTCGTGAGCAATTTCATCCCCGCGCCGCCACATATCATTGTGGCTGTCTCCGTTGGCTCGACTGTGACATCGGAAGGAGCTGGCGGGGATGGGGGTGCTATTGGAAAATGTTCGCCGCTGCGCCGCTGTAACCTCAGTTTCTCCACTGTCTCGGCTGTGAACTCATGATATTCGAACAGGGGGGAGTGCTGCTGAAAATTTAATTTTTACATCTCGCCGCTACTGTTAATTTACCTGCTGCATCTTCTCTCCCATGTCTCGGCTGAAATGATAACATCCGAAGACAGAGGGGGGGGGGGGGAATAAAAATGTCGCCACCGCGCCGCCTATTACTGGGAGTGGGGAGAAAACCATATGTCTTCCCTTCAATTGCACACACCTTTCACAATTAACAAAATACACATTAATCGCCTCTAAATAACCGCAAAACAAACATTCACGCTCATATTAAATGACGGCAGAACCATATGTCTGCCCGTCCCATAGAAATTCCAGCCCCCCTGTTCCAGAGCCTATGGCAATGGTCTGTATGTGTGGTGGACACGAGTTTATTGTTTGTTGTACGCGTATGATGTAGTTTATTCTGAGATAGCGAGTGACGGGGTCGTGTGTTTGTGATGTTTAATCAAGGAATTTAATTCATCCACAGGTTGAGCTCCAACGCCGCCGTATTTCGTGACGACGACGCGGCGCGAACGCTTGGAACCGCCGTCGCGTCAATGCCACAACTCAGTCAAATAAAGTAAGTTTAATTATTTATTAAAACATGTGTTAACAGTGTAGTAGTAGTAGTTGTTGTTGTTGTTGCGTTAATGTAGACACGTCGTCGTGGATGAGTTGAGAGAAGTGAGTTTGTGTAACGACAGACGTGTGTTGTTGGTGAGATAAAACAACTGGTTGTTTACGTTACAGCCTCAACGGGTGTCAACTGACGGACGTCAGACTCAGTCACATCGTGAACGGCCTCATCTAGGGCTGTCCACGTTTTATCTGGCTCGGGTAAGGACACATTTCTTTATTCACCCGACATCATTTCACATTTACCTCGTCACACCAATGATGACTTATGCATTTAAGTTTAATAGACATACGTTGTTTAATTTGTCAGTTATTAAAATAAAACCAAATTATACACATCAATTACCTAATTACTATTAACATTCCGTAAACGTTACCTTTTTAATCGAACTTTTTAAATTGTAAATTAAAGCCACATTTAAACTACATAGTGCATTCATTAATATAATGTAAACAATTTGCTGCATAAATAAACATAACTGTTATTAAAAAACCGAAATCAACGTCACTTGTTAATCACAAGTAATTGTTGAAAATATAATAAATAGTTTTTTAATCACCCCACCACATTGACATCCCTCGTGACTTGTTGCTGATGTAGTTGGGTTATTTGAGTGTAGATGGACGTTGTTTAATGTTTGTGTGTTTAGCGAGGTGAAAGAAAATGTGAGACGTCGTCACTCTTGTCTCCTTCTTTACAGGTGTGCGGACCACAGCGACAGACAGTTGACATCAGCCAGTGAGGAGACCGTGATACGTTTTGTCACTCGACTACCCGAGGTGGAGATAAAGTAAGTATTTACTACACGCACGTGTTAGTGTGTTGACATTGCGTACTTAGCTGTGTGAGTGTCATGTGTCGTCTTCACGTCTACTCTCTTCGAGGCTGTGGATTCTCCGAGCACCGTCGTCGTGGGTCGTCCTACTCATGGACGACTTCCCCGGGAGGATTGGTTAGGTAAGTTACTTCGCTACAATCGCCGCCCACGTCACACAAAACAACCACACAACTGTCAAATAACACACCCTCACAACTGTGTCCAACTCATCAATGACCACCGAGTGTCCCCAAATATCGACTTTATTATACACGACTGTTAAAAGTGCTGCTAGTAATAAACAACAGCGTCCGAGCGAACTTCACCTTAGTTCACGTCAGACGTACGGGCGGCTGCGCAATGTATCACAAAGTATCAACATTCGCCGGAGTTGCTATGTCTGACGTGGCAGTCGGTGAAATGTACAATGAGACATTTAGTGATTTTGAAACAGGTTTTAATCGTGGCTAGATGGAAAAGTGGAAAACACTGGAAAATTAACAAAGTCAGGGGCATAAATTAATAGGCCTACTAGATTGTTTTGATAAATATGTCTTTACCCGAATTCCCGTCATGTAGGTCAGGGTTTTAATAGCATGACTCTTCATAGATTTTATCATTTCATTCACTACTGTACTACTATGACCCCGGCATGACAGCATAGCTGGCTAGCGTTGTGCGTTCTAGTGGTCCGATCAAAACGAAATAAATAAAGAAATCTAGTAGTGAGTTTAAAACGAAACCAAGACATAAATACGCTAACGTACAGCGTATAGATTGGTGACACTGTACGTGGATACAGACGAGTGAAAACGTGAGTAGTAGAGAGAGTATTTATTATAGTGCATAAGAATCAACACACTTATTGCAGCGCCGACCATATTGAGGTGGTGGGATCTGCGCCGCGTGAAATCGGAAAGAGTGTTCTCGGCCTAATATGAAATCCACGACGTGGATAGTATTCGGATAGTTCGGTGCTCGGGATGGGTGTGTACCACAACCCAGTGTTGTTGTTCCGACGAAGAAACGTCGACACGAGGCTGGTGTCGTCGTCAAAATCATCATCATCGTGGCTGCTAGGTGGTGGTGGTGGTGGTGGTGGTGGTGGTGGTGATGTTGGAGTCGGACGAGGTGTAGGTTTGACCGTGCATGTCGGCAGTACTCTATGAAATAAACAACCACAATACATGTACGCGTGTTTAAACAAAGGGTGAGAACCATGCATGCATGCATGCGTAAAAGCAGGCTTACGTGCTTACAACTGTTTAAACAAAGGATGAGAACCATGCATGCACGCACATACGCATGCATGCGTAAAAGCAGGCTTACGTGTCTACAACTGTTTAAACAAAGGGTGAGAACCATGCACGCATGCATGAAATAAACAACCACAACATGCATGCATGCATGCATGCGTAAAAGCAGGCTTACGTGCATACAACTGTTTAAACAAAGGGTGACAATGCATGAACGCACACACGCATGCAAGCAGGCTTACGTGCTTACAACTGTTTAAACAAAGGGTGGGAACCATGCATGCACGCACGCACACATGCATGCATGCATAAAAGCAGTCTTACCGATGTGTTGGCGTGTGAGGAGACGATGTTTTATCCATTGTGACATGCATGCATGCATATATGCGTAAAAGCAGGCTTACGTGCTTACAACTGTTTAAACAAAGGGCGACAATGCATGAACGCACACACGCATGCAAGCAGGCTTACGTGCTTACAACTGTTTAAACAAAGGGTGGGAACCATGCATGCATGCACGCACACATGCATACATGCATAAAACCAGTCTTACCTATGTGTTGGCGACGTACGAGGAGACGATGTTTTATCCATTGTGTGAAATTGTCAATCGGTGAAATTGTCAAACGGTGGACGTCACGCGTATCTGACTGCAAAATCGTGAATGAAATTAGCAATGTGAGCGCGCCGTCAAAAACAGCGGTGGCGCATGACACTACGGCTTATCGTGATCGGAATGTGAACGGAGAACAATGCCATTTTCAAAAACAATAAACAAAAAGCTGAAAGCATGAAAGTAAACGTTGTATATGATTAGTTTGGGCTCAAGAAACGTGTGGTGCAGTGATATTAGAGAAATTCGATGTAAAGAGACATTTGTCGATGAATGTACTAACGTGACCGCAAACTGTTTTCCTAAAACAAATTCCTCAGTAGACTAGGCAGTATGTGTTAAGTGCGCATGCGCGTTATTTTGTAAGCTGTGGCGCGTGACTTATCGCGATCGGAATGTGAACGGAGAACAATACAATTTCAAAAACAATAAACGAAAAGCTAAAAGCATGAAAGTAAACGTTGTGTATGATTAGTTAGGGGTAGGGAATCGTGTGGTGAAGTGATATTAGAGAAATTCGATGTAAAGACACATTTGACGATGAATGTACTGACGTGGCCGCTAACTTTTTTCCTAAAACAAATGCGTCGTATGTGTTAAGTACGCATGCGCTCTATTTTGTAAGATAATGGTAACTGCGTCGTAAGTGTTAAGTGCGCATGCGCGTTATGTTGAAAGATAACTGTAGACAATGCCATTTCAAAAACAATAAACGAAAAGCTAAAAGCATGAAAGTAAACGTTGTGTATGATTAGGTAGGGGTAGGGAATCGTGTGGTGAAGTGATATTAGAGAAATTCGATATAAAGACACATTTGACGATGAATGTACTGACGTGACCGCTAACTTTTTTCCTAAAACAAATACCTCGGAAACTAGTCAGTTATGCGTCGTATGTGTTAAGTGCGCATGCGCGTTATTTTGTAAGATAACGGTAGACTAGGTGGTATGTGTTAAGTGCGCATGCGCCTTATTTTGGACAGTATAAAACGGTTGAGAAAATGCTATGTTGTACGTCGCCGATGTTCTAACATATTGTTTCAGCAGCAGCAGCAGCAGCAGCAGACGTTCTCCCGCGGCAACAGCAGCAACCTACGCCAGCAATAGCAGCGGTGTCAACGGGGACGGCTCCTGTTAAGAGGCCCGTGGTGCTCATCGCACCACCGCTGGTTGCCGTCGGACGTAAGCGAAGCGCCGAAGAGGCCTTGGGCACCGTTGAGATGGCTGCGGGGCAGCCACCCCTAGTGCGGAGCGCGTCACTCGAACGCGAATGTGAGTCGACGGCATCATCGCGGGCTACATTGGTGAGTCTGAGGCATCTGCAGTGTGCAAACAACGGTGTTTATAAGATTAAGTCGCCCGTTATGATCGACGCTGTGTCATACAAAGAGAATTGTACGTATTTGGGATGCTCCCGGTGTCAACGAAAATTGTATGAGAAAAACAATGGCGGACGAATGGTATGTCGAACGCACGGTGAGGTGTTTGTGTCGAAATATTTCTTCGCGTTGCGTGTGATGGTGAGGGATGGTGAGAATGAGGAAGACGAGTTTTGATTACTTTGTTTGACATACATATGTCTAATCTCGTCGAGTATCACGCCGACTACTTGGTGTTGTTGACCGAGGAGCCACTCCGCGATACCGTGCTGGAGTTAACCGGCACGGAAGTGGAGATCAGTGTGCGTAAGACGACTTGGAACGGGGAGCCATCGTATACAGTGCGCACACTGAAGAGATACAACGACGACGACGCCTAATGTGTTGTGTTGTTTGTAGGAAGAGTGCCCGATACTGGTAGATTTGCTGACGCATGCGAACGTGCAACAACGAATGATAAAGTGGCGTGAACGTGAAATAACTGAGGAGGCCTGGCAACTACTAGTCGAGACGGCTGAGAATTACATCAAGGCGTTTTGGCTAGCTTACGAAGCGAACTTATTGTGTAGCATTCCGTAACTAACAGTTGTGTTTATATGCTGTAGGAAGTGCGCCGCGTACTGCAAAATATGTTAGAGACCAACGAAAGGATGCGTGCGAGGTACGATGATGTTGCCACGTTCGTAAGAACGCTGCTGGAACGTGAAATGGAGGGGACAATAAAGAGGGAGGCCGAGAAGGAAGGTCACAATCAGGCGGACTAATCATAATAATATGTTGTAGGATGTGCTGCTGCAACGCACCAGGCGTGAATGTATGCGAGATTTCATAGACGCGTTGCTGACGGTGGTCACCGAACGTAAAGACTAGGACATGCTTTGTGCTGTAGGGAGGAAGCGGAGTGCGTGACGCTAACGTGTTGGACGCCATCATTGAGGAGGCGCTCGGTGTATCGGATACAGCTGAGCGTCGACACTGCGAAACGACTCGAGCGCCACCACCGACGTATAACGAAAGCCTGTACTCGTCACTGGGGACGATGGGGCCAATGTGCGCTCCGTGTTGGAGTCTATCGGAGGATGTGTCGCAACGTCAAATCGTCGTGCCGAGCAGGGCCCAGTTGGTCTGCCGTTATGAGCGGCTCGCAATGGCCCTCCTCGCCGAGACCCTCGGTGAGATGATACTGGAGCGGGCGCGCGATAATGGCGGCGTATGCGAGCCCAATGAGGGCTGCCCGTATGTACATATGGTCGGCTATCGTGTGGGACGGCCGAACCGTCTCTACATACAGCGCTTCGACATCACGGGGTGCATCGTAACGCGGCACTTCAACGCCGTGTTGGGAACGTTTCTGCGACGGTCCCTTATTCCGTGCTTCACGCGTCTCGTGCAAATTTTGCACGAAACTACGGTGACAAATGGTCAGCAGCCGCAAACGGGTCGTGCGGGGAACTATATCTGGTCCAGTTCGTTTCGGACTGGCTACTAGGAACGAACTGGCACGTCTACATGAGCCACGTTCAGCTGGAGTCGGCCGTCCATACGTACGTTCAGCGCAGGAGTGGACTCGAATAAAGAACGAACAATGCTTGCTTTGCTATATTTCGATTAAATAACGAACAATGCTTGCTTTGCTATAGTAACAAAGGCGTTGAACGCTGTATTTGAATGTTGTACTTAATAAAACGTTGAAAATGTACTTTCCGTTTCCGAGTTACACACATTACCCAAAACGTCCGAGTTACAAAAATCACCGCTAGGACGCCACCCCCTTATTACCTAAAACATTCCTTCCGCTAGGGAGTAGTCACCACCACCACTTGTTACCCACAAAGCACTCCGAGTTACCTTACCCAAAACAACGCAGTTACCTAAAACATTCATTCCGCTAGAGCGTAACCACCACCACCACCACTTGCTACCCACAATGCACTCAGAGTTACCTAAACATTCCTCGCTAGGGCACAGTCACCACCACCACCACCACAGCAACCACTGTTATAAGTGTTCGTAAAAGTAGCAGCAGTCAGTCGGTCTGTAGAGAATGCCACCTCCTCCTACTAGATGGCAATGTCCGAAATGCGGGGGTTATTTCGCGAAACAGTCGATGTTAGAGCGATACACGAAGAGCTCGAAAAGATGCGGCAACGACGCGCTATGCGTAAAACGACGAGAGTGCCCAAATTGTGGCGCGACGTACACTACGCGTCACGCTATGCTACGACACCTGAAGGAACGGTGCGGCCGTCAGACGGCGCCACCGCCTGGTAGTAGTAATGAACCGGCGGCGGCGGCAGCCGCTAGGGCGGCGTCACCTGACGGTCTACAGCGCGTCGTGGACGAGCAACAGCGCAGCATAGAGACGTCGGTAGCGCGCGGTGCCGTGCAGTCCCGTTACAACTATCGCATGACCGCCTGTGCGAGTACGCGGGTGCTCGAACCGCGTCTGAGGGCAATGTTTCGCGAACAAAAGAATGCCTTTAAAATTAACGTAAGCTACGGTTGCGTATTGCGCCACAAGGTGTCGGGTCGTTACCGCTATTTTCATTCTTCCTGTAATTCTCGTCTCCTCGAAACGCCCGCCCTCGTTACCGATAGCCGTTCGTTCGAACGATTTCTCGACGCCGTGCGCACGACCGACGTACTGCAGTACGTCATCGCGCAGCGTCCCGACTCGGGGTGGGTCGTCGAGCTCGTAACGAACGCCACCTACTTCGTGAACGCCATCATCGCCCATCCTATCGGGTGCGTTGACGCGACGCTTCCCGCCTACGTGCGCGCCAACAGGGACATCGTGTCGATGACGAAAGATCATCGAGGCACGCCCTACGACGATCATCTATGCCTCTTCCGGTGCGACGACGACGCGAAATCGGCCAAATCGATACGTCCCGTTTAACGAAAGTCGCTAAACGGCTGCACGCGCCGTATTGTCGCGCCACGCGCACGACGGCCTCGAACGGTATCCGCCTGAACGAACTGGAACGCGTGGAGACGGTTTTCGGCATCAACGTCGCCGTCTATCGATTGACGGGCGCGACGAATGGCGCCGCCGATCTAGTCCGTCGCTCGCTCGAAGTGCACCCCACGACCTTGAACGTCAACCTGTACGAGACGCACTTCTCGTACATAATCGACTTGCGCGCGTACACGAAAACGTACAAGTGTGGAAAATGTGGCAACGCCCTCTGGCGGAGTTCGTACAAGTTACGACGTCACGAAGCGACGTGTGAAGGTGGCGTTCGTCACGTGTTCCCCGGCGGTATCTACCGGCAGACGCCGTCCGTATTTCAGCGGCTCGACGACGAAGGCGTCGACGTCGGCGACGACGACCTGCGCTACAACCCGTACCGCGCGACGTTCGATTTTGAATGCTATTTCGCCGATAACGATCTGCCTACGGATACCAACAAATGCCGGTGGATAGCGCGACACGAACTGCTCAGCGTGAGCGTCGCGTCGAACGTGCCCGGCCACGAAACGGCGCGGTGTTACGTCACGACCGGCGATTCGGCCGAACTCGCGCATCGCCTCATCGACGACCTGGAAGCCGTGAGCGCGGCGGCGTGCGCGGCTCTACGACCCCGCTACGACGCGACCTTCGAGACACTCGACACGCTCGACGCCGACTGGCGGCGACGGTGCAACAACGACGACAACGACGCGTCACCGACGCGTCACCGACGCGCCGTGTCGTTCGATAGTCGGTTTCGATGTGAACGGCCTCTATCTGTGGGCAATAATGCAGGAGATGCCGACGGGCTGGTACACGCGCCGGCGCCGGAGAACGCCTTTCGACCGCAACGCGTGCACCGCTACGGTCGTATGGCCGTGGAGTGGTTGACGTGGGAGGAGGCGCAAACCGGCGCACGTATACGTCACCAGTTGAACGGACGCGAGAAGCGCATCGGAAAGTACCGAGTCGACGGCTGGTTTGCCGCCACGCGAACGGCGTACCAATTTCACGGCTGCTATTTTCACGGCTACCCGACGTGCCAGGCGCACGTGACGACGAACGCCGTAAACGGTCAACCGATGACGACGCTGTACGCCGCGACGATCGCCGTGACCACCTACCTGCGCCGTTTCGTCGACGACGTCGTCGAAATGTGGGAGTGCCAGTGGCGCGCCGTGCGACCACCCGCGGCGCCGACACCGCCCGACGCGTCACGATGGCAACCGGCCGCCGCCTCCATTACGCGCTCGACTATACTGGAGGGGGTGCGCGATGGCTCTCTGTTCGGCCTCGTGCAGTGCAATATCGCCGTGCCGGAAGTGCTGCGCGCCAAGTTCGCCGAAATGCAGCCCGTGATCAAGAACGTCGATATCACGCGCGACGATCTCAGCCCGTTCATGCGCCGCTACGCCGAGTCGCACGATCTCCTCACCCGACCTCAACGGACGCTCGTCGGTAGCTACTTCGGCGCCGAGATCGTGCTCGCGACGCCCCTCCTACGCTGGTATCTGGCGCACGGTCTCTTCGTCGAGCGCGTCTACCAGGTCATCGAGTACGTGCCGATCGCGTGCTTTCGCCGCTTCGGCGACACGGTCTCGTCGGCGCGACGCGAGGGCGACATCGATCCCGACAAATCGATCATCGCCGATACCTTTAAACTTCACGGCAACAGTTCGTACGGGAAATCGATTACGCGCGTCGATCGGCACCGGGAAATCAAGTACGCCACGCCCGTCGGCGCCTCGATGCTCGTCAACAACCGTCGCTTCCTGCAACTCGACTTCGTCGTCGACGACGCGCTGTACGAGGTGGCGCTTAATAAGCGCAAAGTCGTCTACGGCCTGCCGATACATATCGGTTATTTCGTCTTACAGTACGCGAAATTGAGGTAGCTCGAATTCTATTTCGATTTCGTCGACGCCTACATCCCCCGTCCGCTCTTCCAGTTCTGCGCTATGGACACGGACTCGGCGTACATCGCCCTCGCGGGGCGCGACGTCGACGCGCTGGTGCCGGAAGAACGACGCGAACACTACTTCCGGAATTGATCGCTCTGGTTTCCGGCCTAATGCTGCGACGCGCACGTGGACGCGTACGTACGACGCCGCGTCGCCGGACTAGCGTGGGCGGAGGACGCGCCGGCCTGCTGTGCGCGCCGACGTCTGTTCGATCGTCGAACGCCTTGTCTCTTCAAAGAAGAGTGGCGCGGCGACGGAATCGTGGCGCTGTGCAGCAAGACCTACTACTGCTTCGGCGGCGACAACGGACCGAAGTACAGCACGAAGGGATTGAGCAAACGACAGAACGACATCGACGAGCACACCTTCCTCGCCGTACAGCGCGACCGACGCAACGGCGTCGGCTGGAACCGCGGTTTCCAGGTGAAGGACTCGTCCGTGTTGACGTACGTTCAAGAGAGCGCGGCGTTGAGCTACTTCTACGCTAAACGCCGCGTGCTCAACGACGGCGTCACCACGGCGCCGATACTCGTCTAACTCGTATAACTAATCTAAGAAGGACTACTACTCGTCTAACTCGTACCTAAGGAATGCCCCACCCTAGGGGTAGTTTCTGTATGTATGTGTAGGTGTATGTATGTAGGTAGAGTAATAATAAAAAACAATTGTGCACAATCATCGTTTTTTTATTACTACTACTATACACGTAAAAGCGAAAGCGTTGTTAATGTTGTAATGGTTTTAACCAATCGAATACGAGACAGTCATTGGCCACCCGATCGGTGCCGAATAGGCTCTGGAACGTCGTCAACGGCATAACGCGACATCGGAGGAGGAGGTAGGCGACGCAATATTGTCCGCACACGTTAGAGACGACGCTCTGCAGCCGCTTGTCGTTGTACGTCCACGCGTCGCCGCAGTTGCGGTGCAGGAACGCTTGGAAGACGGCGTGCAGCGGCGGCAGACCGTACGAATCGAAGTACTCGCCTCGCCGGTCGGCGCCCACGTAGACGGCCACCCAGTGCTGCCCCGGCTCGCCGCCGTCGACGGTGTTGCACACGAAGGCCGTCGGGTAAACGGTGGTGGTGGTGGTAAGTAGCGCATCTTTAGGCACTACGCCGACGACGATACGTTTAGCGTACGTATCGAGTTCCAGGCGACGCATCAGTTGGAACGTATCCATAGGTACCAATCTTACACGACGTTCCGGTTCCTGTCGATCTCCAGCACCGACTCGAATTCCGCGTACACGACGACGTTCACCGGACGGGGTAGTGCCGTCCCGAAGTGCATTTCAGCGCCCACGATCCCCTGACGCACGACGTTGAAATTATCCCCGTCGCAACAGTCGGGGGTCAGGTCGAAACCGAAGATGGTGTAGCCGGCACCGAAGTCCGTGCGCGATACGTCGTTCCCCTCGTCCTCGTACGCCTTTCCGGTGGCCTCGAAGAGATTCATGTAGCTCCGGATGTACCGGTTGTGAGGGAAGTCCGGCTGCAGCGGCTTGCTCGGCACCTGACGTCCGTCGACGACGAGCGTGAGGAAGTTTATGTCGTTGTGGCGCGGGTCGAACGGATTTCTAGTGTAGTCTCCGTTGTAGGCGACGTTATCGATCATCATCAGGAAGATGCGTTTCGGAATCGCACCCATGTACAAGTTCTCGTGCGTGTGCGATAGCGTACCCGCCGTTATCGAGAACGATTTGCAGTCGATGCGGCGCATCGGAAACTTAGCCGTTCCCAACGTCCACGCTTTGATATGTCCCATCTGGACGTCCGGGTTCAACTTCACTTTTCGCACATGCAGGCGAATCGACTGCAGCACGAGGCGCCACCCCGGTACGGCTTGCGCGCCCATGAGCGCGAAGGCGTCCTTCGAGCGCACCATACGTACTTTCGTGTCGACGCCGTTCGGCATTTGCCTGTTTAGCATACACGCGTCGACTTGCACGCGTCCCATCATCTCCACCTCGTTGCTATCGGCCGTCATGACGCGCCGTGCCTCGAACGCGTCGTTGTTGTACCCGAGCGCGTCCATGTGTCCGGCGGTGTCTTTGTACCACAACGAGCCCGTGAGATGCGACCGTTTCGCGTCGCTACCGTAACTCAGCAGTGTCTCGAGGTAGGCCCGGTACGCATACGTATTGGTCGACGGCGTCACGAGGGTGCCGTTCAGCTACACGTCGATTTGACTGAACATCGAATGCAGGAAATTGTTGACCGGGGCCACGTTGGCGCCGGACGCCAGATTGGTACCGTCCCGCTGAACCACTTTGAAGCGGACGTACACTTGAAGGCTCGCCAGGTCCGTATAGTCGTTGCCCGAGCCCGGGATGAGGAACTCGATAGGGCCGCCGGCGTCGAGAGCCGTCAGCGGCTGGTAGACGGTCCACTGACAGCTCTCGACGCTCGTCTGCGTCACCGGCCAGCTGAACAGGTCCAGTTCGGCCTTCACGCCCTCGCACGATGCTCCATTCACAAACGCCATCATTACTCGTCGAATATGTCGTCCGTTCGACGCCGTCTCTTCTGCCTACTGACGGTCGTCGCCGCTAGGCGCGGTCTCTTTATGGCGGCACCGCAGCGGCGGCGCTGCGTTTTTTTCCTCTTCTTCTTCGTCGGCGGTGGCTGCGACGGCGAATTCAATAGGCCGTCGAGAAGATCGGCGCCGGCCTCCTTCGCGCGTCGTTTTATCGACTGTTTCAGATTGCCGCCGGCGACGACGTCCCGCGCCACGCGCACGCCGGTGTTGAGCGCACGTTTTCCCAACGCCAACGCGCCTCTCTTGATAAGCGGCATGGCGCTTCGAAACAGACTCCCGAAGAGATTGCCCAGACCGTGACCTCGTTGCCCCCGACCACCGACGAAGACCGGCAGCTGACCGCCGACCTATCGAACGTAGTAGTCCTCGTATGGGTTCTTCGTCGGCATCGTCGTCGTTAAAACAATTTCGATTTACAGCGTCTCACGTGAAGCGTCGTCACTAGCTTTCCCTGCTCGAATGGTATCGGTTGACCGAGATCGTCTCTTATATCGACCTCGATCTCATCGAATTGATGACGCAGCAGCTTCACGTATTGGACGCGGTCGAACGTTTCCGAAATAATGCTGCCGTTCTTACCGTAGACGGCGATGTTGCGAAGGAGTGGCGCGTACACGTCACAGACGACGCGCGGCTCTACGAGATCCGTATACACGTATAGGGTGTCGACGCCCGCCTTCATATCCATCGTATTGTGACCTTCGTACGCGTACGTGTACGCGACGGGCATGGTGTCGATGACGACTGCCGGCGCGGGGCCACTCATCGGGGAACTCGTGATCATGTTGCTATGGAAACCTAGTACGTCCTTCAGACGGCTCGTATGAGGTATAATAAATGCGACACCCGGCGACATATGCAGCGTCATTCGGTTAGAGACGTCGCTGAAATCTAGACGCGCCTTGAACTTATCGGTGCACAATTTCATTAGTGCCTCGTTGATCTGCTGCATCAACGTGTAAACACTGTTGTAGAAACCGTGAGCAATCGTGACCTCACGGTATAGCAGGATGGTGTCGCCGATTTCGTCTACGTACGTCAAAATACCCGGATCGTCCGTCGCGCAAGTCAGGAATAAGTAGGCGGCCTTCTCTATGACGTTGTACCACGTGTGCGGATACTGTATCGTCACCAGTCCGCATTCCCACTCCCCCGACAGGTCGAAACGTCGCGGCAGCGTCGTGATGTAGAGCGTCAACGTATTTTTCGGGTGACGCTTCAGAGACGCGTTGCTCGGTAGCGTCAGGTAAAAGTCAGACGAGACCGCCATCGTCGCCGCCGGGTCGTCGTCGACTGCCAACACTCATAGACGGACTCGGGAGCAAGTAACCGAGACAGCTGCTCAACAGCGCCGTCCACAGGTTGGAATCGCCTTGACCTTTCGTCAGATTGTATATATTAACGGCGATGACGAAGTACAGGACGACGACCTGACAGAGGAATACGATTTCGGCCTTAGGGCATTCGTTGCCGGAGATTTGCCATGGAACGGGTTCGGCGGTGGTTGTGGTGGTAGCGTCGATGGAGTCCGCGTGCTCGTCGACGGAGTCCGCGTGCTCGGCGCCGGAGTTCGTTCGATGATTGCCACTTCAGGTAGTTTCGTCGCCGATCATCGTCGCGTCACTGCGGTCTGTTGATACAGCAGGGGCCTTTATACGGTAAGAACGAAGATCCGTTGCATAACCCCGCCTCGTGCAGTCGCCAGCACCCCGTGTGGCGAATCCAACGAGTCATTTTCATCTCCGGTGCCGCCACCTCTCTAGTAGTCTTTATAGGTCCACGAGCGACTCGGCGTCGATCCAGCTGTTGAAGGAGGCCGGATAACCGCTCCATTTTACGAGCGCCTCCGAACCTACGCCGCGACGTCGACGACGACGCTGTAGAACCGCCTCCACGCGATACAGTTTGTCCTTCGGAACGACTACGCGTTGTAGTTCCGGTTCGTAGAAGGCGCCCTCTACCGACGTCCCGGCGTCGTCCTTCAGGCGATAAACGGGCGGCTCGGACGGGTGCACCACTACGACGGTGAAGAGCTCCTCGCTCCAGTTAGCCATATATCATTTTTAGATTTGACCCCTCGTCTTGCTGATACATACGCGATCTCACTCGCGCAGTTTCGGTTTTCGCCGTTGGTCGCAGCCGACGTTGCCGTACAGTCGTTGCCATACGGTCTCCTGATTCGTCGCGTCGACACTCGCCGGCGTCCTACCGATGCTTCGGTGGTAGGCGTTGTTGTACGATCGCACAAAATCCGGTAACGCCTCTACTTAGCGCAGCGTCTCGTGTTTCGTAAAATAGCGCCACATACGCGTCTTCAAAGTCCGATTAAACCGTTCTACGACGCTCGCTTTAGTCTCCTCGTTATGCGTCACGAAATGATGAACGCCGCGACTCTTTAGGAACGTTTGCAGGGGCCGGTTCAGAAACATGGTCCCCTTATCGGTCTGCAGCGCGTTCAGCGTCTCGCCGCCGCTCAGCAGGTGCTCGAAGGCCGCGACGAGCGACGGACCGGACTTACTCTTCAACGGAACGCACCACGCCCACTTCGAAAACACGTCGATGACCGTCAATAGGAATGTTATACCGTCGTTGTGCGTTTTCAGTCTAGTAAAGTCGACCAGATCGGCTTGCCACTACTTGTTTCGACCGCCCACGATGACGCGACGTCGTTTGAAATGTCGTTTAACCGGTTTGTGTAGGGTATAGGCGTCCTGCGACGCTAGCCACCTCTCGACGGCCGGACGTCGGATCTTCGACGCCCGTTGCAACGCGTCGACGTCTCCGTAACTTCCCACCCGTTTCGGATCGAAGTAGACGCTATTCAGTTCGTCGTCGTCGTCGTTTCGTTGCTGACGAGGCTTTCGTTTTGGCCGACGACGATGACTCCACCCGGACACCATGGCAACGACGACGACGACGACGATAAATGTACGATGATTATTATACACGTATAGAGAGCGATAAGCGCGATGGTGAAACCGACGACGCTGGCCGTTATCGTTCGTCGTGACGGCATCACAACGTGTCCCACGCCGCGACGTCCAACGAAGGGGAGCGTTGTCTCCGTTTAGTCTTGCGTCGCATCCGACGTCTCCACTCCGGTGTCGCTGATGAACTAGTCGTCGGCGTCATCGACGCCTCTTCTAGTAACCGCTTCTGCCGCCGCTCCATGTACGTCCGATAGCGCGGGTTGCCCACGAATTCCATAGGGATATTCATACCCTTGATGCGCAATCCGAACTCTCGCCATCCTACGGGCGCTGTCGTCTTCGTTCTCGTTCGCATGAGATCGTTCACTAGATCGACCATGTTACTCCCCACGATCGTTTCACCGTCGTACACAAATTCGCCGCGGTCGTTCCATCGACACAACGGATCGGCTTTCATTTTTGCGATAAGCAGACCCGTCTTCCCTTTCAGCGTTTTCGGCATACTGGCTATGATTTCGCGCTCTACGACCTCCGACGATGGTGGCGCCACCGTCGCCGCTGCCGTCACCGCAGGCGTCTCGCTGCTGCTGCCGTAGACCACCGACACGCGTACCGGTTGCGCCGCTCGAGCCGCCTCTGTCGTGTTGTACCGGCTCAGCAGTTGATTGTACGACGCCACCTTATCGCGTTCGGATAAATCCGTCCGCTCTAGAATGTCCTTCATGTCGCTGTCCAGGCTACTCAGCACACGTGATCGGGGCGTGCTCGGCGGCTGATCGATACGTGGCAGGACGCTTTCCACCAATCGCGGGTCGACCAACGCCATCTTCTTCGCGTACTGCATCAATCACCCGCTGCCGATCACCTGTCTGAGCAGCGGGAGGAGAACGGTGCTCGCTACCGGTGCTAGCAGGGCCGTCAGAAAACCACCCGCACCCTTTTGCAAGACGACTCGCTTCTGCTTAACCGGAACTTGTTTGTCGGCGAGTTTACGCAGGTGATTCCTGTATTTTGCCAACACGCGTTTCTGCTTCGGCGACAACTTCACGTTCCCTTTCAGAATGTTGTACGCACAATCGCACAGACTACAAATGAGACCGGCGTCCGCGTGGCCGATCACGGCTTTTCGCAGATCGATGTTCCGCCTATGCCTCTCCAACAGCTGCAGGGCAAAAATGTGTCTCTTCACTCGGTTCGTCGGTCCCGCCACCTTCGGTCGTCGCTTCGCTACCACCGCGCGCCCCGTCATAGCGACTAATAAACGTACGCGCCGACGTCCCTCTCTTCTTAATGGATGCCGCCGCCGCCGCCGCCACCCTTCCGTACGTACACGTACTGAAGGCGATCGTCCGGAAATATGCACGCACGCAGGCGCATGTCCTCTTCCGTTTCCTGTTTCAGGTCCACGAAGAGATAGCCGTACGCCGACGACGTCCCGTCTTTGAAAGTCTCTATCATGTAGTTGACCTTTCCCGGGTACATCTGTTTCGCTAGGTGACCTACTTGACCGGCGTCTCGGGGGCTCTTGAATAGCACTATGTATTGAGCGTTCAGGCTGATTGTACGGTTTTCTTTTCCTTTCGGAAACATGTTCTGCCGCAGTTGTACGACCGACGTATTACAATGATGACTTTTTTTAGTAAACCCGACTATCAGTCTCCTCCATGAGGTCGTCGAGTACTAGAAGCGTCCTCGCTTTACCGTCTAAACGTTTCGGATCCGGCAGGCCGTCTACGAACTCTATTTTCGAAGACATAGACGCGTAGCCGGTCTGCCACTGCCCGTAGCACCACAGGATTTTCTCCGGCGGCGGATCGATCATAGCGTCGTGACGTATCAGACGGTCGACGAACGTCGTCTTACCGCACCCCGTAGGACCGGCTACTATACATGTAAAAGGATGCTTCAACGACGGTCCGCTCATTTTCAACGACTGAGCGAACGCTTTTTACGCGTCTTTATAAGAGGCGCGCACCTCCATCAACAGTTTACCGAGCATGTTCTCCCCCGCAACGCCCCCGATTCCGGTACCCCAGAAACCCTCCCTACTCGGTACCCATTCCACCAATTCGGTGTCCCCGGTGGCCAACAGGGCGGCCTTCAACTCGGTCGACGCGTCAAACTTGCTCCTCAACAACGCCTTCATACACGCCACCCTAACGGTGCGCCATTCGGTTCCCGTTCTCTTTTTTCGAATTTCGTAACCGCGTCGTTTCGCTACATAAGGCGATCGCGTTCTTTTGATACGCTCGGCGCATTCCACGACGTCGTTGAACATTGCTTTCCTATACTGATAGGCCTGCTCGACGGATCGGAAGCCCCGACCGAACGCCGACAATCGACACGAATACATATTTGACAAGAACGAACGCGATCCACCAAACCTTATAGGCGATGACGACGACATACCGACTACCGATAACCCGCTACCGCCACCGCTAATATACCGCCGCCACTAGATGGCGGACCGCAAATCTAAAAAGCGGCGACTGGATTCGAACCCGAAATCTTTCGATCCCTAGTCTAATGCGCTCCTAGGAACGCTAAACCGTCGCCAACGTTTATGCAGTGGTTTTATCACGGCTATATAGCCGCACAATCAGGCTACTTTGAGAGGTACTTTGAGAGGCACTTTGAGAGATACTTTCTACTCTGCGGTCCGTGCTTGTGTACATTCTACTCAGCACTCCGTAGGTACGACGTTGATCGCTAGGGGACAATCTGCTTAGGTCAGCACGCACTAAGTACGGTGTTGATCGCTAGGGGACAATCTGCTTAGGTCAGCACGCGCTAGGTACGGCGTTGGTCGCTAGGGGACAAACAAACTCATCTCTACACTCACCGCTAGTTGGCAGCTCAAATGTACTTAGAAGGGGTAATCCATCACGTTTTTTATAAGTAGGTTGCCGAAAACGTTTAGTGTCAAAAAAGCCTTTGATCTTTTTTATAAGTAGTTTGCTGAAAACGTTTAAGGGTAATAAAAACGTTTTTTATTAGTAAAGTTTTGCCCAAAGGTCACCAAAGGTGGCGTGCACGGGAACGAGTAGCCCCTCTATACTACTTGGCACGTACTTGGGAAAAATACGCAGGGCCTAACAAACTACAGCACCGACATGCATGGTGATGTAATCACGATAGGTTACATGTGGCTTCACCACGTAGACATTAGACAAGTGGTGTGACAACCTGGTACAACAGCATGCCAAATAGCCAAAACAATGTCGCTATCCAGCGGCTAACTAATATGTATTCTGAAAACAAGCACAACGTTAGCCTCGATTATCCAGACGCTGCCAGATGGGAGCACCGTAGGATTCCCGTTCTACCGCCTGGAAAGTAACACTGGTTTACACTGTACGATACTGGTTTACACTGTACGATACTGGTTTACACTGTACGATACTTGTTTACACTGAATCCGATAATTGGCTCTCAGGCTAACAATAAAACTAAAAAGTTAAATAAGAGTCACTTTATATATGTTCATGCTACGCGTTGGAAACTTTGGTAATATATTGACACAAGTAATAAACAGAAAAGTTAACTCTTAATTTATTTTTATATTAAGAATCTCGATAACGACGCGGATTGGCTGCTCGCCCAATACATTTGCTGCAGGCAGCGTACGCAAAATGTATTCTGAGCACTAGCCTCGAATATCAGGCGCAGCGAGATGGGAGCACCGCAGGAGCGGTAGTAGATGCGTGCATTCATAACGCGTATTTTCGGCCGGACTCTGTTTCCCGGCAAAGTCACGCAGCCGGGCGAGAGTGGGTTAAGCGGGACTAGCACAACGTTGCTATGATACATTTTCCGAGGCGCATGCGCAGTAAGGTTGCGGGTCACCTCAGCAGCCAATGCCAAGATTTGCATTGATTCAGATGAACCTCCAGACAGCGGCCGTGTTACGAACGATCGTTTTTATGCTATGAAACTGAAATATAACATTATCAAGTTGTGCAACTCGATCAGGATTTAAATGAAGTGTCACATATGACATACATATGCATTTCACTCCTCTAGTACAAAAATATCCACTTTAATCCACAACTCAGATGTCCATAAAATATCCAGATGCACTTTCATCGGCGTCGGCCGCCGTGGCGACGGGACCTGCCGCCTGAGTATGGTATCTTTCAACTGTTCTCCTTTTCTCTGTACGATTACAACACATCTATGAAACTGGAAAATATAAGATATGTTTTAATATTGATTGCGATACGGTCCATTATTCTGACTCGTTAATAACTAAGGTACAGTCGATTTCTTTCACAACAACATGGTTTGTTTACAATGGGCTACGAGCACGTGGTGACAGCAGCTGCATGGCACAGGGAGCATCCCACCGTCTGTGTGGCCCCATACATTGTATGTAATAATTCCACATCATATGGATTGGGCATCATTTATAGACTGACACTCATATTAAATGTGTAATGTGTTCATTCGATGTCTTGAAAGTACACATGTACATATGTGTGGTACTTGTTTGCCTCTAGGTGTAATTAATAAAAACATTTTATTGACCTTTCTCACTACAAGCATTTGATAAAATGTTGTGCGACAACATTTTCACAGTTGAACAAATTGAGTACTTTCTTTTTTGTAAGCTGTTGGCACATGCCCGAGTACAATAGAATGTCTGGAATATTGTACATTTTATTCAATATAAAGTATATATCCGGGAAAGTAGCAGACACATTTAATTCACAACACATTAGATTGGTAATTCAAGAGTACAATTCATTCCATATCTTGCGCAGTTTTGCCTCCTCTGGCAGAACATGCAACGTTACAGTCTTCCCATAGTCGGTCACATATCCTGGCGTGTTGCAGTCTGAAACACAATAACTATTTTTAAATTTTGTTCTGTCGTGCAGGGCTTTCTGACATCCATCTTGCAGCCATATATTCTGAAGATATAAATTGATACAACTAATTACTATAGTTATCATTAACATTGTTAATGTAAACTGATACTGAGTTTAATGAATACTAAACATGATTTCAGATGTATGTCTCCCTCATCAGTTATAATTTGTAAATGGTTCAAACGGAAACTTTGTGGTCTCGTTTTGTTCCAACATAACCATTATATTTGGGACAACAATTATTTTTTCTTAATAGTATGATCATTTATCTTCTTTAAAATAGTGATATTCATGTAAATAATCACATATAAACGTCAATTAATCACTCTAGAATGGACAACAGTTTGGACTACTTCCACCCAGATCTACACCACTGTGTGCTTTGACTCGACTTGAAACATTGTATATAATAATTATTATATATATATATATATATATTATATTTCTGGTCAAACAAAAATAAAAAAATCTTTAGATACTTACCTATTCGTGATCTGCAACACACTATTTTTCTAACGAATCCAAAGACATGGCGATTATTCTAAATGTTCATGGCATTTTGGTCATATTTCCAAACGGCACATATCGTTCGTTTGCAAGTAAAAACGTACCCGTGATTTCAGACCTTCTGCCGGCTAACCGTGACCGTAGTTCCAGCAACTGCAGCCAGGTGGAAGACTGACGGTGGAATAGTTCTATAAAGGTGCTGACGTCACAATCGGACACTGTCTGGTGTTTGATGGGGGATCAAACTTGCGCTATTTTCATCCGACACGGAGCCACCCGACAGCCAATGAAATTGCGCATCGTATGGACACCCCCCAAACGCAGCCTCGCAAAAATAACAAACTGGGCGTAAGAACGACACGTCATCTTGGTTAAAAACAAACACTGCGCACATAATATATTTACTTAAATGAGTTTGATTATGTACATTGTGCATAGTGCCCTGAAAGCGAAAGCAAGGACCTAGTGGGTTATATACGATTATATTTGTTGGGAGTTTCAAAGAGGGTCATTTTAAAAATCCAAAATATCGGTACACACGCTTTAATGTTGGCAAACAAAAATGTTCTGTTTTTTTACGGTAGCTTATCCAATAATCCGTACTATTCTCAAACGAAATTTAAATGAACCTTATTACACATAGCAACACCAAATGTCATCAAAGTTGCTTGAAATTTAATACGAACACCTTCCTATGATAGCGATCAGTTTAGATTTTAGTAGGAGTCTCCCATCCCACAGCTATTTTTGTCTTTCGTTTTTTGCAAAATGTATATTTGCAGACTACATATCTTCAGTTGTATTGTATTTTTCGCATCTAGATATTGTTACACAGGCCAGTATATGTATGTGTGCATATATTTACATAAATTGTGTTTGTTTAAATGCTGTTGGGAAAATACAAAGTATCCTTATCCTTTCTGATTGTCTAGAGCAGCATAATTTGCTTTCCATTGTTCACTCGATCAATCAGATATATGTCGAAAATCGGCGTCGGCAGGATAAATTAGAAACTATCTTGAGAAAAACTGAGTTTGGATTGTATTTGAAGATTCATTCAGTGAGCGGATCCAAGTGTCTTGCACGATTGCATGAATCACCTTTTGAACAACTTCTAGTTTATCCAATCTGCTAGTGCGGAGAAACCAATGATACTCAACAAGTAATTTATTTCCAAGAACCAGCAGCACACATTTTACCATTACATAATACAATGCCATTTCCAACATGTAAACAAATAAACAATACAGAGTTGGCGGTAAGGTGGAGAACAGAAGCGTGCTATTTATATGTGGTTCACCCCCAACCAGTATAGTTATGTATGATACAAACACAACATATCACAATCAATATTATTATTTTCAAATCCGCATTTACTGCTTACAGTGCCTACAAAATATAACGCTTGATTCTAATACGTAGATAGAAGATGAAACTTATAGGTTTTTCAAACGGTGGTATGCTTCTTCAGCTAGTGGTGTTTTCATGCAACAAATGCCATGGTTTTAATCCACAAACAGAAATGCACAATTTCATATATTAGTACGTACGCGATGATTTTTGACACATGTACATACGTGTGCTGTAAAAATGCACTTATAGTTTTTTTTCAAACGCAAACGCATACGTGTACTTTAAAATGATATAATTAATCAAGCATGAGAATATATAAATGCAAACTGCTGTTTTTTTTAAAGATTTATCAATAATGTATCTTAAATTGTCATTAAGATCCCTCAAGTGTCTTTCAAATCGAATAATTCTGTCAATCTTGTGCGTCGAAAATGGACATCTAGACAGAACAAATCTTGCAATCGAATGGTCGCCAATTTGACCCAATGACAAAATTACCCCAATCCGTGCCAAGCTTGTATCTCCAAGTGAAAAAACAGCTAAGTCATAAGATCTACTATAATGGATACAAATCCATTTAAAACGAGCGCCAATACTGAAAATTGGCATAATAAAACAACTACTATGTTTTTGTAAAGGTGCATACCAGAATGCATATAACATCCACACTGACCACAAAGATCGTACAGGTTGGACAACTGTATCCATCTTATATGTCGAAAATGAGCATCGACAGGAGAGTCGTTTAATTTAAACCAGAATATGCATATGATACTCGGTCACATTCGTGTCTGACTTAGTACAATTGCCTGATTGTTACCCCGCCAGATGGCACAATTGGCAATGAAGTGGTTTTTATTTCGTACCCAGTAAGCCGTGAGATGGCGGCACTTTACGCGCCCCTCACTGAAGTCTCGTGTGGTCTGGTAAATGTTATCAGTTAGGGAGCAAGTAGTCTCGGTTTGGTTGCTATGATTTGATTTTGGATTGACAAGTATACGATTCTAAGCTTAGTAATCATGTAGGGCTAAGGCATATTACAAAATTATAATTACATTACAAATGTGCGCGTGCAGATAAAATATAATACAGAGCTTTAACCGTATCAATTACATCAATATATTGATATTGTAGGTGCCATATGTGTCATGATTTGGTATTGATAACTTAACATAGGTTGCTATTGAGTGTGAAAGACTACAATAAAGGTTACCCTGCACGGAAGTTGACGGCTGGCTAGTGCCTACGAAATAGTGTGAATGCATTGGAGAGGTGGCATAGGGTCAGATTTTAAAGAACCGGGAAACAATACGTTATAGTTAGGGTAGACAGGTAGGATAGTTGAATCTAACATGTAATAACTATAGAATGGTAAGCAGCTTTACATGAATATAATTTCACAATGTATTGGAATGTCGCTATAATGAGGATTTATATACATGTTGAATTATTGCATTGCCTATGGGGCGGTGTAATTCTTACAATGAAGTCAGCATCAGCAGGGGTCACATGACAGAGATCAAGGATTTTGTTCACGGACTGGGGTTTGAGGCAGATAGAATACACCAGTCTAGAGCACAGAAAGGAGGATGTAGCCAGGTCTCTACTGTAACCAGACGCTACAACGGTGTGGTGGTCAAACCAAGACAGAGAAGTCATACCGAGCGTTTGCGTAAATAGACAACGAAGTCTTACATACATGTACATTCTAAAAGAGTATACCGGAGTATCGGGTCAGAGTGACGGTCAGCAACGCCTACACGTCAGTTAGTGAGGCCGAGAGGCTACACGCGAATAGGCGGTGTCATCGTCATGATTGAATTCCCACGAGAAGAAGGAAGTTCCCTTAATTTGAGCTGAGTCGATGCGGGATGATACAGCCAGTTAGAACCGAATCAAGTTGACGTCCGTGTCGAAATTGGGTATCGTTGTACGCAAACATTCTTCAAATTATATTTACATTACGAGGGTCTAAACGGTAACAATACCCCGATGTTTCACTATTGTGATCGCAAATGGCTGTATTTGTCTGTCATGATTGTTTGTGTTGACTATGATGGAGGGATTTTACCATTTGTATACATGTAAAACCGATAAGATAGCAACATATAACGTAAGAACACTACTGAGAGATGAAGAGACACAAGAACTGGAGGAACAGATACAAGAACTGGAGAAAGACCTTTGGGAAACCAGGTTGGTATGGGATGTGATTGGGATCGGAGAAGTCAGGAGAAGAAAGGAATGCTTCACTACCTTACAAAGCGAACCGAACAACGGCCAAGCAGGAGCAGGCTTTCTCATAAACAAGAAATGGAAAGACATATAGTGAGGGTTAACAGCATCAGCCACAGAGTAGAAGAACTTGTTCTATGCATAACAAAGCGCTACTAACTGAAGATAGTACAACTGTATGCACTAACAACATCATACTCAGAAGAAGACATAAACAACTTCTACAACGACATGGATGAGACCTTTCAAAAGCCAACCCACTACACGACAGTGATGGGAGACTTTAATGCGCAAGTAGGAAAACAAACAAACATTTCGGAAACGGCAACAGGTAAATTAGGACTAGGTGTGAAAAACGAAACCGGCGACACCTTGGTAGAATGGGCAACATCAAGAAAGTACAAAATAATGAATACCATGTTCCAGAAGAAAGCAGGGAGGAGATGAACATGGAAAAGTCAAAATGGAGAAACGAAGAACGACATTGAATATATCCTGACAAACAGGTCAGACATGGTCACTGACGTAACCGTCATCAACCGAGTCAACATCGGAAGTGACCACAGAATGGTAATGAGCAACATCAAACTGGACATCAAGGCTGAAAGGAAGAAGTAAATAAAAAAGAGACCACCCAGTGTAGATACCATATAAATAGGATAAAAAACATCGAATTTCAAGTCGAACTGCGAAATCGATTCGAGACACTACAAGAATTAGACGACATCGACCATGAGCGAAAACACAACTGAGATGATCCATCCAACTAAGTGCGACTAGTGTAGCCAAGGCAATCAACATGTATGTAAAGACGAGAATATCGTCACCGACACGAGCACTGATGAAGAAACGACGAGAAATGGTAGATAACTGCGACAGTAAAAACAACAAATACCATCTCGAAGACACTGGCTAAGCTGTATACTAAATGCTTATCAGACAGACGAATACCCACCACATGGAAGAACGCAAAGATGGTGATAATCTTCAAGAAAGGAAATAAGAAAGACTGAAAGAACTACAGATCGATATGTCTGTTATCAAACATCTACACATTATTCACAAAGATACTGACGAATAGGCTAGAGAAGACACTCGACGAAAACCAAACACGAGAGCAAGCAGGATTCAGAAGCAGGTACTCAACGACAGACCACACACACGTTAAAAACCAACAGACAGAGAAGTGCCGCGAATATAATATCCCGTTCTGCCTCGTCGATTACGAGAAGGCTTTCAACTCGGTGCAAGCTCAAACAATACTCCCCTCGCTTAAAGAACAGGGGATAGAACACGTGCACATCGAACTCCTAAAAGACATCATCTACACCAACAGCTCGGTGACAGTCCACCTACACATAAAGAGCAACAAGATCAACATCAAGAGAGGAGTACGACAGGGTGACACCATAACGCCCAAGCTGTTCACGGCAACACTCGAAAGCATATTTCGGAGACTGACCTGGGAAACCAGAGGCTTGAGGGTAGGTGGAAAATATCTCAGTCATCTTCGCTTCACCGACGAAATATTCATATGCGCTACTACACTGCAAGAACTACAAAAAATCTGCAGGAGCTAGCTGATAAAAGTGAAAAACAAAGTCTGAAGATGACCATTTCGAAGACAAAAGTGATGCTAGAAAATGACACACTAATATATATCAACACCACGCAGATAGAGAACATTGAAAGCTAAGTCTATCTGGGATAGCGATAGAGTATCAGAGACAAAACCAAGACAAGGAAATTCAAAGAAGAATCACCGCCGGCTGGACAGCATTCGCCAAACACAGCGATGTCTTCAAGGGTAACTTTGGAATCTGCTTGAAAAAACAAGTCTACAACTCATGCATACTTCCAGCGATGACAGCGATGACGGCGCGGAAACATGGGCACTCACCATCCAGGCAAAGAACAAGCTAGCAGCCGCACAAACAAAGATGGAAAGAAGTATGTTAAACAACACATATCGGGAGAGAAAAACAAACATCTGGGTAAGAGAATACAAAAGTCATAGACGTGATAGAACAAATCAGAATACAGAAGTGAGCCTGGGCAGGGCACATCAGCAGACTACGAGATAACCGATGGACTTCGCGTATCACAACCTAGAGATCGTACGGAGGGAAACGATCTAGAGGAAGACCGGCAAGACGGTGGAGAGACGAACTAGACGAATACAGGAAGGGCACCATCTGGCAGAGGATAGCGCAAGACAGGCATATTGCTCAATGGTGATGGTGTTGATATATAAGATGTAACTTGGAAGATATGTTTATATGTTCATATCCTTTCGATGATAAGAGGGTGTCTGAGGCTGACGAGTCCCGATAAGGAGTATTTTAAAGGTAGTATGAGAAGTTAATATTCTCCACACGTGATTTATGAATATATATGTTTTGTGTGTTCGGTGGGGATGAATACTTTATAGAAATCTGTACCTTGCCTAGATATTTATGTCGCAACAATTAGTTCAGTAATCGTGCGTTGTGCTTACTTACAATAGTGACTTCAGATTAAGCTACACAATACACTGACAGATCAGCTAATTAATAACAACTAATAGCAATATCTTTAATATGTACTAATGTGATGCTGCAATATGAACTACACTATTAGTACATATAGTGCTCAAAAATTACTATATTCGATAGCTTTAAACAAGGCAATGCGAGTTAACCCAAACGTATAAACACTGAGCGCCATAAACAATCGAACACCATAGAGCAGCTTCAGAGTCAGTTCCCATACAGTGAGCCAATTAAAGCGAACAATTAGGTGCCGCATTGCGCATTGAGTCCCGGTTTCCCATAGTTGTAATATATCTTTTTTTAAACAAATTATATAAATTTGTAATTCTTGTCGTAAAGAATGGTTCAGGAATGACATAATACTGTAATATCGTATAAACACAAGTATATCTTATACATATTATGTCGTAATAAAAACAGTATAAACGAAATCCAAACTCTGTGAATGATTGTACATGGGTGTATATGACCAATAATATTGATTCTAGTAACTACAGACCAATGATAGTTTTATAGCGTTTCTCCAAATGATTAGAGCGTTACTTGTAAACAAAAACGAAAAAACTTCTTCTAAAGGGCGATATATAATCGTTAGGTCTGCTTGGAACGATTTGCACCTCACTCCCTGACGTATACTGTAGCAGTTCAATTGGGCTCCATCGCGACTTATCTGGGGAGCATTCAGCAGTTACTATTCGAAGATATTCACCATTATCTATTGCCAGGTACTAATTCACACAACGGAGTGAACTGGAGCAACGTGGAGCGAAACACATATCAAAGTTTCGAAACAACAAGACTACATCCCAAGATTTCACAATAGAGAGTCCGATGGCCTAAACTCTACGCTCCCTCGCCCCACGCATCGTGTATTCGTGCTAATATTTGTCTAGCTCAGTCAATAATAATAACTGATAAAATATGTTTGTTAAAACATTCACCACACAAATTAATCAAATATCATTCAATACGGAATGACAACGTAAGGTTGTGTCGTGATCTCTGAAAAGACTGTAACTTGCTTCTCCTTAGTGAGATGTCGGTTGTAGGCTAGTCTATAGAATACTGCAGCCCCGTTCGGAGATCTCTGTGTGATTGCTTGTTTGTTGTGTTCAACGTCCTTTGACCGTCACGGTCGTGCCTGCGGTCACGGTCAAGTTCAGTTCCATAGATAGGCTACTTATCGATTCAACTGACTTAGTGATCAATTTAGAGCAAGCGTCGTGTCTTGTGTGGCGAATACCGGCGCTATACGAGATATCATTATTAATATTAATGATTGACAAATGTCAACGGATTATAAATCGGTAATGATTAAATGGATTTTTTTCACAGAGAAAATAAAGAATTAAAGGTTTAAAAATGTGTTTATTCTGAAGCGCATCTACACGCGTTATGCTTCGTACATGGGGCAGACACGTTCACGCAACTACTCTATTTTTCTCTCCAGAAATTCTTAGGCCACGATGTTATTATTGCGCGAAAGATAATACATGGCGCACTCTGACACACACACACACACACACACACACACACACACACACACACACACACACACACACACACACACACACACACACACACACACACACACACACACACACCCACACACACACACACACACACACACACAAGCGCAGGCATACACACACACACACATACAAATACACACACGTACATACACGCGCGCGTGCACGCACGCACGCACACACATACACACACACGCACACACGCACACACACACACACACACAACGAAACATGCGCAAGCACGTGGCGAACACATTCACGCACGCTCACAAGTTCGGGCGTTCATACATTCACACACGCGCAAAAGCAAGTGCATACATTACACATGCATACACGCTCACGCGCGCGCACAAACACACCCACTGGCATAAAAATTCAACAAATTTTTCACGCACGCACACACACACGCACACACACATACATGTAAATACACGCACTAGTACACACACGCACGCACACGCACACAACACACACACACACACACACACACACACACACACACACACACACACACAAGACTCCCAAGGTCAATGTACAACATGGCCCAAATAATTGATTGACCACAGATTATACGACAAGGCCATAAATGTCACCCGATATCTATTTATAGCCTGTTTTGTTTGGGATGGTTCTGACGGAAGCTTATATAAGTGTACCTATAGCACCGCACCTAGCGGCAAACAAAGAAAACACGTTTGTCAGAAAATATTCGATCTTTCGAAGAATCACAAACAAAGAACCACCATTAAACACCTGAAGACCCCTAGATCAATCTAATATAAAAAGGCACATTTTGAATATTTTATAGTGTTTTATTTATTTGTAACAAATATATATATAATTATTTCATCAAATGTCACCCACTTGCAGGTTGCCCTTTTAGGCATATTCAATGCACAACTCATAATGTTGTAATGTAGTATAGTATGTAAGGTCGGACGGATCTCTACAGTCAGCTGTGTCCAGATCAAAGACAGCGATCGCAGACCGCGGGTTGTGTTGTTATGGGCTATCTAGACAAGTGGTCATTGTCATGGTCAACGTCATGTGTTGGTCAGTATTGGGATCGATCAACGCGTTGTAGTTCAGGTGTAGTGCATAGAAAACGAAGACGCGGATTATCTAACATTAACCTTGATTTAATTTATCGTAGGGAGACGCTAGCTTTGCAGCGATCGAATTATGATACGTGAATTCAGTTTTAGTAAATTCAATTTTATAATTACTGCAACCTTGACATTATGACGAGGATAATTGTCAATAAATGCAATATACATTTTATGTATTTGTAACTTTACATAAAAGAGATTGGTACAATTAAATAATTATTTGACACATTTACTTTTTGGTTTATCGGACAAACACTTTTTAGTTAACGTACATTCTTGCAATCAACACCCGAACCCGTGTCGCGGGATGTTGCCTGCCGTGGAAACAGTATTTAGATTTTGCCATAATGTTTACAGCATTACCAGAACTAAACAGAATATTCATTCAAGTAACAACATTACTCTGTGCGTTATAAAACTATACATTTGTGCGGTCTATCTGGTCTTTGTCGAGCCACCCACCATCCTGATCCCGGCAGTGATTCGCCTGATGTAGGTCGAAACTAGAGATCGACGCGGACCGATGTTTTCGGACAACCGCGGCCTCGGTTTGTTTGTTTTGTTGTCCTCTGCTTCTACATATTTCATGGTCAAGGCCATATGTCACATATAACTTATCCTGGCGGAGAAAAACCAATTATGTAAGAATGCTTAAATCAGTTTAGGGGTCATCTCGGAACTTATCGTTATGCAAAATAACGTGTATGCATTCCTTAATTATGTATTCAGTTGCACAGAGGAAATGCGTAATAGACAACTTATTAGGGGAGATGTTCATACCAAATTCTGGAATTAATTCCCCATCATATCAAAATTATTTGAAACTACACCTACCTTCCGCAAACATTCATTCGCATTATAAACGCCCTTTATCAGAATATAGATAAGTGCCAATTACTGTAATTACCATTAAATGTTGATGTTCAGCGCATTCACTTACATCCTCCATAAAATTAGACATCGTTCTAAGTGTATTATTCACAACTGTACACAACGTATTAAAATTAGGTACATTATTAGATCAGAATAGTCATCCCGTTCGGAAGGTGATTTTCTATTATCGAATAGACGTGTTGAGACTGCCCCTTGATGGTAGGCTAAATGACGATTTATGGGCGAGTGTCTCTTAAGTCGCATCAACATCAAATAAAACACACACTTGAACTTTGAGAACTCCACGTAGCAGTGCGAGCAGACACGCCATGTTGACACCGTCGCGCTCCACTGGACTCCGCCACGCTTCACTGGACTTCGATCTTAGCCGCTTTTGGAAGAATGTACTTGATATATACCTGCACACCAGTTTGTTGACCACTGTCCTCTTGTGTCTTGGGCTACACAATTATATAGGTTGTGTTATCGATCATTGGCAGGATGACAGGTGCAATTTGGTCTTCACTGCAAAATACGTTTCATGATGGAGTAACTACACGTCGAGTACGCCAACTTCCTTCTTCCAAATAGTGTATTAATTGCACGTAAACAGTGATAATGTTTGTTGTTGATGATGATGATGATGTTACGGAAATAAATGTTGATGGTGATGATGACATTGTTGCTAGTGATAACGTTAAGAATTAAAAAGTAAATGGAAAAGTTATGTTACATAGTGTTATGCCACAAACTGTGGCAGTCTATTAACGACAACAACCAATCGGGGAACGGATGGTGTTGCCCCAGAAATAAACGTATCATGGAGGGACGGGTCACTACATGTGAGGCATGGCCAGGGTGGTCATTGGTTGCTACGTCTACGTGGTCTGGTCATCTTGTGACTGGACGTTGACCCAGTGCACTCAATCGAGGAAAGTCAAAGCCGCGCGATCATAACGGGCCTATACGAGACGGTGTCGCGCTTACATTTATCTGGACGTTAAATAATATCTGGGTGATTTTCTGCGCGTGCGCGTATCTAGGGGAATGTGTTTAGCACCAGCTACGACTGTCGCGCTTTCATTTACCCGGGCGTTATGTATGTTTATATATATATATATATATGTATATAATTATATGTTTATGTATGTTTATATATATATATATATATAAAATTATATATACATAAACAATTTCTGTCGTAAAACAGTTTCCTCTCCACGCATACGTCACGTGACTTACTCTTATACTTGGTCACAAATCTGAAACAGCAAATTATAATTATGTACTCTAACTATAATGCTCGTATTACGACAACAAACGACGCATATTTAACTACTGGATATTATTTATCAGTACGTGATCTACTAGTGCCAACTATTATGCCTTACATATGCACATAAACAATACCAGGATAAAATGTAACGCCCGAATAAATGTTGCTACTTCGTTATCGCTAAAAATATGGAACGACATTTCAATACCCCGCCAAAAATAGGACAATATCGGAAGTACATTGAACACACCAGCTCGTTGTTGTATTGAGTAGTATTAACAAACAATGTCTACATTATTTATTTCGCTGGTAGAAACGCCTTGCTCACGCACGAATCGAGACAAGTAATAAATAGTCCACTGCATGTATTACAAACGCATTCACGTGAGCAAACACCCTGACACATACGCCGTTAATGTATACGTCAACGATGGTATGTGCCATCATTGTCATTATTTATAGCAGGGTGTTTATTTATGAAGCGTCAGGCATAGACACCGAGTGAGGCGTTGACTTTCTTGAATGAGTTATACTGGCGTTTCCTATTCAGTTGCTTTGCCTGGCAGTCGCACCTCAACGCTATACAACTGATGGAACTGACCTGGTAAATATACGTTCACGACTGCTATCAATTCACGCTCCTGTCGAACGACGTCAACGATTGTGTGTACCTAGTAGCAACGATATGTGTGTGCGCGTGTGCGTGTGCATGCGCGAGCCAGTGTGCGTGTGTGCGTCTGTGCGTGCATGCGTGCGTGCGTGTGTGTGTGATTAATAATTACACTTCCGGAAGGGGATTATTAGCACGTGGATGAGTCGGTCGTCACAGTGGATCCTGCAAGGAGGGGCAAAGTCACGTGACGTATAAATATTTACAAAGGGCATTCCTCTGTTGACGAGTCTTATCCGCCACTAACTAAACTTAGCACGTTCTCTCACCTTTGCGATGCATGCATTTATAATATGTTGTGTTGTTGATTATGTATTTGACTTTGTATCCGGTCCTTACTGAACTGGTTTCGACGTTCTCCTATATGTGTACGTTTAAATCTCAAATACGTTACAGTTACACTTACCCACGGCAACGTGTGGGGTCCTTACATAACATTGTTGTTGACGAGACACGAGTGCAGCTGCACCCGGCGCATGAAACACCTGTCGCCGCTCAACGCGACTTGGATAGACGTATGTCAGTGCCGCTTTTGTTACCTGTCAATTCAACTGTGACGTACCTCACTGATGCTTACGATTCGAGGATCTTATACCACAATCGCTGTGATACGTGTATATATGGTTCATGTCTATGTACATCCTGTTAATAATAATTTATAACAGCAGTGTATATTCTAATAATAATATATTTATTCGTACTAAAATTGTACAGTTCTACTAAAACAATATATATGTATATATATATATATATATATGTATATACTGTAAAGACCAAACATATTCAACTGTAAAAAATTTTACGTTTCGTATGATGTGTCAAGTTCTATCAACGCGACATAGCCAGTGTTCGACGTCTGTTTACGTACGATGAAACCGGCGTGCCGCGGTAACTGCGTAGCGGGAGAGTGGTCGTTTAGGAGTAGATATGTTACTGATATAACTCAAAGTCAATGAGAGTCTGACCCCCAAACAAACTAGGCCTAATCTGCTCTGTTATTTGAGAGATAAGTTCCGCCAACTATTTAGTGAGATTATTTTGGATTTTATATAAAGTATTGCATAGCGATAATTTTAATAGTTGTTGTGATTCTGGTGATATCTTTGTGATCGTTGTCTTCGTCGGTGTCTTCGTCAACGTTATAGTTATCAAATCACCATCAATATCGTTGGATGTCAGAGACTGGTAAGGAAACGGGATGTTACCGCGTAATGTTTTAATGTTTTATTATATTTGTATATCTACATTCTAAGAAAACAGTATGCGTGATGTTTTAGTAATTACAACTGGCGGCTTTACTTGGCTATCTCGAAGCACAATATCACCGTGTCAATCATGCACCGACACGACTTCACAGTGACGTATTTACCCAGCACACTAACCATATAACTATTTGTTGTAAGAACCTACATTTCCAGACACTTAATTTCACATGTCAGTGGGACGGAATACTGAGGGCCTGTAGCCCCCTCCGTCGTCGTTCTAACAGCGACCTCTACGTTCATTGAATCGCGGTCGTCTTCCGCTTGAGATGCCGCGTCATTTTCCTTGGGTGCTCGAGTCCTGTAAACGCGTAATTCGCTTCAGAAACAACTCGCCGCCGCTAACAAACCAGCTCTATCTCATTATATATCGACCTTCAGCGACATTCATCGTGAGCTACCACTGAACTGCTGTTATATAAATGTATACGTAACGTGTGTGTTGGCGGAGACGAGAGCAACACTGAATCACGTAATCGATGTCTGTTTGACGAGTTTAATATAAACGTCCGGGTGTTTTACATGAGCCGTTTTTTCACACAAATCTGTTTCATTACGCGAAGACCTTGCCCGGTTCTGACGTACCCCAGTTGTATGCTGAATGCTATTTCACACAAATCTGTTCCATTACGCGAAGACCTTGCTCGGTTCTGAAGTACCTCAGTTCTGTGATGAGTGCTATTTCACACAAATCTCATTCATTACTCGTGCGTGCGTAGCGCTAGGCAATTTATTACGATATTCAGGAATGCTCGGGATCCGTCAACGTGCTCATTGCATGTTGCTGTAAAATTACTTAGAAAATAAGCTCGAAGGACAGTAAAGTGGATGTGAGGTTGGTGAACCGTGTGGTTTCAACTTATATTCAAACACCACATTACCATCACCTGGAAGCCCTGTGATTTTGTTTTCGGGGGTGCGTTTTCAGACAACGTAGGACTCATGTGTTGTCCATGGATATTTCTCCCTAAACCAAAACGCAATAATAATAATAAGATACCTTCTATTGCGCCTAAATCCTTGGAAATCATGCTCAGAGGCGCATCAAAACAACAGGATTGGTCAATCTCAAAATCCGTAAGTAGTATTCCAGTTGTTAACAGATGGGCCAAGGAGCTAGTGAGCTACGGTGGATAAGCAAGGTTGTATAGATAAGTTTTTAAATGACGACGGAATTTTGTAATATTTTCAACTGATCTAACACTAACAAGGAGCATATTCCAAAGAGTTGGTGCAGCAACAGAAAAAGCCCTAGTTCCAATGTTAGTGTTGACTCTAGGAACAAAAAGTATGTCAGAACTAGATGATCGAAGCTGGACAGGTTTTCTTACAGGAGTAAGCAGTGAACGCAAATAAGATGGTTGCTTATTGGACAGTGCCTGGTATGTAATGGTACAGATCTTAAATAGTATACGATATCGTACAGGAAGCCAATGCAAAGACTTCAAAAGTGGTACAGAGCGAGAAAAACAAGGACATCTTGTAACTACTCTTGCTAGACAATTGTGGACACGCTGAAGTTTTGTAATATCCTTGCTAGCGATATTATAAAGGAGGGAATTGCAATAGTCAAGTCTGCTGCTAACAAGCGCTGTTGCAATAGTCTTAGCAACAGAAAATGACATATACCGGCGAATACGGCGAAGATCACGAATATGAGCTTAGTGGCGTGGTGTAAACAGTAAAAAGCAAAGGCCCAAGAACAGAACCCTGGGGAACCCCAAATAAAGCCGGCAGTGCAGCTGAAAAGCAGTTCCCAATCGTTATAGTTTGGTATCTATCAGTTAGATATGAAAAACCAGCTTAGAGCTTTTCCAGATATACCGTAACACTTTAATAAGCATAATAATGATAGTGTGTTATTGATATAGGCCTACCTGAATAATTATTTAATATATTCATATTACTATAATAACACAGACACCGAGGAGTGTGGGTGTGTACCAGTTATTTTTCATATAAACGCTTGAAATATTACAATTTGGTGACCTCTACAATCTGGTTTTCAGTCAATTAATAAATTATATTTATCTGATATGCAGTGCAAAAGGTCCACAATTGATCAATAACAGAATTCAGTTAATAATGTAACAAACCTTTATAAAACACATGGTTTCTTGTTATTTGTAATCCCATGAGTTTACATAACAGGAGACTTTGGGATGGTGTGAAGTCCCGCAGCATTGCTAAATGAATCATTGGTCCTTTGACCCACATTCTTCCAGTTACTTCCTTTTTCATACACGGGACAGACCCCACAGCCAGGTTTCCATTCATTCACTAATGATCACTAAATAAATAAGGGTTCACATATATACAAATCAGGCTTCCTTGGCATGCCCAGTAGTGTTTGAACAACACCCAGCAGCTTCTTTTAGGGATGGTGGTTCACGCATTTGAGAAACTTTGACTAATATTAAGATATACAATTAGGGGTTCACATTTTAAAGATGAAATTTGAGGGATCTCATTTTTTAGAAAGGGTGGTTCACAAAAGGGGGGTTACAAGAACCCTGTCTGGCTACGGGCCTGCAGTTGTCGACGTGGTTTGAACGTATGAGGGTGTGCGTGTGACACCTATCAATGGCGTGTTGACGAGGACCTTGTTGATTGCACTCTCGACGTTCCCAACTTCAACGTCATCGTGTTATTCACGTATGAACGATGGTGCTACGTTCACGTAACGAACATATAGCCTGTACCAGCACAAGCTACGTAACGAACACTTCATGGCACCGACAGTAGCCTACGTAATGACTAACGTATATACTTATTACTTCAGTTATCGCACCAGGCTAAGCAAATGTTCACACGTAATAGTACACACATGTATATCACCTACGCATTTGTATTTTAAAGATACATACTTTTAAAGTTTGTTATCATGAAATCGCATAAATGTCATATAGAATCAACGATATATTTCGTTTTCAATGAACCACATTTTGAAATATAAATTTTACGTTGTCTGTTTAATCTTACTATTTCGAATATGTCACCTGCACGTTGCAACCTGACCGGCATAGTTGGTATACATACACTTGTAACGGTCAAATCCTATTGTTAAAGTTTTCATCACTGTATTACATTATTTTATATTAACGGGAGGCAGTCTGTTTCTAGTTTTTTAATTAAAAAATTAATATAATGTTGTTAAGACTATACCAACTATGTTGAGGGTATACTGCCCGCCAAATTGTCCCGGAGCATGATCAAATGGTAAATGAAACATCCGGTTTCAAAACAAGCTTTATTGGTAATACATTTTGGGGGACGTGCAAGGCGTAGGACGTATATTTAGCCGAGTGAACACAGCAATACCCTTTGATGTTCAAGAAGTTCTCATTTTCCCACGTTCTACACGGCAGACTTACTGTTACAAATTACTATGCTATGTTAGGCGGCAAGTGTAGAAAGTTCAACATACTGCCTGACCCTCGAAAATATTGCGGCAATGTTTCCAAAAAAAGATAGCAGAGTTTCGCAACGTTACAGGGGCTAAGTTCAAAACAAGTTTTAACGTAACAGTAGTGTTTTGAATTATTATCAAATAAACAACAATAATGCATATTGCTAAACACACAGAGTTTAAAAATATAATATTAATTATACAATATAGTAATCACCAACGTATGGCGCCAAGAAATATGAAACAAGTGTTCATCGTTAAAATTATATACTTATTGATAGGTGGTCTTAACTTAATCGTAGTACTTTGAAAGTACGTTGAAACAACTACCGTATATAGTGCAACATACTGTTTTGAAGGAACTGTACATTATTACATTGTTTTCTCTGAATCGTTAGTAATGCGATCTCTCTACAATCTTCCACACACTCCACTGCATACGCTCTCTTTCTGCAGACAATAGCCACAGGTGAAGTAAACCCAGTTTTCTGGGGGCACCGACTGATTATGTCTGCGGAATCGTATCACAACACTACCATTCAACAAAGCAACCGCTCAAAACCGGAACCGCACACAAAAGCTTGGACGCCATTATGGCAGACAGTCTGCAATGAGTTCAAACTATTTGAATCGTTTTGTTGGCCCAGCGAGTTTCCGTGTCAATCGCTACATTCAATGTACATTTGTTGCTAACGTACAAACCATTACAATGACACCCGTGAAGCATTGGACATAGCGTTTCTAGTCAACCCACACGTCACAATAGCGGCGTTGTTGTGACGTCGACGTTGTATAAGAGTAGATGACTAATGACGTTATGTTGAACATAGGTTCTTGATCGTGATTGGTACGTTGCAGATACCAATACTGGCTTGATTGCAACGGGATGATTGACGTCAATGATAGCACGAACTCATTATGCTCATTCAGAACAAGCATGATTTACATACTTTACGAATGTGTGTATTCTAATAATTTAATATGTTACATTCATTAATTGAGTGTGCCGATATCTTGATAATTTAATGTCCATTTCGCCAGATTTTACCCCTCACGTAATTCGATTTTCATGGTATTTATAGCAACTACATATTTTAAAATTCATGCAGCACAATTACAACTCAGCAGGCATTGCCATCGGACAACATGGCTTGCGTTAATTAATACAATAACTTTGCAAAGCCAAGACGAGACGAAGTGAGAGAACGTCTCGGCTCAATAACACGTCTGCGTCCAGATCCAACCATCAATCATGTGCTGTTCTGTATGTGCCAGAACATTCCGGGCACAGATCGTACTGACCAGCCACCTCTGAATCCACCAAATCAATAGAGCCAACCCTGGACGATAAGAAATACGGTCTTCGCTTTGCGTAGGACGCACAGTAACAACAAAAAACACTGGGTCAAAGCGACGCAATTCATTTTAACCAGATGTCCCATGTATTCAGCAGCAGAGTGGAATTAAAGTTGTCAACAGTGTATGTGAGTTGCACATAATTGTTCCATATACTAAGTACGTGTAAAACCTGTAGACCCATGCTTCGACATAAGGCAGATAGCGTGTTAATTGTTAACACAGTTTTTACTAAATCAATTATATATTATGATATGCTGTCAAATGTCATACGTACACATGCCTACACGCACACATGTGCACACGCGTACACACATGCGCGCACACGCACGCACACGCACGCACGCACGCGCATGCACACACATACACTTGTGTTGTCTATAATTATAAAAACAAGTTACGCCATCATGTTGTGCAGTGGTCGAGCATAGTGTGTAATTGTGTATAAGTGTTTGCGGTAACATGTGTGTAAACATTAATCGATGACTCGTTGTGATGGACCGTCTGGAACATTCCGTCGTAGTATTACATAGTATCAACAAACGTCAATTCATCGTAACACAGCAAAACAGCAAATTTCGAAGTCCCCAATAACTGCAAATCGAATTGTGACTTACGTAAAGGCGTAGGATTTAACGAGATCTGTAGCAAACCATGGGTGCGTTCAATGTAATGTTGTGTAAAACATGTAAACTTTAGATAGTAGGACTTGCATACAGTGATTAGAAACGCGGTCGTAAACTGACAGAATGATCGTTATATAAAAGTTCGAGATGCAATCAGTCACGGCGCTGACGTCGACCGTGGATCAAGGCCAGCGGCTGAAGGCGTGGCTCTTCATGCCGGCTGAAGGATTGGCCGGCGACATTACAACAGCGAGGCGCTATTTATAAACGGCGATGTTGCCGGCGTAACGACACACCGCAACAAAGAAGCAAGAAGACACTAGCCCTTCCTTGTCGCATCCACAACGTATACCCTCTCACACGACACAGTCTACGCCATGGCCTGCAGCTCGGGGGAAATGATAGCGGCAACACTTGTCCGTCGCTGCAAACTCTGTTCCACGCACGGCGCCGTCGCGGTGCAATCTTCGTCGTCACAGTCGTCGCTTCCTCGCCGGGAGTTCTCGACGACCGGACGCCGTCGGAACGAGGACTCGTACAAGCTGCTGGTGCTGGGCGGCGGCACAGCGGGCTCGGCCGTCGCCAACAAGTTTGCGGCGAAGCTCGGCCGAGGGAGAGTGGCTGTCGTCGAACCGAGCAAGGTGAGGTGATGTTCTTCGATTAGATCGATGTTGTCTCTTCCGTTACCTGCAATCACCAGTGTGGGGATTGTTAGTAGAAGTTTCCTGAATCAGTTGTATGTGGGAACAGCGCGAAAGAACAAAGGTCTTTGGAGTTAGTCCCGACTGCATCCGCATTAATACCTCTGGAGCGTATTTAGAATTTGTTTTGGTTCTAATTTGAACGTTCAATTTGTAAACAATATTTATAAGTTATTAAACGCAATTTGGCAGGTGGCGTACTTTCAGTATTTATTTTAGCATTAAGAACGTGATAGTTTTATTTAAAAGAAGAATAATGCAACATTATTTTAGTATACATTGATAGCGTACAAAATTGGAAACACGTTCCGAATTTCCAACTTTCCAGCAAGGCCTTTCACATTAATACTTGTGTTTTTGTTACACATTATATACGTTAGGAATTATTTTTCTTTTTATTATTTTTTTACGGAAACAGTTTAGGGTAATGAATGTATTTTCTTGGCCTTCCTTTTGCCGCGATGTGAGGTTGGTGTACCGTGTGGTTTCAGGTTATATTCAAACGCCACATTAGCATCACCAGCAGGCCATTAGGGAGGCTGTCTCGGGGGGGGGGAGGGAGTGGGATTCATATATGTGGTCTGTGGAAATTTGTCCCATTTTGTTGCTGATTAAGCATCATTTATACCCAATTTTATTCATAAAAGCCAACAACGGCAATGGCACATGTAACTGATCTGCAGCGCAAAGTGTCCACAATTTATCAATAACAGAATTCAGTTAGTAATTTAATAAAACGTTATTAAATGCGTACCATAAATAGAAGATTAGAAAACATTCCCTCTTGTGGAATTTGAATTAAATTATCAAACAGGTATCAAACAATCGAGTACCGTAACTTCTAGACCCCACTGACCGCAGGAAACGTTGTCTGTATATGGCAGCTAACAAATTAAATGAACATAACAACTGAGAATAAAGCGTCTTCACACTTTCTTGCCGAGCCCCCCTTTTTGAGATCTATAGCTATGCAACCAGCAACAACAGGATTTCGGCAACGACAACTAAGGCCACATAATTTACGATTTCTCACCAGCACGCGCATTTTAAAATATGTGCCGTTAAACTTTGTTTGTTATTGCTCAAATGAAATTGATTTGTGTGAAGCTAGACGAATTTCACTACAGGTTTGTCGCTTGTACGAAATACACTCGTTACACGTCTTAATGTGTTGATTGTTGAGAACAGGCTTTTGATCCTCGGTAGTTAGCTCAATCAGCAAACTAAAACATCACCGATGATTTACATGTTAACAGAGTTCTGACGATAAACCAAGAATTATTTTATATGGATCTATACACTGTATCTGTGCTCGTGTTTGTCTTTAATCAGTGTTAAGTCATTGTCACCCCTTTCACCCACCAGCATTTAACGTGATACTGATGATAACCAATGTCATTATGCAGTGAAATGTCGATATCAAATTGAGTCACTCACATAACTCCTTTAGTCTAACTCTGTCTGTTTTGTCTGCATCTGTCACTTCTGACTGAGTACAATTTGAAGTCATGTACCTTAGAGTAAAATTGGCTTCTTGTGTATTTGTTATCCCTTTAACATCTCTATCAGTCAGGCTGCCTGGCATGCTGGGTAATGTTTGAATAACACCCAACAGTTTTTAGGACGGGATTAACGCTTTTGAGAAACGGGGAATAATCTTAACATGTTAAATATTAAATTTGAGGGGGACTTTCACATTTTGGAGAAAGGGGGTTCACAAAAAGGGGGGTTCACGTGAACCACCTAGTTACGGGCCTGGTTATACACATATTATAACTGCTGACTGTTTAAATAAGCTATGATTGGCGTTCGATGCCGTTGATGTCAATATCGGCAAATGAAGTATTAAGCCCTGTGAGCATAAGATTAACTGATATTCGTCGTCTTTATTCTAGTTATCATCATCCTAATCATCGTCGTAAACCTTGACCACTTTCGGTCACTGGTCAGTCTATTCAGTTGGACACGCGATGTCTTATTCAACCACCCTTTATGAGAAGCAACGTAATGAAGTTTGGCTTAGCAACTGGCGCTTCTAGTAATCATTGAGTTACGGCCGGCGAGATGGACCCGCATGGCAATAACAGGTAATAAGCGTAAAAATGCAAACATCATTGATCTGGAAGAAGTCAGAAATCGATACAAAAATTACCCAGTTACCCGAAAAGAGAAATGATTACTCCAAAAACAGAAAACGTGATTTCAGTTGGTGATCAAACTGTGTGGTAGCTGACTGCACCATAAATATGATTATATAATTAACGTTGTCCAACAATCGGATCCACATTTTGCTTTGGGGATCGGGGGTGGGGATGAAATATGACAAAGGACGGTTGCAAGCTTCTTATTTTATAAAGAAAGGATATCATTAGTTTCAATCAGGTTAGTGTATTATTAAAATGTAAAATAATATGCTGTTTATCATTAATCGTTTCGTATCATTTAAATAGTTTACAACAAAGCCACGTCAATGATAATCACGTTACTACGCCAACATTGAAATCCATTATATTCAACCGGCAGATACCGGTGCTATATTTGGCCGGTCATTGTCATATAATCACCAGCACAATCACCAGTACTAGGCCTATATGCAAGAGAGTAGTTCAAGGGCGCGCGTACTCAGCTTGTTATTCAGGTCGCCGTGTCCTGCCGATTACAACAGCTGGTTTGGCGCCAAAACCGGAGACTTGACATTGACCCCGATTTGCAAACACAAAAATGACAACGGTTGGATAGTTATCAGCAAATCGAGTGTCGGCTGTATGGAGTTCGTTTCAATTGAAGTTGGCGGCGGAACTGTTGCTAGTTGCATAATAAATAGTGATTATAATAAACGTGGATCTAACGATCAGATCACGTCTTGCCTTGGGAATCAGGGGTGGGGTGAGAGGAGGGTGACATATACTGTGATATATATATATATATATATATATATATGTATATATATATATATATATGTATATATATATATATATATATACCGTAGAGTGAATTATTATTATTGGGTTCGTCGCGTATATCAGCGCTTGCATGTAGTTTATCACACAAAAAGTTAACTGCATAATAATTAAATGATTCAATCGCATAAATTAATATACTATTTAGTCCGATGATTAAATAAGAACAACCCAGCACACGAGCTATCATGTCGCAATCACAACTACTAGATAGGTTCGAATTGTTTTCATTATTTATTTACCTGGGATACTGGTCTGTAACGAGTCGAGAAAAACTGGTCGAAGTTAGGAGGAACCTTTTGTAAACTTAACACAATCAGTTATGTTGTATGGCTACTACGTTTTTGTTCTACCTTGATATGCGTACACATTGATGCGCCATTCTTACGTGGATACAGAATTGTAAATGGGTTGCGTAATTCAGTTCACTCGTTTATTCCATTTCATTCCGACCACACCTGCAGATACAATGCCGCTGTAGAAGACATGTATGTTTGGTTATTCAGAGTAAACTAATTGTTTATATAGGCTGTATAGGCCAAAGTGCACAGTACGTAGCTCAGGCATGATTCTGTACAAAAAAGTTGCATACCCCATAAATTCCAGCAACACATATATCGTCAGCTGAGTGCAGTGATGAGACACGATGAGGCACTATTGCCGAAAACAATTTATATTCATGAAGTTGTTTGGTAACGTGAATAATGTAATGCTACACAAGAACACATCAACGTCCGCTGTCACTAATATCTTTTTTAGTTTCTATATTGCTCTGTTTTAGGGTGAGTGCATACGTCAGTTTGACGATACATAACGCGAGTTTTGGCGCGATAATAGCGATGACTATGTTGCAGTAGAGAACGCGACCGTGACAAAATTGTAGCATATCTCTTCGTGTAATTACTGCGTTATTTGAGTTCAGGCGTTAAAGTTATGCAAGAAGGAAACTTACCAGTTGGGTTGTTGGACAGTTGGAGGGAAAGGTGATTAAGGTTTACGTTTGCTGTGAACACACGAACATTGGCTCATATTTTATCAAGCAATCCACTTTCATACAAACCACTATACACCGCCGGGCTGTACAACGTGGGAACATACAAAAGTTACGCCACAAAGTTCAAACTTGTGTCCAAAAAAACTTAGAGAAATACTTAAAAAAATCGCGAATGTCTTATCGTCGTATTATCGACCAAATAATTAATGCATGAGTTGTCTAAATGTGTTGCTCTTCTGGCTGTGGAAAATTTATTATCTACCTTTTCTTTTTCTCCTACCCCCTGGGCCACACAGATTGTCATGTACCACAAATACGGAAACATTATTGAGTTAGCCAACTTGCGTGTACCCCAGGTCACCCCCGGGGTGCGCAGGTTCGTGTTTCTCTATTGAAGCGTAGAACGAATTACAATCGACGCTGCTTACATCAGTGGCGCCATCTGTCTGATTGTAGACACACTACTACCAGGCCATGTTCACGTTGATTGGCGGCGGCTTGAAGGAGTTCGACATGTCGCACCGACCGACGGACACCATCCTGCCGAGCAAGTGTCACTGGATCCAGGCCGGGGTGGCCGGCATCTGTCCGGACGACTCGGCCGTGTCACTGACCGACGGACGAACGGTGAGTGGCGCCTCTCGCGGATAGTCGGGATACTATTGTAGTTCTTACTAGAGTTGAATAAAACATAGCTTACACTTCCTAGCCACATATCTTGGGACCGGAACATTTAAGTTGTTAAATAATTGATGATCATAAATACGATCTATATATTTTTAAAATACACCACAAAACGTTTCTTTTGAGCAGGTAATTTTCACTGTAGACCTGCACTGATTTCTAGCCTCGATTATCCAGGCGCCGTGAGGTGGCAGCATTGGCCTCTCACTACGGCCTGGGTTATTAATCTCCTGCCAATGTTACCGGTAGGGGGCTTTACCCCAGATTCGAGTAGAGACGATGATTGGCTCTCAGGCCAACTATGAAATAACAAATTAAATAAGGATACACTTTTATCATATAATACTATACTATAGCAACTATTCAACATTAAACTTACATTGAAACATGTCAGACAAAAATAAACCGACATTAAACTTGTTTTCGTAGTTTAGTGCCTTTTAATCACATGCATATCCACTAGGTGGCATCTCTCGTGGCTGTCAACAAGTGGGCAGTTAAAACGCGACTCTGAGCCAGAGTATCTTCCTGGCGAAATCACGCAGGCGAGAGTTGGTTAAGCGAGACTAATTGATTTCTAGATAGAACATGACTGAGATGGTCATATGTGGTGGCGCCATCTTCACACAATTTGCGAACCAATCATGTTTGCTAGATCCGAAAGATGGCAGCTCTTTTGCTCAGGTGTCAATATTATTAGAGAATTTTTTACAAACCACTTTTATTTTAGAGCCTACCATCATCTGCAAAATAGAGAAATGTAAAATATTGTAGAGTTACACATTTACTGCTACCACAATTTCTGAATACAAATATTAACCAATATATATTAACCAAATTACACACAAAAATAATGCGAACGCCATTGATCGAAATCCAATTGGAAAAGATAACATGAACAAATTTATAAATCTGCAGTCAGAAACGTCTATTAATTTGATATTTTTATTTTGTTTCAGATCAACTACGAATACTTGGTGGTCGCACTTGGAATGCAGACGAATTATCACTTGGTAAGTGCATACAATTTCAGCTGTCTTTATAAAAAATCTAACAAATATCGCATTGTTAGGCAAACCGTCCATTCTGTCTGTCGAACTTCTGCCAGATTACTAATGAGTTTATAATTCCTTCAGATGACGCCACTAGCCTGCTTTGATATCAATGTACGCAGGTCAACAAAGAACAAACTGCATGTTGCCAATTTCGAAGGTATATTCATATTTGAGAAGAAGATTTGGGTCATGGCTATATTGGCTGTATTTCGTATATCACTTGTTGGATAGAAAAATCATGGGTAGCAAAGCTTGGCTTCAGCCCGCCCTTTCTTACGTACTTAAAATTAGCAGCCCCCACGCCCAGATATGTGTGTAGCTAGGATGACGTCACTCCATCTTCTGTTAACCACCTCTAGTCGGTCGTTGATCTGGTATAAGTTCATTGTCTGTCGTATTTTTCTTCTCCGACTAACTGGTGTCAACCGCTATGCTTGGTTGGCCTACGTAATGTATTAGGCGGAAAATCGCCGCTCAGACATCGACGAAAACGATAAGTTTGTTTAGATATCACAGAATTTCTTTCGGTTGCATGCGAAATCTTGCAACAGTTTTACGTGAACAGAAATCAACCGTACACAAACAAACCGAAATGAAAGGGATAATATAACGGAATGTTTTGCTAAAAGCCGAAAAAACCCGCCAATGAATGGTATACATCATTTTGTAAAGCGGACAAACTAAATGTCCCACAATACGTGTCCTTATTTCCATAGCATATAATACTGTGTTCATTTGTTTAAATACATGGTTGCATTGTAAATGTAAGTTAACAGCCGGCACCCGATGTTACAGGTGAAAGGTCTTTTGGACGCCTTAGAACACGACCCGGCCGTCTGCTCCAACTACCACCCGAAGTACGTACAGAAAACCTTCCCCGCCATGCAAGCCTTCAAAGAGGGAAACGCCATCTTTACCTTTCCCAACACACCGATCAAATGCGCAGGCGCCCCACAGAAAGTGCTCTACCTAGCGGAGGACTACTTCCGACGGGTACGTTTATCTGTATTACCTGTATTACCACCTATATTGCTTTTCGAAGATGGTACATGGTCCCTTACAGCTCATCGGAAGTTATAGCTTTATGCTTTAAATGTTTACCAAGATTTGCACTTTACGCCTCCATCTAGCTGGTCAGTGCTAATGACACACAGAAGAACCAGTGTCAATATTCATACCGTGGACACCCACTGTCGACATGGGAAACAAAGGTCAAGACACACGACACTGATATTTGAACACGGTATGATATATGAACTTTGATGTGGAAGTGGCCGACCACCCCTCCTTAATGAACATTCGACCCTTACGGAAACGGCTCGTCAACGCTCCGGTTCCGGCCGAGCAATAAAGATTAAGGTGATTATTACTATAATCTACTGTCGCCATCAATGGTGTGACGGGTACTCCTTGGTTTGATAAGTTGTGTCACTGCAAAGACTCGTCTCAATTATTTGAACGTTGTGTTATTACACAGTCCAAAAATAGGGGACACCAATGTAAACATGGCTTCAATGTGACGTCTCGTTATTTCGGATGAAGACGACTAAAGATCGGTATCACAGTCGATGGTGATGGCGCGGTAAATCCTGGCGACTCATTCGTGCACATAAACACGCTTATGTGGCAGCGAAGGCCAAAGTAATGAGCTTCGTTAGTTCGGCGAGAACTCGTACGTGCGTGGGTGAATGTGCGTGAAAAGGAGGAACATTTATTTTGTTTATCAGCAACACGTTCCGCCATCGAAACGTTACTACGAATGACAGAATTGAGGGCACCGTTAGTTCGAGTTATCAATGCAATTGATGTATTTGATATTATGTCCCTAAAATTGTGCGTTTCGTTGGGTCTATGTTTGTTTGGGTGTGTGCATGTGTGCACGCGTGTGTGGGTGCGCGTGTGCATGCTTGCGTGCGAGTGAACGTGCGTCTCAGATAACCTATTATCGTGTTGTTTTAGACGGGGAAGCTAGACAAGTCGACAGTCAGATAACCTGTATATCGTGTTGTTTCAGACGGGGAAGCGAGATAAGGCAACCGTCATGTACAACACGTCTATTGGTGTCGTGTTCGGCATTAAGAAATACGCGCAGACGTTGCACGATCAGATTCTCGAGAGGTAGGAAACTCGAGCTACAGCTACTGGCTGTTAATGACACATGTAGAATAACACAGGCAGATACAGCTTTACAGTAAGCGTGTATACGCTATATCGAATTTCGCAATTAAGGGTTAATTTTAGTAGAACATTTACCCTAACCTTTTATGTGGACGAAGCAAGCCCCCTTACCCTAACCAATAATAATCCGAAAAGAGGATAGGTGCAATGTTGATCGACCTCACCCATCCATTTTGAGCACAGACATCAAATGTGTTTGTCTGTTGAATTAGTTTCCTGCCCAGGTATGCAGGCACGCATACAGTCATACAGACAGACAGTTTATTACAAACATAATCCAACATGTGTGACAGTCGATGGGATGTATATATAATTCCGGGCTGAAGGCAATTAAGGCTGTAACCAGTTGATTTAAATAGTAACAATATAAAATAAACATAAAATAAATAAAATTACAGAAATTATAAAATAATACTTAATAAGTGAACTGGTAGCTGCCAACCCGACACTTACCTGCGTAAACAATGTAATACTAATGTCACGTGTAGCGTGTGGATTAAGTTATATAATAGATCAGATATGTAAGGTGTAACAGCAATAGTATTGACTAATACATGTTCAATAAAGTGGTGTAGAACAAACATTTAGTGATACCAACCACCGACAATGACTTCACATGTAAGTAATAAAATATAAGATGTACACGTGACATGTGTTTCATGATGAATTGAGGTTCTGCTAGAACACCACAGTAAAAATGATGCCCGCTTACACCAGTTGTTTTAATGATAATACAAAACGTTTTAGGTTGTGTTTTAGTGTTATTTGGAATTATAGTTCAGCTATAAATGAACCTTTACGTAACAAACAGTTTGAAGGTAAAACTGGTGAAAGGACGTACACGTCATGTTTGTCTTGTTTCGTGAATGTGTACGTCATGGGTAAATGCAGACCTATCGAGACTTGATAAAGATAGGTTTCTCGGTTGTTTCAGGGACATCAAGTTGAACTTACGTCGGAACTTGGTTGAGGTGAAACACGAGAAGAAGGAGGCTGTATTTGAATTACTCGACGCCGAAGGCAAGACCGAGACGTACAACGTGAGTGACGTTACAATTGATTTAAACTGTGACGTAACAAATCAGGCGCTGTGGTCTAGCGGATTGAAGTCCGGAATGTCGATCGTAGGACTGGGGTTCTGTCCACCGTCTGCTGTTTTCTATCACCCCATGCGTGTTGCCCATATCTTTCAGAAGATACCTTAACACCAATGGGTATATTATGTAAAGGGAAGTAAAATACCCATCGCAAAAGGGTAAATAGGTTACCTGTCGTGGAATCACAGAACTAGTGTTTTCAATATGTTGTCTCTCTTTAGCGTCAGCGTCTTCACATAAGGATCCTGCCGATTATCTAAGTAGAAGTAAAATAAACGGCAGCCTGCAAACGTACAAATTATTGTTCTAACATATTAAAACATACCAATCTTATCACGCGAACAATTATCGTCAGAATCACTAATATCAAATATATTGTTTTAGATGTATGGTAAAAGAACATTCACATTGAGACCGTACACAATTAGTTAATTTCTTAACACACGTAAGCAATTGTAGACCGGCAATATGATCGAGTTATGTTTACCAAAAAACACCATCGCTATATCTAACACATATTTATTGTTGTCAGTGTTGATGTTATTACCATATCAATGATGACGTCAGATTTGTCACTCTTGCAGTACGAGATGTTGCACGTGGCGCCCCCTTGCTCAGCGCCCGAGGTGCTCTGGGACAACCCGCTGTCGGACAAGTCTGGCTTCGTTGACGTCAACCGGGAGACGTGTCAGCACACTCGCTACGCCAACGTTTTCTCCATCGGGGACTGCTCCAACCTGCCCACCTCGAAGACGGCCGCCGCCATCAGTACGACCTTCCTTCCTTGTCTAGACTATGACACATTATGTAGCTCGGAAAATTACCAATACTATATTGTCAGACTATTGTTGTCTCTGTCTGACTGTCTGCCTGTCTGTTTCTTTGTCTGTATTCATCTCTGTTTATCTATCTATTTGTCTGTCTGTATGTCTGTTTGTCTGTCTGTCTGTATGTCTGTCTTCCGCTCTTCCTGTTTTCCTGTCCCCCCCCCCTCTCTCTCTCTCTCTCTCTCTCTCTCTCTCTCTCTCTCTCTCTCTCTCTCTTTCTCTCACAGAGCCATCAACTGTTATTTCTGCTACGGCTACGGTAACTGCGTTATTTCTAATCCTACTACAGTTCATTTTATTATGAAGGTGATAACGCAATTTCTGGAATACTTAAACGTTTTTAATATTTAAATAATTTGCTACAAGTGTATTATGTAGATAATGGGTATTGTCACCAAAGCACGAACAGCTTAATATTGACGTTATTGTTTACAGGCGGACAAGTCGGAGTTCTAGGCACAAATCTCAAACAAGTGATGTCCGGAAAAACACCAACTAGGAAGGTGAGTTAGACATAGAAACGTTTATTTATTCTACATAACAATTTGTATTTCATGACTTATTTTTAGGATGACATCCATCCAGATGCCAGGTTTTAACATAACAACTATAAATATGTAATTATAAAACGATCTGTGTGTGTATTCATACATGGATCGTCTTTTTATACACACACACACACACACACACACACACACACACACACACACACACACACACACACACACACACACACACACACACACACACACACACACACACACACACACACACACACATACCCACACGCACACCCACACGCACACATGCGAGCACGCGCGCGCACACACACATATATATATATACATCGGAAAGAGTTGTTGATAGTTTGAATTTTTTCCGATGGCTAAATATACAACTGAAAATCCTATGATCGCCCGTTCCTCGTGGCCGCGAACAATGTTCCGCGTGGCTAAACAAGTGTCACATGATTTCAGTACAACGGCTACTCGTCCTGTCCTGTCGTCACGAAGAAGGGCTACTGCATCCTTGCCGAGTTCGGGTATGACGGCAAGTTGATGGAGACTTTCCCCTACAACCAGGCCGTGCCCAGGCGCACCTCCTATCTCATGAAGGCAATGGCCATGCCCCAACTCTACTGGATGCTCCTTGTCAAGTAAGTGCACAGGCCGTTGTCTTAAAATTTAACATATTTTAATTAATTTACACATGCGTTTGTTTTACAGCTCAGGATAATTACAGATACATTTTTGATTCAAGTAACTAGAAAATACCCTAATTGTATCACCTGTATACAACACACAATCTTTGTTGTTTTTGCAATAAGGTTCGTTGTAGATAATACCCTATTGTATCACCTGTATACGACACACAATCTTTGCTGTTGTTGCAATAAGGTTCGTTGTAGGTAATACCCTATTGTATCACCTGTATACGACACACAATCTTTGTTATTGTTGCAATAAGGTTCGTTGTAGGTATCAAAAACCCGTTTTAGATCAAACACGGACGTACGCCAATTGCCGGTAATTGTTTTCTATCGTATATGTGTTTATGTAATCAGACAGATCATCCGTTTTAAACGTAACTGTTAATGTAACATAATCTAGATCGGGTACTTTTTCATCTTACAGAGGTTACTGGCATGGACCTAACGTCATTCGCAAAATGCTTCACTTCGGAATGTGCGAGAAGTGAATATCCCGTGCACATGCGCGATACGTCCCTGAAATGACGTTTCGCGTGGTTCCCGATACAGACCAAATGCACTTGGGCAGTGCGGCGTGTGCTGATCACGTGATTGGCGTCACAGAGCAAAGACTATTGCAAAAGTAACAATATCGGCAGAACATTGAAATGTTTCCCCGCGAGTGTTTCTCTTTCTCCCCCGAAGCGTACAACATGTGCTTCGATAAACAAGACAACAGGATTTATGGGATCATCAGATCAGACTGTTTCACCTGTGTTTTGTTTGGTAGAGAGCAGAGTGACATTAAGAAGTGAACTGATGGCCGTTTTATGCTGCTTACCGAATGATGCAACAAGACAGACTATGGTGATGGCTTCTGTTGCAAAATGCGTCGCTCTTTCCGTTCTTGCTATCACGAATTCGAACCCAGCACTATTAAGGAAATCTGGCGACGCCATCGGCGCATTGGAAATTATATCAAAACGCACCAGTGGACTCCTTATTTCAACGACACTCTACATGTACGTTAGAACAATACTGAAATTACGGCTACATTATGGTTCAAACTAATGTTTGACATGAGGATTCACTTGAGTTGAACTAATAACCCTCAAAAACCTATGTCACAAGGTATGGGTGTCGTGATGTTACAGGTAGTTCACTAGCTTATGCAATGAATAATATTAACATTGCTAAACAATTATCATGTTTCACGCAATGCGCTAGTGGTTATTACAATTAACAGAGTGGCGGTGATTTCGTTGTTATGTAATAAAAACGTAAACTCTTCATTTCCTGATGTCGCTAAACTCATGTACGTTGCTGTGTTTATACCAAACGCCAACGAACGAATGACCCAGCGAACGAACGAACCGACCAACCAACTAAGCGAACTGATGTGATTCATAAATATTGTTCTACTTTTAGGAATACGAGCCATACATATAGATAGGAAAGTACAGGTTAACACTTTACATTTATATGCTTTGATCATGTAATCGAGTATAATAAATTTATATTGTGAATCTTTAACAAATCGTATTATAGTTACACGTTGTTTTGGGATGACTGCAGAACAATCTTGATATTTATAACATTCAACACAGTCAACGTTTTTCACGTGATGCTACGTCTGTTGTGTGGTTATCTGTTAACATTACTACCATCGTTTCGCGTGCCACACATTTCATCATGCATGACTTAGCAAATCACGTACGTACATAGTCGTCATGCATTACTAAGCAAGTCACGTATTTAACAAGATTTAACAAGATTGCCATCCAGAGAATTAACTCTTGATGGCAGGTGGACAAGGAAGCCCTTTGGCTTATCGAGAGTCCAACCCTTTTATTTACATATATCCAGCCCTTCCGAGGTATGTGTTGATTTTATTTTTCACACTACTAGCACCCACACAATCATCAGATAATCTGTTCCATTCATTCTCAGTCCTTTGTGAAAATGAGAACTTTCTTACGTCTAATCTACACTGCTCCTTTACTAATGTAACTTCATGTCCTCTAGTCTTTCTATCTTTCTTAACTGAAAAAAACCATATCTCTATAAATATTTTCATAACCATTCAATATTTTAAACACTTCTATCTGATCTCCTCTCAATCTTCTGGTCTCTAGTGTTGTTAAACCACATTCTTTTAGGCGTTTTTCATAACTAAGATCCCTCAGTTTTGGTATCATTTTAGTCGCTCTCCTCTGTACTCTTTCTAGCATATCTATGTCCTTCTTGCGGTATGGCCTCCACGCTTTTATGCAATATTCTAAATGAGGCCTAACTATTGTTTTGTACAGCGGTATTATTAGTTCTTTTTCTTTATATGCTATATTTCGCCTAATCAATCCAAGGATTTGATTTCCTTTTGAAGCTGCAATTCCACACTGCTCTGAAACCTTCATGTCAGCACTAATTGTCAGCCCTAAGTCTTTTTCTTTTACAGTAGTACTTAGTACAGTTCCCCCCATTGTATATTCTACATATTCGTTCCCATGTCCTGTGTGAAGGCATTTACATTTCCCAAAATTGAACAACATTTGCCACTTTTCAGACCATTTGATCAACCTGTCAAGATCATCTTGTAAATGATGTCTATCTCCATCACTTTTAATCCTTCTAAACACTTTTGTATCATCTGCAAATTTCAACACCTTGCTAGCTATATCATCGTCCAAATCGTTTATATATATTAAGAATAATATAGGTCCCAGTACTGATCCCTGTGGAACCCCACTCAAAACAGATTTCCAGTTTGAAGCCTCCCCATCAACAACTACCCGTTGTCTTCTGTCAATCAGCCATTTTTCTATCCAGTTAATTATACCATTTCCTATGCCATGGGCCTTTAGTTTAAGCAGTGATCTTTGATGTGGCACTTTGTCGAAAGCTTCTTGAAAATCTAAGTAGATGATATCTACTGGTGATCCCTCGTCTACCCACTTAGTGTAGTGATATCTTCCAAAAAACATAACATATTTGTTAAGCATGACCTCGCTTTTAGAAACCCATGTTGAGATGGGTTTATCAAGTTATGTTTAGCAAGAAAATCCACCATGTGATCTTTAATTAGTCTTTCTAATAATTTACAAATCACCGATGTTAAACTCACTGGTCTATAATTATTTGACTTGTTTCTCGAACCTTTTTAAATAACGGTATAACATTTGCTTCTTTCCATTCTAAAGGAACCACTCCTTCTTCTAATGACAAGTTGAAAACTGTTGCAAGCGATATGCTAATTTGTTCTACAATTTCCAGTAGTAGTTTGGGTGGAATACCATCCACTCCAGGTGATATGGTATCCTTCATAGCCCTTATTTTCTTAGCTACCATTTCTGGGGTTACAATTAACTGTCCTAAATAGTCTGATTCTGCCCCCTTGAACTTAGCCTCTGGTACTGGCAGTGAACTAATGTCTTCTCTGGTAAACACTGAACTAAAATACTCATTCAGGTCTTCAGCCAATAAGAATCCCTCTGATATTATATTTCCAGCACTATCTTCTAGAGGACTGACCTTATCCTGAACTTTCTGTTTGCTTCGAACATACGCATAAAATCTCTTGCTGTCATGTTTTATATTACAAGCTAATTTATGTTCATAGCTTCTCTTTGAATTTCTAATTTCAGCTGTAGCTTGGTTTAGTGCTTCTTTATAAATGTTGTAGTCTTCGTCATTTCCAGTATGTCTATATGACTTCCACATCATTTGTTTATACTTAATTTTTGTAATGGCTTCTTTCGATAAGTGTTTCTTTTTGGACCTTTTCCCGTGTTTTTTAAGGGAACAAATTTGACGATGATGCATTCAATTTCACTCTTTAAGATATTCCAGCATTCTGTTGCTGTCTTATTCTTCAGTGTGTTATTCCAGTCTATCCTTGCTAAGTATTTCCTTATGTCCTTATATTTTCCTTTGTGGAAATTTCTCCTGTACTGCTTTTTACAATTCCTTTCTGATTTTACTTTGATGATAAAATGTATCTGGTTGTGATCACAATTCCCCAGTGGCTCACATATCTTGACATTGTCAACTAATTCATTCTGTGAAGACAAAACTATGTCTAACACATTCCCTCCCCTGGTTGGTTCTAGCACATGTTGAGAAAGGAAACTATATTGTACTAAAACTAAAAACTTGTGGTCCTCACTACCCATACTCTGTAGAGATTTCCATTTTATATGCCCATTGTTAAAATCCCCCGTAATAACACAGTCCCGTTTGCTCACTTCCCGTATAGCGTTTCGTATTTTTTCATTCTCTTCTATCTTTATGTTTGGACTTCGATAAACTATTCCAACCGTTAACGTTGAGTTTCCTGTAACTATGTTACACCAAACAGCTTCTTCGCAATCTGCATCTCTGTCTAATTTAATTTCATCAGCCTGGATAGATTCTTTAATATATAAAATAACTCCACCTCCCCTTCTTCCTATTCTATCTTTCCTAAACATTACATATCCTGTCAGACCCAATTCAGCATCTGATATATCGGTGGTTGCCCATGATTCGGTTATACCTATTATGTGAGGGTCAATATCTTCTACCATAATGTTTAGTTCATTTCTTTTGTTTACTATACTCCTTGCATTTAAACAAACACATTTATATCCAGCTTCAGAACAGTTTTCCAGACTGTTCTTTGCTTAATTATTTGTGCTGTCTTTATCTATGCCTCCAGTTTCAGGCTTCTCTGCTAGTCCCCCCTGCGAATCTAGTTTAAATATATGCAACCTGTCCCATTGTCGACAGATCGCAGCAGATTCTCTGAGAATACTGCTGCCCCTTTCCACTTAGATGGTGGCCATCTCTCATGTACATATCTTCTCTCCCAACAAAGTATTCCCATAAATCTATGAATCCCACGCCCTCTCCTTCACACATCTGCTCAACTAGTGAGTTGATCGCCATCCTCTTACAGTTTCTCTATGTTGCCCCCCTTCCTCCCATTACTGGCAAAATTCCTGAGAGAACAACCTGTTCCACTCTTGTTTTCTTTAGCTTCGTCACTAAATGTCTGTACTTCTCTACTATCCCAGTTGTTCCCTCCTTGTCTGCATTATTTGTCCCTACGTGTACTAGTATAAACCCTTCCTTGCCATGCCCCAATACCTTCTCTACCCTTTCGGTCACATGCTCTATCCTAGCCCGCGGTAGACATACAACAACGTCCTTCCCCTCGCATATAGTCTTGTCTGTTTTTCTCAGAATTGAATCGCCCATAAACACTCTCTCTTTTCTCCTTGCCCCCTCAATCACTGCCTCGGAGTAGCTCCTCCGGTTTGCATATATCTGGTTGTTGTCTTTTCCTCTTGCCGTCTTCTCTCCTGTCACATTCTCTTCCATTCCCTTCTTTCTTGTCGCGTTTTCTCTTGTCCCCTTTCGTCCTGTCATCGTCTCTTCTAGCACATTTACTCTCACTTCCTTTCGTCCCTTCATCTTTCTTCCCATCACATTTTCTTTTCTCCTCTCCCGTCCCTTTTCCCCGGCTACCTCCTTCACTACAGTCACTTTCTCCCCTGTCACCTTCACGCCTGTCATGTTTTCTGTTTTTTTGCTGAACATTCTGTCTTCTTCCATCAGTCTTATGTCTCACAGTCTTACCAACTGCCTCTGTGGTATCTACCTCTTCACCACCTGTATCGCTGTCGCGTCTCTCCTCGTTCTCTACAGTCTGACTACCTGTTGATCTATCCCCACTGACCCGTTTTCTTTTCCTCTGCCGAACACTTTTCCTCCGTCCCTCTGTCTTCTCAATTCCTTGTTCCTTCACACCGGTCACCTTCCGTCCTCTCAGTCTCCTTTCTTCAGTCTCCGTGTCACAACTCTGCTCCTTCTGTGTTGTAGAATTCTCAACTCTCTCCGCGTCATCCGTCTCTGCTCCATCTATTTCTATGTTGAGTCTCACCTCCATCTTCTTCACTATATCCGTCAACTTACACACCTCCTCCATCAGACATTCCACCCTCGAACACCCCATACACCGAAAGGTGAATCCGTCATCTTTGGTCTCTACCCATGATTTTGGACAGCCAGACAACGCAAAATCCACCCAGCTCTGGCAGTCGTTGCAAACTAAGTGTCGTTTTGCCCTGAGTTGCCGCTTGCAAGGTGCCATATCAGAATTTATTTATGTTCAAAATAGTTTTTATAGTCTTTGAAAAGACTTTTCTGTGTACAATTTACACCAGATTGTTTAGGTTATAGTTAGTTATATTTGTTAACACACAGTGACACACCGTGCCTTACATAGTTACTGTGTCGATAACAATGTATTCAAGTTAGGCTTAGATACAAGGTAGTCTTTACAAAGACTGTTTCCTGTGTACTAATATACACTTTAAAAGGTTGTTATTTCAGGTTTTAATTACTCATCTAACTACATCGATTATCTCAAATAACGCTATTATATTGTCGTTCACGTTACGTTAACTTCGCCAGTGACCCACTTTGTAAACAACATTCCGATTACATTAACGTCCCCAATTATCGCTCGCAAATCGCCTACTTTTAATCTACCCTAGATTACTCCCTCTAGTTAACTTTTAACAAAAAATACTGCTTACTATATATCTATAATTACGTTATGTATGCTATACACTCAATAATATAACTTATCTTGATCAAATATCCTTATATTTTCGCAAGTTTGCTATACCAAATTCAAACCAATTCACCACCGGAAGTTCCCGCTCTGATCTGATGCACATTTCGTCATGCATGGCTAAACAGTTAATACAATAATAATTCTGTAAAATACATCTGTGTGTATGAAATCAATCTATTTAAGATGTGCTCGAGCGAAAGTCATTTTATTTATCAGCAATACTATTTTTCAATGATATATTATTAGTAGTATTAATGTTATTAATATTATCAATACCGTTGTGAAAAGGATAAAACCGCGGACATTGAAGAATAAGAAGAAGAAGAAACATTCCAGACAAAGTGTAACAGGAGTATTCGCATTACGCACTGGTCAATCGTATCGATTCTGCAGCGATAACAACGTCATCATAATTCCGCCTGACAAAATCCTACTGGTATTAGTCCGAATAGCCAGTCGCTAAGCCTGCAGCAATGTCACTTCGAAGGTTTAATAAGGCAGCTACGTGTGCATTCATGTCTTGTCTGGGCTTCCCCTAATCTGTATCATGCCGCTCCACTTCCTTCGTGCAATTAGAAAACGTTCAGTATTCCGGCGAAATCGTCACCCGCGTTAGTGATGTATGCGACGTCACTTCCTGAGAGTCGCTGGGCCCGTGGGTGTGCGCTGTGACGCTGTGTGTTGTTATTCCATCTCGCTGTTGCATCAATCTTGTATTATTTCACTCTTTGTTCCATGTTGTTCTGGGTTGAGGCTTAGGTCCTGGTTGGTTGTATAGTTCTCACTGTCCTCGTTATCCCGTGTTTTCTATCAGCATCCTATCCCTCCCCTGTCCCATTCTCCCTCCCTTCGTCCCTCCCTCCTTCTTTCCCTCCCTTCGTCCGTTCCCCCTCGCGTCCTTCCTCCCCCTCTCTCTCTTTCCCTCCCTCATCCTCTCTCTTTCCTCCTCTATCAATCTATCTATCTATCTATCTATCTATCTATCTATCTATCTATCTATCTATCTATCTATCTATCTATCTATCTATCTACCTATCTATCTATATAATTATATGTATATATATATAATTATATATATTTATATGTAGCGTGTATATATATATATATATATATATAAATATAATTATATATATATATATATATATCTGTCTGTCTGTCTGTCTGTATGTCTGTCTATCTGTCTGTTTGTTTGTCTGTCTTTATCTCTCTCTTTGTCTGTCTGTCTGTCTGTCTGTCTCTCCTCTCTTCCTCTCTCTCTCTCTCTCTCTCTCTCTTCTCTCTCTCTCTCTCCTCTCTGTTTCCTCTCTCTCTCCTCTCTCTCTCTCTCTCTCTCTCTCCTCTCTGTCTCCTCCCTGTACGTCTGTCTGTATCTCTCTCTGTCTGTCTGTCTATCGGTCTGTCTGTCTGTATCTCTGTCTCTCTCCCTCTCTGTCTGTCTGTCTGTCTGTTTGATATTAGACAAGATGGCTGCCCGGGGATAGGCTGTATTCTGGTGTGTCCCGGGCTTTGATAGATTTTGTGGTGGTGAGGCGTTGGAGTGCGGAGGTTTTCAAGGTGGGTGATTGGCCGAAGGAGATAGAGCGCGCTGAACTTTTCGGACTTTGTGAAAGTGCTAGATGGAAGTTGCTTAGCTGCTGTTAGTTCAATAACTTAAGCCTGAAAACGACGCACATTACGCCTCAGTGTCAGTGCGTACCTGTGTAGGTGCATTACGTAACAACGTCTGGCACTGGCAAACAACGCCGGACAGTGGAACTGTAGACAGCCACTTCTTATTGTGTTCCGCATGACTGCGTTTGCAAGTTGAGATATAACATGCCGAAATCGCGTAGATCAAGCAATGTCGAGGACAACCAAGAATATCAGTTAGTTCTAAGACTAATTGCAGCCCTCAACGATTCAGCAGTGCTGAACAAAATGAAACAGGTTCTCGCTCCGGATGAACTCGCCAAAGAGATTCGTGAATTGAGACAAACGTTCACAAACTTTCAACAGCAACTGGATGAAAAAAACAATAAAATTGCACTGCTTGAAGATAAGGTTATTTATCTCCAGAACCAAATTGATGACAATGAACAATATGGCCGTAGGGCAAACCTACGTTTCAGTGGCATTGAGGAGACAGGTCATGGGGAGGACCTTGAGTCAAAGGTCATCAAAATTTGCAACGAGTACATGAAAATCTGTCCTGCTGTATTGCCCAGCGACTTTGAACGGGTATTCAGAATTGGTCGCAAAACGGCCGCGACCCGTAATCGTCCGCTTAAAATCGGAGAAGACACGCGACAGAGTGTTTCAGTCAAGAGCTTCACTTAAACAAAAGAACGAACGAGTAGCCGAGCGAAGTTTGAAGATCTTCATAAATGAAGATTTGACAACAATACGCTCAAAGTTGGCTTACGCAACAAGAGTGTTGAAAAAGGCAAACAAAATCAGAGACTGCTGGACGTACAATGGGAACATTGTAATCAAGGATGTCAACAACGTCATTCACAGGACATACACCTCGAATGAGCTGGACAAGTACCAATGAAATGCAAGGCATAGCACCAAATGTCGGTAATGATGATATGAACAATTAATTGTTGCTCACGTGACATTTCTGACTGACACGAAATCTAGTTCTGCTATTGGCAATGTCTGCTATATGAACTGTATGTATGCAAATAAGTTGGTTAAAAGGTACCTGTTTTTGTATTAACGTACGTTTTTTTCTCAATATCTTGTTTTGCTATTTGCAGGGTTCCTTACATCAACTTTTTTGAATACCTTAGTGCAGTTTGTCACTCACTTGTGTCGTGACTTGTGATTCGTTTTCTGTTTAATGTTTGTTTATTTTCCAAACATGACTTTTTTATTTGTTATAATATAATAACCTATGCATTTATATATGTTGGAAATGTGTTGGTTAAATTACATTAGATTGCATTAGCATTTGCAATGTCTGCTATAGGAACATTATGTACATAAAAAAGTTGTTTAAAAGGTATCTGCTTTTGTATTACGTACGTTTACTTTCAATATCTTGCTTTGCTATTTGCAGTATTCTCTATATCATTTTTTAAATCTCTTAGTGCAATTTGTCACTCATTTGTGTCGTGACTTGTGATTCGTTTTCTGTTTAATGTTTATTTATTTTCCACACATGACTTTTTATTTGTTATAATATAATTACCTTTTTGCATTTATATATGTTGGAAATGTGTTGGTTAGAATGCATTAGAATGCATTAGCTCCTACCACTAGAAATATAGTTTTATTCTTAAGTTTATTTTTCTGGGTCATCTTGTCAAATGGTCCTGACTTTTTTGTATTGCATCACCTTTTATTTGTTGTATTTTTTTCTAAACATAATCTGTTTTTTCTATCTCTGACACTTTAAGTAGCTACTTATCATGCACCGCTTTAGCTTTACATGAACAAAATACAAATATTATTAAACAAAATCTAGTAACTCAAACACTAAAGGCACACACTCTTACTGAAACATTACTGCACATTGAAAATATGCTGATCTCATTAAAATGTAAAATACACTGAAATGATAACCGACGAAACTTTTCTCCAATTTACAGGTGGTATTACAAATAATTGTCTAAATAATATTCTAAACATCAGTAATATTGTTGATGAAAATAATGAAGCGCCAACAATTCGCAGATCATCATATTATGATTTAAAAAAAAAAAAATATTAGTCCAAAACAATAATAAACATTTCAGTATTCTAAGCTCAAATATACAGTCCATTAACGCAATGTTTAGTTGAGCTCGAGGCATTTATAAATGACTTATCTTCCTTAAAATTTAAATTTAGCATAATCTATCTCCAAGAGAGCTAGCTATCTGATAATGATGACTTATCACTAATTCAATTAAATGGATATGACTGTATATCCCAAGGAAAAAGTTGCAGCACTAAAGGCAGATTATTAATATATACAGATAAACATTTTGATTATGAAGTAAAGATGAAATTAAATATGTATGAACAATGGGAGGGACAAATAATACAAGTAAATGGAGGAGGCTTACCACAAACAGACACTATAGGAAATATATACCGACCTCCAAGGCCTTTAACTGAAAACTATAACGAATTTACAATGGTCATACCATCTATGCAACATCATCAAAACAACAACCTTATTCTTGCAGGGGACTACAATATAAATATATCAAAAAAATAAATGAGCAAAAACACTGTAGCACTTTCTTTTATATGTTAACTTCATTTAGTCTCTTCCCCCAAATTACTCTTCCTACAAGGGTCACAGCAGGTACTGGTACACTTATTGATAATTTTTTTTGTAATTTAACAAAGCATATTTTGCAAAGTACAGCAAGAATATTAAATTAAAACAATTTCTGATCATTAACCATATTTTATGCTTATGGACACTGCTCTAAAAGAGGAACATCCTACAAAATTTATACGAGTTAATGTATAAAATAAAGAGGCTATGTTAAAAAGTAAAAAATTATATAATCTCTTCTGATATACATAAAAAATAGATACAAGTTCAAATGCTGATCCAAACCATAATTATAACATTATCATCAATGAAATAAATCAAGCTAAAAATAAATATATGACTAGCAAATTAGTGAAATTTAATAAATATAAACATAACAAATCTACATGGATAACTCAAGGCTTGCTAACCTCAATAAGATACAGAGACAAACTTTACAAACAATTAAAAATCACAAACCCTGAATCTTCTGAATGTGGCGTATTATTGATTAATCTAAAAACGTACAATAGTATTTTGAAAAGAAGTTTTCGCAAAGCAAAGCAATCATATTTTGACAAATGTTTTAATCAATTTAAATTTGATATAAAAAACACTTGGAAAACTATAAATGAAATCCCATGGAAACATATAGTTAATAAATCATTTCCAAAATATTTTAAAGAATCTGATTCTATTGTGGCAGACAAATTAGAAATTGCAAATAAATTCAATACATTATTTACCAATATAAGTAGTAATCTGGCAAATGATATTAAATACAAAGGTATTCATGATCATTCATATTATCTAAATAAAATAGTAAACTGTAATTTTACATTTAAATTCGTTGAAGAAGATACCGTAAAGAGAACAATAATTAATCTATTCAACAAACGTAGCTGTGGATGTGATGGTCTCTCTACCAAACTGCTAAAAAAGGCTTGAACCGGCACTAACCAAATATTGAACTTTATTAACAAATCAAGTATTAACCACAGGAATATTCCATGATAAACTAACAATTTTTAAGGTAATTCCAATTTAAAAAAAAGGTGAGCCAGCAGTATTTAATAATTATAGACCCACATCTCTTCTACCAGCTATTTCAAAAGTACTTGAAAAAATATTTTTTTACCAATTATCATCTTACTTTAAAGACAGCTTTTTGGACCATCAGTATGGATTCCGACCTAAACAGTCAACTGAATACGCGGCACTATAATTAATTTAAACATTTCATTTTAATTGACAAATTGAAATATTATGGTATATATGGAACAAATCTGAACTTATTCAGCAGTTACCTAACAAATCGTAAACACTATATGGAAATTGACAATATAGAATCAAATATGTTATCACTAACAACAGGTGTACCACAAAGTTCAATCTTAGGACCCCTGTTATTCATCATATATATATATATATATATATATATATATCAATGATTTTGCACAAGCCAGTAAAATGTTTAATTTCATAATTTATGCTGATGATACAAGTCTATCAAGTACACTAAACACTTTCAGCGATAACACATCACGAAAATTTAGAAACTTTAATAAATAAAGAACTTTTAAAAATAAACGAATGGCTCAAAATAAATAAATTATAGCTAAACATAGCAAAATCTAAATACATGACATTTCAAAAGACAAAGAAAAATAAACATACACTTACTCTGAAGATAGACAATGTAAATATTGAACAAGTCAAAGAATTAAATTTTTTGGGTTTAATTATAGATACAAATCTAAACTGGAAAAAGCACACTGAAAAAATATCAAATGCTTGTTCTAAACAAATTTGCATTTTAAATAAATTGAAACGTGTTACCTTTTCATATTAAAATAATATTATATAATTCTTTAATAGTGCCACACATTAATTATTGCATCATGGCATGGGGCTTTCAATCAAATAGAATAATAAAACTTTAAAAAAAAGCCCTGAGAATTATTACCTTAAGTAATTATACATCCCACACAGAACCACTTCACAAAAAACTCAACTTGTTAAAAGTAGATGACATCCTTAAATTACAACAATTAAAATGTTACTATACATATTTACACAATGACATACCAGTTTATTTACAAAACTGGAGGATAATGTTTAACTATGAGGTACATAATCATGATACAAGAGTCAGGAATAAAATATACACTTATAAAATTAAACATGAATTTGCTAAGAAATGTCTTAGGCATAATTTGCCACTTCTACTAAATAACATTCCTGATATAATCAAAGAAAAGCTTACTACACATTGTTCACAAGGATTTGCCAAGTATATTAAACTTTATTTTTTTACAAAACTATTAAGTAACATGCACAAGGCAAAATTGCTACATATGTATGCAAAATTAAGAACCGACAACCACCTTACTCACACTACACACATGCATACATCTTATGATTTTTTTCTTATTCTTGTTCTGGAATAATTTGATTAGGTGATGTATTGATTAAGTTAAAGTATTATTACAAAAGGTGGCTCCTCGATAGCGACTACCAAAGTCTTAGAGGAGTCTCCTGACCCTACTTTTTGTTATTTATCATACATTATACCATGTTTCCCATAAGGTTATATATTTGTATTATTTTTATTGTTTGACATGGATGTATTGTATGTATTATTTGAAATGTCTGGGTCAAGTAAAACAAATTCTTCTTCTTCTTCTTCTTCTTCTTCTTCTTGTTCGTGTGTCTCTATGTCTCTCTTTGTCTGTCGGTCGGTCTGTCTGTCTCTCTGTATTTCTGTCTCCTCTCCCCCTCTCTCTCTCTCCTCTCTCTCTCTCTCTCATCGTTCTCTCTCTCTCCTCTCTCTCTCCACTCTCTCTCTCTCTTCTCTCTACCTCTCTCTCCTCTTTCTCTCCTCTTTCTCTCCTCTCTCTCTCCTTTCTCTCTCTTCTCTCTCCTCTCTCTCTCTCTCCTCTCTGTTTCCTCTATGTCTGTCTGTCTCCCTCTCTCTTCCTATCTCCTCTCTTTCTCTCTGTCTGTCTGTCTCTCTCTCCTCTCTCTCTTCTTTTCTCTCGCTCTCCCTCTCTCTCCATCTGCCTTGTTCCTCCGTCTTTCTAAAATATCTCTCAGTTCTCCCATCTCAGTTGTGGTCTTCTCTTTTCTTGCTGCCTTGATGTAACTCTGCCTCTGCTCGCTTCGGTGGTCTGCCTGTACCCATTCATATAATGCGACCTGTCCAGATCACCCGGCTCCTTCCTAATCTACCCGCTAAGCCGCACTGCATCCCGATTTCGTCCCTCCGGTTGTATACATCTACTCCGCGCCTTCTTTCACTCGGGCATCGTTCAGTCCATTTTGCACATCTTTTTCTGTTCATATTGAATGCGTTTCTTCTTAACATAGTCAAACATTACAACTACATGTACTTGTCGTATTTGAGTGACGCGGTTCACCAGACAGGACGCTTCAAATGCCTGGTGTTTTTTACTTATTTCACAGTCGAAACGTCAATAAACACAAAGTTAACTGACTGTGAAATTAATTAAATTGTCACTCATTATGTCACTCGTTATGTCATTCGTTATGTCACGCGTTATGTCACTTGTTAAGCCACTCGTTATGCCACTCGTTATGCCACTCGTTATGTCACTCGTTGTGTCACTCGTTATGTCACTCGTTATGTCGCTCGTATGGACTTTCACCTGGTATCAGACAGCCTTCGTTATTACGTAAGATGTTCCAGTCTGATGACGTCATTGTATAAGTGTGACAGCTTCTCTATTGATTGGTATTTATGTTGTTCGTATCTTATTTGCCTCTTATACGTGTATTCTTCTACCATTGGTTTTCATATCCACTGCTTTCACGCCCTCCCACTCAACCATGAATCATGCGTATTGAGGACGCCTGCAAGACATGAGCCGAAACTCTACACGACATGTCATATTTTCGCAATATTTAAAATATATATTCAATAAATTGAAATCTCCTGAAGAGTGTCCAGAAATAATGTCTTTGTTCTTTTAATTAATTCATGGCATGACTTTAGGAATCAAGAGAAACCATTCTTCTCACCTACCGCATTATACTTGTCCTACCTTTCGTCCTTCTAGTTCGTATATATGTATGTGTATGTCTGTCTCTGTGTGTCTCTGTCTGTCTGTCTGTCTGTATGTCTGTCTGCCTGTCTGCCTGCTTGCCTGCCTGCCTGTCTGTCTGTATGTATGTCTGCCTGTCTGCCTGCATGCATGTCTGTCTGTCTGTCTGCCTGTCTGTCTGTCTGTCTGTCTGTCTGTCTGTCCCTGTCTCTGCTTCTCTCTCTCTCTCTGGCGGTCTGTCTGTCTGTCTGTCTGTCTCTCTCTCTCTCTCTCTCTCTCTCTCTCTCTCTCTCTCTCTCTCTCTCTCTCTCTCTCTCTCTCTCTCTCTCTCTCTCTCTCTCTCTCTCTCTCTGTCTTTCGTTCTCTCTATCTCTCTCTCTCTCTCTCTCTCTCTCTCTCTCTCTCTCTCTCTCTCTCTCTCTCTCTCTCTCTCTCTCTCTCTCTCTCTCTCTCTCTCTCTCTCTCTCTCTCTCTCTCTCTCTCTCTCTCTCTCTCATTAGTATTAGTTAGCTGAATCATTTTACTTAAACCCACTTAATAATATATTTAAATATATATATATATTATATATATATATATAGTTTTCGTGCATTAATTGCAGCATGGCAGTATGCTTCCCAGAGAATTGTCCAGTAGAAATCAGTACATTCTTTTTACCAAACCCGGACATTTCGCTTAAAAAGCCAGTTTTTGTTTTAGGATGATCAGTAGTGCTTCCTGAATTTCCAGAAAAAAAACACCAAAATCAACTATGGGGAACCTCGATTTTTGTCATGAACTATATACGTACCCTGTCAGTCATTTTTTGTAACATTTTCTTTTTATTGGCTGTCCATACATAAATGCAAATGAGTTTTGGCGCACTGACTTCCACTGGCCAGCAAGTTAACGGTTACGATACTTAATTGTGGTGATTTGTATTTTTTTTATATATCCATTAACTCGCTAATATAAGGAATCAAGTGTTTGCCACAAGATTAGATCTTACAATTGTGTATCGAAAGCCAATGTTTTAAAATCCAAACACGAGCAATAATATCACATATATATTAATTAAACCAGTACTTAAGATAGCTGTATGTAGTCTGCTGTTTAATTATCGCTCATTTAACTGTTACCAAATGTTAGTCTACATATTTTTCGTAAGAGAATCATATTTGTTATGGTTATTTATGATAACCACTGAGTTTTACAACGAAACAGGAAATCACCTTTTTTACTATTTTAAACCTACAAATCAACAAAGTCACATTTTGTACTCACGATTGTGAAAGTCTTGTTTCTTTTTATGTTTCTGTTCATCCGCTGTGTGGCAGAACGGATTTACACAAACTATAGTGCCAATCTGAATCGTTGTTACGTAGATAGGACGGGTGGGCGTCTCGCCTCGTATAGGCGCCTTACCCCACCCTACCTTAATAGAACAAACCGTTTTCGTAAACCCTCTCAAGACATTTTACGCAGTGGATCTATATTCTAAATAAATAACAGCTATTGTATTAATTACTTGTTTACAGATTGTTAGAAAAGTTATAATAAATTTCTGAATTGATTGTTTTGGATTATTATGCATTTATATGGTTGAGCGATTTGAAAATGCGCGGTATGGAAAGCCAAACATGACATTGTTCATTAATTTGTAGCAAAGGCGTAACGGTAGATCTTGGTTGATTTATTAGTGAAAAATTCATTGTTAGTAAGATAGCATGATAAAACCCGAAATCTCTGTTTGAGTAATTATATAAAGTAAAGTTAGCAACTGTTGTTGAACATATTACCCATAATAATAGTACACATAGTCAAATTATGAAGATTGCCTAGAAAATAGTCATACATACATCTTTTTCAGGAACGGGTCACTGATATGGAGCAACGTGTCATTTGTCAAGAAGGTGGCGGTGGCTTAATGGTTAAACTTAGAAAGAAAGGGATATGTTCATTGGTGGCGGTGTCAAAATTATGAGTTGATGGGTTGGCTGAATAATTCAAAAATGCAGGTGATCCATAAAAAATGTGGAAAGACTTACACTGCCTAAAAAAATTGACTAAATCATACCAGGCAACAATCCAGGTTGTTGCATTTGAATGTATGCCAACTCGTACGAACTCGAGAGGTTACGATTATTAAACTCACTGTCGCATCAAACAGGACAGCATTGATCTGGCCAAATTCCTGACCTTTCTGCGAAGTCACAACCCATTTTCCACTGACAATGACTAGCACCTGCAAAATGTTGCTACTGGGGTCACAGCTGATGAGAGGGTCAATGTAGACCAAGCTGTGGATATTGGAATGAAAATCCACCAGAAAATCACAGATCAGAAGTACGGAGACTTCATTCTCAGGAAGTCAGACGGAGTAAAAACCTTCGCAGGTATGAAGAAAACTATCAAACTGAAAGATGGAAAAGAAGTGGGCATGTCGTCGATCGATGGAGCTGTACCAGAGACTATTGGCCAAGACATATACTTCTGGACCACCAGATCGCAGTGTCTTCTCACATGAGCTAGCTGCCGTAGCCCAAGCTTTATTCCACGACAATGGCACAATGCGAAGGCCAGTGAAGTCTAAATTAGTTACGTACATCGCTACCCTCGATCCCCATGTTGTTTGCTATGATGGAATTGACGACAAAGCCACAGTTGTGGATGGATGTGCCGTTCTGCATCAGATGCCCTGGCCAAAGACAGGTACCTTTCATGAAGTGTGTTCATCTTATGTGATGTATGTTCCACTTGGCAGCACACGACAGGGCCTGGTTCATAGTGTTCGACAGTTATGAAGTGGTCACCACCAAGGAACCCGAACAGAAGCGACGTAAATTGGGCAAGATCCTTTCCATTGATGTGTTGGTTGGACGTAACAGTCCAGTGCCTTCAGACAAAAGTAGTTTTCGTTCAAACAAACACAACAAACAGCAACTCATTAATCTCCTCCCTACTTACCTGCTGAAAGAAGGTATCGAAGTCCGTCACGCTGGCGAGGAAGGATAGGCAGATACCACAATTGCGAAGTGTACTCTAGAAGTTGCAGAATCCCACGAGAACGTATGTACCGTTGTGATGATACAGTTCTGCTTGTAATCCTGCTTTACCACGCGCCTGAGAAGTCCATTATTTACATGCAAACCAAACAAAGACTAATCAGTATACGCACTGGTCAACATGCTCTCGGAAAGGAGATGTGTAAGTGCTTGTCATCTGCACACGCTATTTCTGGCTGTGACACAACGTCAGCTATCTATGGTATTGGCAAAGTCAAACACATGAAAGTTCAAGGATCTTCAACAGAGCTGAGAACATCCGTTGCCATATTCGGCAGTAACACTGCATCGAGCGCTGACATTGCAACAGCTGGGGAGCGGTATATGGTTTCCCTTTACACCAAAAGCAACTGAAGCCATTGAAAGAATTCCATCGACAAGTCGAGCATGCTAATTCCATTCACCCAGAGTGCACCTACAGGTTTCTATTTGGGTTAATCTGAAGACGGTATTGGACAGAAAAAAACAATATGGCTTCCACTGTGACGCACACTCAGTAGTGCCCGTCAGCACAGACAAAAAATCAGCACCCGAACATGTTCTAGAAGAGATCCGTTCCTCTTGCAAGCACCGAGATAAATTGTGTGTCTTGCAACTGCTCAAAGATGCATCTTGCCTGTAGCGTCCACTGCAAATGTCAAGGACAGTGCGCAAACGGCCCAACTCTTGTACAGTTACCCGACAGTGACGATGATGACAATGCTGATGATGGTGTTTAACAAATTATATATTAGAAGATTACAGGTAGAATAGTTATGATCTCTCCTAGTTATATTCAAGTTTGAATGCTATACCATTCACTGTTTGGGGTACAAGTGATATTCGTGTGATCTCAGTTAAGATGTTAATTAAATCACAGAACAACGTTGGGGCGGAGTGCTATATAAGAAATATATTACTAATTAATTAATTAATTACTTACTTGATTAATTAAACTCCATCATTAATGTGTGGCTTAATATACCAGTATACATATCATTACAAGCGTATTAACCAATAAATGAAACAAACGCAAACAAAAAGTGTTACTTCGAAATTGGACCGAAACACCCCAAAACAAGGATTGGGATAAAAAAAAGTTCCCCAGGGTTGATTTTGGTTGTTTTTTTGGAAGTTCAGGAAGCCCTACTGGTCACAAAAATTTGCTTTTTAACCAAAATGTCCGAGTCATCGTCAATTTCTACTAGACTAAAAGTCGGGATAGTGTTCTATATAAGAACGTACATTTACCTTTATATATACTATTGATGGAGAACAACTACTACTATTTTAATGACTGATGCAATACAATTATGGTATGATTTCAAACGGATGGTACATTTGTACAAACGAGAAGCATTATGACGTACCTTAATAACAAACTTAGTCGAACACCAGAAAGACGACCGACTTTTTTATGGAAATCCAGAACAAAGTATTATTGGAACGACCATCAAAAGTGTAATGCAACATTATCGGTGATTTAGAACCAACAATTTAATTGGTCCTGGGATAACATGTATACTGCATTAGGGGTGCTCACATAAGTCGCAATGTCCCCTCCGCCATGTAAATAAACATTATGTTTTACGCGGGGGTTGGACGTCACCACGTGCGTCACTCGCGCGGGAAATAAATGGCTAGAGTGACGCCACCTAGCTAGCAAAACATAGGTTAATGCAAATTGACGCTAATAGCAATTTTGCATTGTACAAATCGAGAATCTCATAATACGAATTTGTGGGGAAAGGTTTGAACCAATGATAAGCGCAAAACTTTTTAAATTCTGCAACCTTGCGAGAGCATCCCTTGGGGAGCACATAACAAATTCCACAGATTGAGACGTGGCAAAACATAGCAAGACAAAAATGGTTTTAAGACATGCTCTATTTTAAACGATGATGATGTCAGCCGTATTATTACGGAAATTACTGTATTTTAGAGAATATACAATTGCCATTTTCAATGTGCGAAAATACAGATTGTAGTACTATACAGGCTGTATATTGACTCCTACAGAGTCTCTAGATCATTAAAAACATCATCGGATATTAAATCTAACACAACAGTCAACCTTATAATACAGCATTACCTAGCATAGCATTACACATGCGTACTGATAACCACGTGAACCATTGTTTAATTGACTAAGCTATTTTCGAAGCAATATTTGTATCATCTGTGCATAAACATGCTAATAAACTAAGAAATACACAAATTATCTTACTAATATGTTACATACACGTCGATACTGACAAACTAACATGTTCACAGTTGCATCAACAATTCTAACTATGTTAAATGTTTCGAACGACACATTAATCTAAATTGATAGTGTCCCAACCTAATTCATTGATCAAAAGTCTCGAAAATATGCGGTCACGTGTGATCAATACAATCCGACTTTGCCCAATGCGACATGCCCGGGGTGACGACGTTATTACGTATTTTGAACGTCGAATAACACGTCCGTTGTGTGTTTAGCGGCGCCGACGATTGTTCCGGGAACGGCGATTCCAACGGTGGCGGCGCATCCGACGTCTGTTTGGTGTCCCGGATGCAGTGAAGCAGCAGTCCCTTCAACTCTCGCTTAAAGCTCGAGTTGAACCATCCGTACAGGACGGGGTTGAGACACGCTGACGTCATCGCGATGATGTGCACGACGGCGAACGCGAGCGTGAAGTCGGTGTTGGCGAAGATCGAGCAGGCGATGTCGGCGAGCAGGTTGAGTAGCACGAGCGGCAGCCAGCAGATGGCGAACATGGCGGAGATCGTGAGCAGCAGCGCAACGTTCTTCCGGTAGCGTCGCGCGATCTTCGCCGCGCGGCGAGCGTCTCGTGCGAGTAATGCGCTGCCAGAGACCTGCCGCTTGAGGAAACAACAGATGCGCACGTGGATGCCGACGAGGACGAAGGCGGGCGCGGCGAACTGCAGCACGAGCACGCCGACAGCGTAGGCGATACGCACGCGGCACGACGGCCACGTCTCCAAACACATGGTGTAGGTGAGGCGGTGCAGGTATTCGGCCCGCTCCACGTGGCTGTAGACGAACAGCGGCAGCCCGACGAGGGCAGAGAAGACCCACGTCACTCCGATCACCCTCGCAGCGGTCCGTCGCTCGGCCGCGGCGGCCGTAACGCCGCCGTCAACCGATTCGGACGCGACGACGACTCGGTAGCGATGCAGCGCGATCGCCGTCGCCGTCGTCGTCGATGCGAACACGTTGGCTGACTGCAGCCACGGCAGGGCGCGGCACATCCCCTCACCCAGCGTCCAGTTGCGCACCAGCAGTCGCACCAGCGTGAACGGCAGACAGAATAGACACAGCATCATGTCGGACACGGCCAGGTTGACGATATACAAGTTGGTGGCCGTGCGCAGGGCCCGTCTCTTCGCTACGAGCCACGCGACGACGGCGTTAGACACGAGGCCGATGAAGATGACGATAACGTAGGTGAAGACGAGCGGGATCTCAACCCGAGGCTCGAACCAGTACAGTCGGTGCTCTTGCTCCGCCAAGATCAGCATGTACTCCGCCAGGCTGAAGTTGGCGCCAAGGGTGACATTTCCTAGCAACGCGTTCATCTCCATCGCTGCTGTGATCTGTTATGCTTCACTCGGTCATTTATAGATCGTTTGTTTGACGTAACAACGATTTACGGATTCATTCAGAACCGTTGTCACTGCTTACACTGAGCATTACCCATTTGACAAAAATTAGCTACGCAATATCTGTCTAAGCTGTATCTCAGAACACTTTGTTCGACTGTTAAAATGTCCTCTTACCAGCTACACGGGTACGTCTGTCACTATCGTTTCCCCGTTGCAAATGAGTTATACCAATGCAGCTGACCGTCGACTTATGACTCGTCGCCGCTGATTCTACGCCACGTGATGCAAACAAGTGCGCGCGTCAAACTGGTCGGAGTCGTAACGACACACGCTTACGTAGTGGCTTCCGTGGTGCGTGAGCTGCACCTAAGCATCCTGCCGTCTCGCCACGACCTCCGTTGGTCTTTTCAATCGCGCATCGATTGACGTCGATTTCACATGGAAGTAGCTCTCCAGAAATCTTTATCATTAAGTCGTGATGGAATAATTATTTATCCTTGTAACAAAATTGCATATCGTAATGTTGCAACCAATTTAGGAACTCTGTTGACACGATTTCTAGAAAGAGATACAAGAGAAAATGTGCCTAGCAAGTGGTATTGCATTAGGCATTAAACAACAATATAGAAATACGTAGTTTCGGAATGCCCTTCCTTGTACAGAAAACCAATACGCATGGAAACGCGAGCACAGAAAGATGCTTACAATAAAACTATAATATTTTATTTTAAATAATTATTTTAGTGAGCCCGTAACAATGTTCGAAATGTGAAAGTTTCCACACGCGAAAAATTCAAATTGTAAACAAAACATCCAGTTTTAAAATACGTTTTATTAGCAGTATCGCCGATGCGGTCTGGATTAACTACAATACCCTCTGATAATCAACGTTGTCCAATCTTCCCACGTTTAACACAACCAATTCAGTAGACTTCCTCTAACAAATAATTATTACGCTGGCTGATTTCGGGTAGTGGGACAGACTGCCTCCCTTTACATATCAATGACAATCTAACAGCCGAGTCACAGTTCTATCCACCAAGTCACTGTTTTATCCACCGGGTCACAGCTCTAACCGGTGATTCACAGTTCTAACCACTGAGTCGCAGTTCTAACCGCCGAGTCACAGCTCTAACTACAGAGCCACAGCTCTAACCGCCTAGTCACAGTTATAACCACTGAGTCACAATCTAACCAAGGAGCCACAGCTCTAACCACTGAGTCACAGCTCAAACCACCAAGCCACAGCTCTAACTGCCGAGACACAGCTCTACCCACCGAGCCACAGCTCTAACTACCAAGTAAAAGCTCTGTCCACTGAGTGACAGCTCTAACTACCAAGTAAAAGCTCTGTTCACTGAGTGACAGCTCTAACTGCCAAGCCACAGCTCAAACCGTTGAGTCACAATTCTAACCCCAGAATCACAGCTCTAAACACTGAACTATCGAGTGACAGCTCTAACTGCCAAGTCACAGCTCTATCCGCCGAGCCACAGCTGTAACCACCGAATCAAAATTCTAACCACAGAGTCACAGTTCTAACCGCTGAGTCACAGCTCTAACCGCCGAGTCACAGCTCTAACCACAGTCACAGATCTAACCGACGAAACACAGCTCTAACCACCGAGTCATAGCTCTAACCGCCAAGTCATGGCTCTAACCGCAGAGCCTCAGCTCTAACCATCACATCATTGCTCTAACCACCAAGCCACATCTCTAACCACCGAGTCACTGCTCTAAACACTGAGTAAACGCCGAGCTCTAAATGCCGAGTCACAACTCTAACCACCTAGTCACAACTCTATCCACCAAGTAACTGCTTTATACACCGTGTCACAGCTCTAACCGCTGAGTCATAGCTCTAACCGTCAAGTCACAGGTCTATCCGCTGAATCACACCTCTAATCACTGAGTCACAGTTCTAACCACTGAATCACAGCTGTACCCACATAACCACAGCTGTAACCGCCTAGTCACAGCTGTAACTGCTGAGCCACAGCTCTAACAGCCGAGTCACAGCTGTAACCACCGAGTCACAGCTCTAACTACCAAGAGACAGCTCTAACTGCCGAGTCACAGCTCTAACCGCTGAGCCACAGCTCTAACTGCCGAGTCACAGCTCTAACCGCTGAGCCATAATTCTAACTGCCAAGTAACAGCGTTAACTGCCGAGTCACAGCACTAACCACTGAGTCACAGCTCTAACCAACAAGTCACAGCTGTAACCACTGAGTCACAGCTCCAACCACCGAATCACAGATCTAACCACCGAGCTGCAGCTCTAACCACTCAGCCACAACTCTATCCACTGAGTGACAGTTCTAGCCGCCGAGTCACAGCTCTAACCACCGAGCCACATCTCTATCCACCTAGTGACAGCTCTAAGTGCTGAGTGACAGCTCTACCCGCTGAGTGACAACTCTAAATGCTGAATCAGAGCTTTAACCACCGAGTCATAGCTCATATCAATGCCTATGCTTAATCTACGTTCTGATTTATTGTAATAGTATGACATTATATCATAATTTCCACACAAGAAACTCTCTCTCTCTCTTTCTATGCTGTGTCAGAACACCTCTCACTCTCTCTATGCATGTGTGGCCTGCGTGTTCATGAATACAAATCATTTTGACAATAAAATAATTTACCGACTGGGAAATACTTGCTACCAGTGTGCGATCATTCGTCATACATGATACCATTATTATTTAGTATTTACCACCGACTGATGAACTTCAAATGGTGTATGTGCATGTCGGGATATGACAACACATAGAACGAGAATGTGAACATAATGTTCATGTTTTCTCACCAGCATGCGATCGTTCATGATATTTGAGACCGCCTTTACTAGTGTACGTTTTGTTGCAAATTACACATACATATGACGGTTTACCTGTATGCGTCATTTCATGATATTTCAAATTACCAGCGTGGATATACGACTTCCCGCAAGTAACACAAACGAACTGTTTTTTACCGGTGTGTGACAACTTGTGATATTTAAGACCACCTTTACTAGCATAAGCTTTGTTGCATATGGTGCAAACATGTGACGTCATACCCATATGTGTCATTTCATGGTATTTAAGACTTTGTAAGCGGACATATAACTTTCCACATGTGGCACACGAAAATGGCTTGTCACTAGCATGCAACAGTTCATGCTGTTTCAAACTATGTCTACATGCAAATGATTTTTCACTGGTGTGTGTCCATTCGTGTTTCTTAAGCGAACTCAAACGGCAAAACACTTTCCCGCACAATCCACACTGATGTGTCATTTTACGATTCATTTGTTGAACGTTTTTCAAAGTTGCCCGACAGCGGGAGAAGTGTTTTTTTTACCTAGTGTCTCCTGTGTATTAAAAGCTGTGAACAAGTCTTGAGTCTATCACAACAATCTTTCTTACAAACAACGCATTTGCTCCCTTTCTGTGTTGTCAGTTTTGTGTTAGTTTTGTTGACGTCAGTTTTGATCACCGTATCACAACATTCTTCCTTAGCAACAGAATATTTGCTTCTTTCTCGTGTGTTGTGATATCAGTCTTTTCTGTCGAGTCAGTGTTGATGATTTCTGTTTTGATCGCCACGTCACAACATTCTTCCATAGGAACACAGTTTGTCGCGCACAAATCTCTTCTGTCCTGCACATTTTGGTGATTTCACTTGTAGTCACGTCACACCATCTTTTCATTGGAACCATGTTAGTCCTCCATTCTTGTATTGCACCAATCTCTTTTATGCAATCACACTGGTCGACTTAAGTCTTGAGCATCTTATTACAACAGTCTTCAATAGGAACAGTGTTAGAAACTCCTTCATATATAGGGTATCCGCCTCTTCTGTTTTCACTCCTGTCTTGATTACAATATCACAACAATCGTCCCTCCTAACAATATATTTGTTTAATTCGTGTGCTGTATTGGTCTCTTCTGTCAGGTCAGATCTGTCAAATTTCAAAACTCCTTTTGATACATTTCCGGGACATGTTGTTCAATGTGTTTTCCTGGCGCTGAATCTCTCCACACATGACTCTCATGACAGGATATGCGTGAATGCCTTGTCCTTGTCTGTGAGGACATAACTCGTGTTTTCTGTTTGTCAATAATGCTTTCTTTCAAATGAATTTGTGGCCATTATCTGAAAGCACAACAACTACATTGTAGTAATGTATGATTATATTATCAAGTAACATGCAGCAGCCTTGCATAGAACAAGCATTACACATGTCATTACATCAGTCACTTGCTGAAACTCATTATTATTGATATCCAGGACCAAGGATGTAGGTACCCTCAGAAAACTCTTTCATAACATTCACATTTACCGCTTAACTTCTTGAAACTGCAGTATATTACGGTATGTGTCCTTCTTAAATACTAATTATTGAATGCTGACCCACCACAACGGCTGTAGAAGCCGTATACTATCGTGCCCCCGTATGGGTTTTTGTGTCCCGCCTTCCCATACTAAAGTGTACAAAACGTGCCCATTATCGCTCACGGAGTCACGGTGAACTAGTGTAAATGTAACTGTCCTTTATTGTCAACGACATCCATGCTCAGTATTTAGCTACACGAGCCCTTGATTACATGTGACGGCGACTGTTGGCACACGTTCGTCTTAGATTATATGGACACTTTGTCGAATGGATTTAAAATCGATGACTGCGCAGGCCAAAGCCAAAGGAAGTGCGCGCGCCGTGCGATTAATAATACTTTATCTACATGGTGGCGCCACCGTCAAGGGTTTTTTCCTTCAAATTTTGGACTCAACTTCGGCTACACGCTTTTTATACAGCATCTATTAATACATTAAATTGCCCAAACTAGGTTCATCCTACAGACCCTAATGTCCCAAACCTATGCTTCAACCCAGGGGAGTGCCTACCCGGCGGATGCCGCTAATAATTTAAGCCAGTAAAATAAAAGATTGCCTTAATTAATAAGACACTTTAGACCGCTGACATGGCAAATACTTTTCCGTCCGTGAAAAAGAGAGAGGCAGGTCGAAACCAGCAACAGACCTGCCACCAGAGCAACCCGCACCGAGCGGCAACAACAAGGACCAGTCGCCCGGTGGCGACAGCGGAATGGCGGCTGAACTGGACGTCATTATGGTGCGCCTACAAAAAGTAGACGTTCTCGATCAGCTGGCGGTACAGGTGGCCAACCTGACTAAATTACTCGAATACTGTCACGCCAGTATTGCAGAGCTGGAGACTGAAAACGAGAGGTTACGAACGTAATGGCCACGATCACGTGCGACACTGACGAGCGGCGAAGGCAGGCAAAGAACGACCACGACGTGCTGATCAACCTGCAGTGGCACAGCATACGGGGCAGCCTGGTCTTCTACACGATCCCTGATAACGCCGACGAGGATTGCCACGCGACATTGAAGAAGTTCTTTGTTGAAGAATTTGGCATCACGGACGACGTCGCGCTCGCGATAGCACATCGGATGGGCAAACACATGCCTGGATAAACTAGACCGATTGTTGCCAAGTTCGAGATGTACCAGCAGCGAGAGAAGATAAGGACGGCTGGTCCGAGACTGGCCGGAAAACGATTCGGGGGTCAGTGAACAGATCCTGAATGAGTGGCAGGACAAAGGAAACCGCTGCCACTCTACAAGAAGGCAGAAAAGCAGGGTAAGAGGACACGGTTTGTTGGCAACAAACTTCTTGTGGAAGGTTACCGTGGACACGCCCCATCACCACGCATAGGATAGACTTGAGGATTACAGCCATCTACATGTCTATGTGTGCAATGGCGGTTCTTCATCAGTTCATCATCATCATCATCATCATTGTGCAGCCATAATGATACGTGGTTGGGCGAATGCCTCAGCATGTCGTTTCCAACCCTGCCTGTCTTGAGCTATGATGGTGCCCTTCCAGTACTCGTCTACTTCGTCTCTCCACCGTCTCGCCGGTCGTCCTCTAGATCGTTTCCCTTCATAAGGTCTCCAGGTTGTGATACGCCATGTCCATCGGGTATCTTGTAGTCTGCTAATGTGCCATGCCCAGGTCCACTTCTGTCTTCTGATTTGTTCTATCATTTCTATGACCTTTGTCTTCTGATGTTTGTTTTTCTCTCCCGACATATGATGTTTAACATACTTATTTCCATCTTTGTTTGTGCGGCTGCAAACTTGTTCTTTGCCTGGATGGTGAGTGCCCATGTTTCCGCGCCGTATGTCATCTCTGGAAGTACGCATGAGTTGTAGACTTGTCTCTTCAAGCAGGTTCCAAAGCTACCCTTGAAGATGTCGCGGTTTTTTGGCGAATGCTGTCGAACCGACGATGATTCTTCTTTGAATCTCCTTGTCTTGGTTTTTGTTTCTGATACTGTATCGCTGTCCCAGATAGATGTAGTTTTCAACGTTCTCTATCTGCGTGGTGCTGATATATATTGGTGTGTCATTTTCTAGCATCACTTTTGTTTTCGAAATGTTCATCTTTAGACCTTGTTTTTCATTTTCATCAGCTAGCTCCTGTAGCATTTTTTTATAGTTCTTGCGGTATAGTAGCGCATATGAGTATGTCGTCGGCGAAGCGAAGATCATTGAGATATTCTCCGTCTATCCTCAAGCCTCTGGTTTCCCAGGTCAGTCTTCGCAATATGCGTTTGAGTGTTGACGTAAACAGCTCGAGCAATATGGTGTCGATGGACTGTCACTGAGCTGTTGGTGTAGATGTCTTTCAGGAGTTCGATGTACACGTCTTCTATTCCATGTTCTTGAAGGGAGGTCAGTATTGCTTGAGTTTGCAACGAGTCGAAAGCCTTCTCGTAGTCGACGGAAGCGATGCAGAGCGGAATATTATATTCTCGACACTTCTCTTTCAGTTGGTTTACGACGTGTATGTGATATGTCGTTGAGTAGCTGCTTTTGAATCCTGCATGCTCTCGTAGTTGATTTTCGTCGAGTGTCTTCTTTAGCTTATTCGTTAATATCTTTGTGAGTAATTTGTAGATGTTTGATAACAGACAAATCGGCCTGTAGTTCTTTAAGTCTTTCTTATTTCTATTATTGAAGATTATCAACATCTTTGCGTTCTTCCATGCGATGGGTATTCGTCTTTCTAATAAGCATTTGGTATACAGCTTAGCCAGTGACTTCGAGATGGTATCTTCTCTTGCTTTTAATGTTTTAATGTTTACATGGTTGATGGCTGATGTCTTCCCAATCTTCATATCTCTTAGCGCTGCTTCCATCTCCCCGTGGTGTTATCTCTGGTACCTCTTTCGGGTCGGTGCGAATTACGTTACTCTGTTCGCTGTCGTATAGTTCGGTGTAGAATTTCTCTATTCATTCCATGATCATATCTTGGTCTTGTATTTCTCTGACCTGCTTGTCTAGAAGTGTAATCAGTCTGTCTCGGACTAGTGCCTGTGTTCTTCTTGCTTTCTACAGGCTCTTTGATGCCATAAACCTTTCTCGTATGAACTCTTGTTTGTACTTCCTGATGTCCTCCTTCGCTTATTTTTTGATGGCCTTGCATATTTGTGCGTACTCTATTTGTTGTTACGGTCGCCGTTATCCACCTTTTCTCGTCGTTTCTTCATCAGTGCTCGTGTATGTGACGATATTCTCGTCTTTACATGCCTGTTGGTTGCTTTGGCTACACTTGTCGGACTTAGTTGGATCATCTCAGTGATGTTTTCGCTCATGGTGTTGTTGTTGTCTAGTCCTTGTAGTGTCTCGAATCGGTTTCGCAGTTCGAGTTGGAATTCGATCTTTTCTGTTCTTATTTGTGTGGTATCAACACTTGGTGGTCTCTTGTTTATCAACTTCTTCTTTTTAGCCTTGACGTCCAGTTTGAGTTTGCCCATTACCATTTTGTGGTCACTTCACTCAATGATATGGAAACATTATTCACAACACAGAAATGGAATACACTAAATGTTATAGATAAATTATATAATGACAATAATGATGGCATTAATGGAATGTTAAACCTATTTGTTTTCCTGTATGTAGATGATACTGTCCTAATGGCTGAAAATGAGCGTGACATACAGAGGCATCTTAACCTACTGGATGAATACTGTTATGACGGTTAACATCAATAAAATATAAAATCATGGTCTTTGCTAGGTCTAAGACAAGGTTATGTAACATACCTATATTTAAATTTGGTGACGTTGGTGATATTTGCTTTAACTGGAATGGATCATTTGTTAAAGCCAACAAATTACTGCATGATAAAGCATCAAAGTCTATGTAATCACCCATACAAAAAAGCAGGCGCCTGAATCTACCAACTGATGTTATGCTTAAATTATTTGATAGTTGCATAGAATCAATCTGATTGTATGGTTGTGAAGTGTGGGGTTATGAAAATGTTGATATATTAGAGAAAGTGCATACTAAATTATGTAAATTCATTTTCGGAGTGTCAACATTTTCTCATAATATGCCAATATATGGAGAGCTAGGAAGATATCCACTGTCAATCATTATAAAACAGAGTATAATTTGTTATTGGACAAGAATATTAAAAGGTAGTGATGATAAACTTTAAAATGTACACAATCTTATATAATCTTGTAAAAATGTACACGCTTCACCTTGGATTAAATATGTTAATAATTTTTTCAAAGTAATGGCATCAATTATATATGAAGATTATACACAAATGTGAATGTGATCGATTTAAGCAACTTTGGCACAGTATAATTATAAATGCTAGTAATGATAACATGATGTATCAACTTTTTATATTCTCCCATGGAAAAGAAAGGTATACCAAAACTCTTTCCGAACACTTAAAAAGCATTATTTCAATTCAAAATAGGACCATACAAATTGCCAGTTAATAACAATAGACTTTAACTTTAATAATTAAACACTTTAACATATCTAGGAATGAGATACTTTGTAACATTTGTGATGAAGATGTAATAGGCGATGAATTTCACTTTTTATATGAATGTACCAAGTTACCAGACTTGAGAATTAAATATAAGTGTATGTTTTCGGGTAATATATATAGCCCTAATGTACATAAATTTGTACATATACTACAAACCAATGATCCAGACACAATTGACAGCCTGGCAAAATTCATCCTGCATGGTTTAAAACTACATCACATATATGTTCAATGTTCTACCTAGTGTATATATATATATATATATATATATGTTACCCAGGAGCCTGTATAAACATGACTTTAAACAGTTAGTATCGTAGACTGCTGGGTAATTATCACCCAGACATGTGGTTAGAGTGAATAAACTTCTATTCTATTCTATTCCATCGATCTCGGCCCACCTATTTTAGTTATTAAGTGGATTCATATGAAATACAAACTGTTTATTGTAAACGAGTTTCTTGTAAAATGTATATGTCAAGAATTGTGAAATGCTTGATGTTTTGGTTTTAGGCCTACTACCAACGTCGATCTCAGCCCACCTCATTTTTAGGATGACGTTATTCGTACGGCAACCAGGGGATGAGGTGAATGAGTTAATTATTTACACCGCTGTGTTATGTTTTCCCTGTTTCGTGGAATATATATATAATATTACCATAATCATACACGTGTAATCATTATATAGAAATCACAATGTAATTGTGTCATAATATCAAGTGTATAAAAACGTATTTAAGTTATCAATTATACGTACATAATATCACCATTGCATTCAGTAAATGTTACTCATATACACTTCATAGATGTGACGTGTCTGATAATAGTATCAATAAAGTACTGCTTAAAAAAAACCTATTATGGAATAACTGCACAAAATACGATAAAGTTAACAGAATATACACTCAGTACTTGTAGATATACACCCAGCACTGTACAGTGTTCATGACGACGACGCTCGATGACTGCAATCGTATCATAAGACAAGCAGTACCCTGAACCGTTTTATAAATCACAGGAATACCTGACACGCAAGATCTGCTCGATTCTTCATTCAAAACATTCATGGTCCAGTTAGATACCGCAGGTGTCGGTAGCTTTGTTCCGATGCTCTTTTTACAATGGGCAGATGTGAATAAGAGACACAGCTTCAACTTCACAACTGCGGTCGCAACGACTCACGATGCAACAATAGCAGACATCAAAGACCAAATGCAATGGGGTTCTTTGATACGTGAAACAATAATGATCAGTTATCGTGTTTTTCTGTATTATTGTGTGCATGATAATGTACTTAATTTTTTTACAAAGCAAACATAAAAAAATTGTTGAGTGTATGATCTGTTTAATTGTATTTTATTAAGTTAAAATAAACTATAGTCTATGTTTAAAGTAACATGCATATAAATTCAAAAGGACACCAGTCTTCTAATATAAAATATTTCACTTTTGTATATAATATATATATGTACATACTTTCCGGTTTTAATTCATTATAGCATTATATATGGATGCAGTAAACAGGCAGGTAAGTATAACGGCTAAGCCGTTATTCAAACAAAGACGTCTTCCTCATTGAAACAATGCTAGAGTAGCAAGTCGATATTACTATGGCCTCCACGCGTTTGTATTACATGTATATACAAATCAAAGAAAAGACAGAATAATCTGCTCAATGAATCAATACAAAAGCACCCTAGGTTGGATATATTATTGTAACACTGTTGAACAGCTCTTTCTCTCATTCCATTATATTGTTTTCAGCCCCCCTCTCTAGATCTTTCATATTTCTCCGATCTTCTCATATTTCTCGCCACGCAGTGCTTTAACAACCGAAGTCGTGATCTTTCCATTTTCTCAAGTCCTTGATTTTATTCCACCTCTGCATGGTTCGGTTGTTTACCTGCATCCATTCTTACCAAGTGGCCTTTTCACCTCTTCCGGTTTCTCACCAATCTTCCCGTTAGGTTGCAATGCATCCTAACCTCTGTCTTCAGATCATTCTTTCTCCAACGTACCATTCGTCCCGCTTGTATGCAACGTCGCACCTCTACCTTTGAATGTTCATCCACCGTAACCATTCTTCCAACACTTCTTGTAGTTCTTGTTCGTTATTTGCTATTGTGGCCATATCGTCTGGATACACCGTCTACCAAAGACTATCCTTAGTAGTTCTTATCACCATGACAAACAATAAATGTCTAAGGGCACTTCGTTACATCAACCCGATATCAATTGGAAACCGTTCAGACATCCCATATCCAACCACACCTTTTCTTTTTCTTTTCTCATACACTGCATCCGCCATTATGGCTTGTTTCTGGAATTCCCACCAGTCTCACTGTTGTTGCCACCAAAGTCGATCCCGGGACTGTGTCTTGGACCGCTTATATATCCTCAAATCCCACAGCCTTGCATATCCAAAATCCTTTTACGACCTCATACTTACCGTGGTAACTCAAGGTCTGTTATTTCCTTCAAGGTTTAGTACTTCCCTGAAAGCAGCTGTCTCACACCTTCGACAGTGTTTCTTGTTATCTCACTAACTTCCCATTTCTAACCTTAACCACCACCCCATCTTTGCTCCTTACTATCGTTATCCTTGTCTCACACCTGCTTCTATCATCCTCGTCTAGCTTGCTATACACGTCACGTATGCGTTTTATTTCTCTTATCTTTGCTGTTTTCTTCTTCTATCAATATTTGGGTATCAGCCTTGCATCCGGTTGATCTACTCCCTCCTCTGTCGTCTTTATTGCTTTCAAGGTTTCGTTCTTTTCGCACACTGTCTCTGCAACTTCGTTTGTCAAGACGCATTGGTAACTACTCCTTGACACTCCGCTCTTTCCTTGTGCTCTTCCACCACATAGGTCCTGTTTCTCTGCATTCATTCTTCCCGTATGTGGCCCATACACAAACATAACAAACAAACTGTTTCGTAATAATTCGCTATGCCGTCACACTGCGCCCCTTCCATCTAACAACTCTGACCACCGCCTTACATACTGTATCTCTTCTGATATAATGACGCCTTCTGCGTTGTTTCTTCCATCTCCTCATGCGTACAGTAGCTCCATCATCATCCTTGTTCTTTCTCCCTTCCGCTTGGTCTCCTGGGTACGTAATAACCCCAGCCGCCTTTAAGTAAATGTTGCTATAAATAGGGTAGCATCCTATCAAAGAAATTCCATCCAGCTGCGTAACGTTGCATTCTGAGTACAACTACAAGAGACACAAAACAAACATATCTGCTCAATGAAACAAAGCCAGAACAGCAAGCAAATTGCTATTGCCTCAACACATTTGTACGGCACAGAAATCAAAGACACATCACTTGAAAGGATCTGCTCAACGAAACAATGCAAGAGCACCAACCTGATTATTAGTGCCTTTGTTTTTTTCATATCTGAAAATGCTTTGAATTCAAATCGAATTTGTAATGCCTATAAAATTAGTTCAAGTTAATTTACTAGAAGCACAATGGCTATGCGAATAACCTCATTAAAATAGGTGGGCCGAGATCGACGCGATCAATCAAAAACAAAACAAGTAAACATCCGTGTAACATTCTATTTCTTTATACATAATATACATAAAAAATATATCTTTACACATACCCCCACGCCAACACATCTAGCCAATTAACAACTAAATAGGTGGGCCGAGATCGACTATGTATATGATCTACGTAAATTAATTAGATGTGGTGACAACAAGATGTCACGTTTATAAATATACATGAGCCTAGCTGATTTAAAGGAAATAAAAATAAGGCATTGGCTAAAATCCTTTTTCCATGTGTACACAAAGTTTAACATTGTATGTAACATTTGACAACATTAAAAAAATACATTTGTAGCATAAATTCGATTTTAAGCCCGTCTGTGAAGCGATTCCCGCGGAAAATGAAATTTTAATGAGCTAGGCGATCACGTGGTATCGTGACGTCACTTATGACACACTCGCATCAGGCCGACTCTTTCCATGCATTCAGAGCATGTTTACAAGGATAGCTTTTGGGTCGAAACGAGCGTCAGAACGAGTTATTGTGCAATATTCCGACGTAATACAAACACTAGTCATCATAGAGGAACAAACATTTATCTTACGGTTCCACATGAATCGAATTTTATTCAAAACAACGAATGCGAATGGGCCTACAAGTCGACTAGGTTTCGCCGAGCTTGGGCTCGTTTTCAGAATAATTATATCGAATGCAACCAACGGGAGATAATTTACACAAATAAACATACATAGCAAACATATATTGTATCCAGCTACATAAAGTAACATGTATAATTTCATAATAGCACTAGAATATCGATATATGAAGGAGTTGTACAATTTATGGGCCTACAAATCGACTAGGTTTCGCCGAGCTTGGGCTCGTTTTCAGCATAATTATATCGAATGCAACCAACGGGAGATAATTTACACCAATAAACATACATAGTAAACATATATTGTATCCAGCTACATAAAGTAACATGTATAATTTCATAATAGCACTAGAATATCGATATATGAAGGAGTTGTACAATTTATCATAACAACTTAAATCAGTCAGAGAATTTCCGTTGGTCCCGCTAGCTCAGTGGGTAGGCGCGTTGGTTACTTGTCGTTGATTTTATAATCGCGCGACGCCGGTTCAATTCTGACAGCATGCAAACCTTTGATTTTCTTTACTACACTTTTTTTTTATGTTTTCACGAAGTAATATAAACAAAATCATTTTATACTATAATGCACTGTTTGTAAATATTTTTTTTATTTTTGTAGTAATTATTTATTCACCACAAAAATAAAAATATGGTCATTATATATAACGATGTTTCTAAATTGTATTTATCCAGACAGATCTCAATCTGTTTTCACATATATAATTACAATATATTACCGTACAATATATTTACAATTAATAAATTATATATCCATTACATTATATTTGTTTGGATAAATAAAATTTAGAAACATCGTTATATAATGACCATATTTTCATGGCGAATAAATAGTTACTACAAAAATAAAAATTATTTGCAAACAGTGCATTATAGTATAAAATGATTTTTTTTATATTACTTCGTGAAAACATAAAAAAGTGTATAGAAAATCAAAGGTTTGCATGCTGTCAGGATTGAACCGGCGTCGCCCGATTGTACAATCAATAACAAGCAACCAACGCGCCTACCCACTGAGCTAGCGGGACCAGCGGAAACTCTTGACTGATTTAAGTTATGATAAATTGTACAGCTCCGTCATATATATCGATATTCTAGTGATATTATGAGATTATGCACGTTACTGTATGTAGCTGGATACAATATATGTTTGCTATGTATGTTTATTGGTGTAGATTATCTCCCGTTGGTTGCATTCGATATAATTATTCTGAAAACGAGCCCAAGCTCGGCGAAACCTAGTCGACTTGTAGGCCCATTCGCATTCGTTGTTTTGAATAAAATTCGATTCATGTGGAACCGTAAGATAAATGTTTGTTCCTCTATGATGACTAGTGTTTGTATTACGTCGGAATATTGCACAATAACTCGTTCTGACGCTCGTTTCGACCCAAAAGCTATCCTTGTAAACATGCTCTGAATGCATGGAAAGAGTCGGCCTGATGCGAGTGTGTCATAAGTGACGTCACATCTCGGCATCCCGAAAAGCGCGCCAAAAATATGCATATTCGAAAATGTCCGGATGCACACCATAAAATGTGGAATTTCTAATTCATTGATTTTTTTTGGGGGCTTGGTGGACGTGGAAATAGATAGCAGGATGTAATATAACATGAATTCGAGCAATAGATGTTTTTATTCCCTTTAAATTATATACAAAACGATCATTATTAACCAATATAACTTGGAGGTAAATAATATTTCGCATCAACAAAACACTGCCAATTAATAACTTTTACTGTCGCACACACATAATATATAATAATTATTTTGACTTCTCATGATATTATTTGTAAATGTTCATGAGATTGTTAAGGATTTGTTTACAAAATAGTCCAACCAAAACTGTACACAAATGGCTTCACACGTGTATACAATTACATAATAAATACACCTCACCAGAGGCACAATTCAATGCTCCACTTGGGACATTATTATCGGAACATTTCCCTCAACTAGGGGCGTAGGTCCATGTGTGCTTGATTCGTACGCAGGAGCAGCCTCGGGTAGGTAAAAAGTGTGCCATGTCTTTGTGGCAGTTTTGGTCGCCTATAAAGTACTAATCGTTTTTTTGAGTATATTCCATGGTACGGTATGTCTGGTGTGCCGCAAAGAACAAGAAGAAATGCTATCCAATTAATGAATTAAAAGTACGTGGCTCAAACGGGTATGATTTCAAGCCAGAATGGTTAGCCGACTCGAGGCGTACTTGTTTGCCTAAACCAGATCTGGTGATGGAGAAACCAGTGCTGCACCAATGGCACAAGGAACACAAACAACTGCAAACCAGTATAGAAGCCAGCCTCAACCCTGATGAGCAGTATATTTAAAACAGAGGAAACAATCCAATACATATGAATATCATTGCATACGATTTTATATTTTTAAAAATGGGCCAAGAGGCCCTGAAGTCCTTTGGACTAATACGTCTATATGTGACCCCGGTTGACCAAATGAGTGATAAGTCGGAAAAATTGTAACATTGTTTTCTTTCATCCTTGTAAAGGTTGGGTAGAGTGCTTTACACGGTTTCAAAAATTATGACCGCTACAAAAATTGGCGAAGTTATGGAGCATTGAACATGGTAGGGTTCACAAAATGAATATGAAGAAAACGGCTGTTGAAGTTTTACATTATATATGCAAATGGATTGCGTGGAAAAATTACATACATGACATTCAAATGTAGCACACAGTATGTATGTTATGTTGAACTGATACACTAGAAGTACAAACGTACTGCTACAAAAACTTATCAAGTTATGGCAAATTGTCTTCATGTGTAAAACTAAGAGAACAGATTATTTGAGAGCAAAAGGTAGCATCAGACACTGGGACAGTGTGACTGCTGCCTGGCTAAATGGATGCAATGGTGCTTTGAAGTTAGTTCTTCTGCCAACTATCCTTTTTACACAAGCCGATAGGTTTAGTGGCTGCCAGCACACTACTGAGCCTAAACTACCATGCAGGTGTGTAAAACGTCCTGATGTATTTGAACTTGAGCCACTAATTAACTGTCCACCAAGCAGTAGCAGAGCAGTTTTATAATAATTATCCACAAGCTAAGTGGCAGTGATCTTCTTTTTATCATTCATGTGATGTTTATTGTGAGCAGGGCAGACAAATGGTTATCATACGTAGACAGGTACAGAAAGAAACTGACGTTTTCTATAAAAAGAACACGTTTGCCTATCAATGGCATGTATTTCCTATTGTTGCCGTGTCTGCCGGGCAGAAATCAAACAACCCTGTAGGTAATTAGTAATCAAATGTTTTTTGGTGAATCATAGTTACAGACCATAAAGGGTTATGATGGAAATAAAATGTTGACATGTTTACTGTTCACTTATTGCACCATGTCTTGCATTTAGAGGAATAATTATAATAGAAAATAAAATGTTGTTTTTAAATACATGCATTGATGAGAAACTGGGAATTACCTTTCTGTGGCCTAAGAATAACTAATTTCACAAACTTCCTGCTTATATAAAACAACTGCATAAAAATAGATATCCATGCAATACACAGACTCCGCATGTGACAGAAGTTTTGGGAAGGGGAATAGCTTCCCAGCCAGCACCCACTAGACCCCTGGACAGTTAGGCCAACATTTTAAGGGGTCATCCTGAAACAACCAAATGTCAACCATTAGAAGAGTTGACATAGTTCCGTTATACACAAGAAATCTGTATTTGACTGAATCATTCTAGCATCATCAGCATATAGTAGTACATTTTCAAGAAAATGTCTACATCAACATCACTAAGTTTGTTGTAAATTTCACCAGCTGCCATGTCAAGTCCCTTATAATTATGACTAATACTGTTCAAAATCATTCAGGTAAATAGCAAATAACAAAGGAGACAAGTTTTCTCCTTGTGGTAACTCTACATCACATGAGAAGAAGGCTGACACAGCCCCCCAAAATGCAAAATGTGTACACTATCTAGTGATGTGGTTTTGAGAAGGGCCCTTGAGACTATCCCCTAGCAGTAGATTGTGTGTATTGTGCCAGAAAAGGAACCTGGAAGCCTCTGCCAGTGACCAATTACAGATTAGTCACAGTGAGGTGTGACAGATGTTGTAGGAAAAGGGATTAGCCAGATAGAGCTGCTCATGCAGTAGACAATTTAGCATTTTAGGGAACCTTTGGTGCCCTTAGAATGATTCAATCAAATACAGATTTCTTGTGTATAGTGGCACTACCACATGAAATGTCTATGCAAAATTAGAGAAAAAGTTACAGAACAGTTTTTTGAAAAAAATGGTAACTCAGGACTGCTCAAAGAACTTTACACTTTACTCTCTGGCAGACCTGTTCAATTGTACACAATTTTGGCTTCTCTGGGAAGCATCCAGCCATGCTGCAATTAATGTGCGAAGACTATTCATACTCAAATATCCACCACTGTCTATAACCAGGTACTCATTCATACAGCTGAACGGACTGGAGTATAGAGTGAACGAACGTGCCCAAGGTTCAACACTGCAGCACAGAATTCGAACCCGGGTTCTCTCGGTCGAGAGTCTGAAGCACTAGCCACTGCACCATGGCGCTTCACGACAGCAATAATTTTTATGCTGAATTAAAATGTTAGAAAACTGCGAAACAATTATAATTATTTACAACACATGTTCCACCGGTGTGCAATATTTAATTATATCCGGCACAGGACAACATATCTCCTCAGCTCTCATACATATCAATTTAAATCGTTTTTGTAACCATTTGAACAACTTAACATGACCCACAAATGCAACCTCTATAATGTCCCACAAGACTGACTTTCTCTTCTTGTACTGTCTATGAAAACACACTTCAACAAGCAATGTCCCACATCTGTTTCATCATTAAGCTGTTGTCTATCAATATTTTTCACAACTATTATCTTACTGTGCATAATAGTTGACTTCAGTCATTCAGTCAACAAATAATTTGATGCACATAGCACAGCAGTAGAACAAAAACTGTGGAATATTTGTTTTTTACCGGTTACCATATATGACACGCAAAACATAATTTATCTATAACTCTGTATACCGGTATATCCAGGCACAAGGAAAACATAATTTATCTGTAACTCTGTATACTGGTATATCCAGGCACAAGGACAACATAATTTATCTATAACTCTGTATACTGGTATATCCAGGCACAAGGACAACATAATTTATCTATAACTCTGTATACTGGTATATCCATGCACAAGGACAACATAATTTATCTGTAACTCTGTATATACCGGTATATCCAGGCACAAGGAAATCAATTTATCTATAACTCTGTATACTGGTATATCCAAGCACAAGGGCAACATAATTTATATGTAACTCTGTATACTGGTATATCCAGGCATAAGGAAAACATCATTTATCTGTAACTCTGTATACTGGTATATCCAGGCATAAGGAAAACATCATTTATCTGTAACTCTGTATACTGGTATATCCAGGCACAAGGAAAACATAATTTATCTGTAACTCTATATACCAGTATATCCAGGCACAAGGACAACATAATTTATATGTAACTCTGTATACCAGTATATCCAGGCACAAGGACAACATAATTTATCTGTAACTCTATCCCGGTATATCCAGGCACAAGGACAACATAATTTGCTGCCAGTCAACCCAATCTCTCGCTGTCAAAGTACCGTAGATATGTTATTCTCATACTCATAACGACCTGAATAGTTTGACATCTTCACAAAATACAATTACAAAGAAAATACTAAAACACCCACCCTATATATTACCCATGGGGAAAATTATAAACAAAGGAAAATCTTTCCTACCTACAGGCCAAAACAACTGAGAGCACATAATACAAACATTACTGGATTTCAAACGTTCATGATATGAGAACAGATAATACAATTTTCTTTGTATACCACATTAATTAATAAGGCATTGTCCTCATGTGTATAAGTTCATGTCTATTAAGGGCCTTTTTTCTGGCAAATGATTCACCACATACATCACAGAAGAATTTCTTTACATCAGTGTGCAATAGTTCATGAGCCTTCTGCCCTTTTGAGCTACAAAACGACTTGTTGCAAAACGAACATGGGTACGCCTTCGCATGCAAACATGATACTTTATGATGCTGAAAACTACCGAAGTCGATATACGATTCCCCACATTTAATACACGAGAAAGGTTTCTTGGTTGCATGTGATAGTTCGTGAATTCTAAGGTCACTTTTGGTGGAGAATTTGTTGTTGCATACTGTGCAGGCGTACGGCGGCGAACTGTGGTAAATGACACTGCGATGTCTGCCACCACCAGACGTAAACACGTGTATCCGTTCATGTGACGCCAACCCACATTTATGGGTAAATCTCGCTTTACATACTGAGCAAGCATATGGCATCTCAGCAGACCTCTCACGATAGTTCAGTCTACCGAGTGAGTTCGAAACTGAATTTAACCCACCCTTTTCACGACTGCTAAGAGCACTCGACTGCGTAGCACCAGAGACAGATTTCTCTGGCTCGACACACGTTCCCTGGTGTTTAGGCTCATTCGAATTGGTAGCAGCTTGGACAGAAGTGACGCGGGAGTGGAACCGTTCGTGTGACAACAGACCCGTCTTATGGGTGAATGTGGCGTAGCATATTTTACACGTGTATGGCTTGACGTCGGGTAAGTGCGCCTTGTGTGAGACGACACCGCGGTGGTGCAGTATCTGATGGCAGTGAAGTCTACTCAAAGTGGCGTACGATTCGCCACATAAAGGACACGAGTAGGGTTTTACTTCACTCTCAGTTTCATCACCAAGTTCTTCCTTAGGAACAACGTGCTTGCCCCACTCCTGTACCCCGCCCCTCTCCTCTGCCCTGTCAGTGCCGCTGGCTGAGAACACTTCTTTCACTGTATCACCAAGGCACATTTCCCAATCTGTGGTCATGTTGCTGTCACTTTTGTCACACAGATCCTCTTCACGCTTGACTCTTGTGACAGGGCAGACATCAATATCTTTACTTTGATGGTATGTGTCTTCTCCAGTGGTAGAATGTGTTCTTTCAATTGAATCTGGGGCCGGCACCTGAAAACACAAAATAGTAATAATCAAGTACATTATTTATATAGTGCCATACAGGTATGGGCACTACGGGGACAAGTACAACTGTATTTGTATTTGAAAGTATTTAAGTACTCTGAGGTATTTGTATTTGACAATAACTAAATAAATTTCGTATTTGACAATAGCAAAATAAAAGTATTTGTATTGAAATATTTCCCCAAACTGTGAAATACTTTCAAATACTACTCCAAATACTTTAGGCATTGCTATCAATAAACAGCAAGTTAGATTTTAATTTGTATATATGCCTGCTTGTTTAATTCACTGACAGTCAAACATCAATACTTGCCTACAATGTTGTAGTTTTACAGCTTACTATACACAGCTAGTCAGTTAGCAATATAATATACTTGTACAATAACATCATACAAATTATATTGATAAACAATATATCTCAATATAAGATTTCCTATAGTTTTTGCCATGTCTTAAACTTCTTGTAAAAAAGTATTTTGAAAAGTATTTAAAATACCTCCCAAAGTATTTAATATATATGTAATATATATGTATATTTATATAGCGCCCCTTTTCAGCCTAAACTGCTCAAAAGTGCTTTACAAATTCATTAAAGCAATACATACAAGTACATATTTAAAACAAAACTCAAAACATAAAAACTAGTATATATCTATATAAAAACTATGGAAAATTAAAACTAGAGGTCTAAGATATATAAATAAGTAAATAAAGTATATATAAACAAAGTAACTCTAAAATAAATACATACAGAACTAACTATGAACAATACAGGTGTTTTTTTTTTACAAAATGTCATAAATAATTAAAACTGTACTAAAAAGCTTTGCGTAACAAGTAAGTCTTTAACTGTCTTTTGAATACATCCGTTGATGGAGTCTGGCGAATGGATAGGATGTTGTTCCACAGTGTGGGTACAGCCACAGAAAAGGGCGTCTCCCAGTTGCGTCTTTGATATGGGCACACCCAACAGCAGCCTGCTCTCAGACCAAAGTGATCTTCTCGGATTGTGTTGCACCAGCATGTCTTTGATGTAGGATGGGTCTTCGTCGTGGATTGCCTTGTAGGTCAGTGTGAACAATTTGAATTGCACGCGATACCTCACAGGCAGCCAATGTAGTACGTAAAGGACTGGCGTGATGTGAGATCGTCTAGGGACACAATGCGCATGGCTGTGTTCTGCACTCGTTGTAACTTGGCCAGCTGCCATGCGGGGAGGCCATACAGCAATCCATTCAGTAGTCCAGTGTTGACGTGATGAGGGCGTGTGTGGCTATCTGGGCCATACTCACATCCAGTTATTTTCGGATCTTCCCGATGCTCCAGAGATGGTAGTAAGTTGACCGTCACACCATGTTGACATGTGGCTGCAGTCCATAGTTTGAGTCAATAATTGCACCAATATTCCTCACTTTCAATATTGCCGGGATGATGCTCTCCCCAATGGAGATGTCTGTCACGTCTGCTTTGACGAGCTGCCCGTTAGTTCCAACCACAACAAACTCCGTTTTGTTGTCATTAAGTTTTAGGAAGTTGCAAGCCATCCCGATCCTGACCTCGGCGATGCACCTCTCCATAACGTCAAGAGCTGACTGGGAAGATGCGGGGTTAAAGGTGAACAGCAGTTGGCTGTCATCTGCGTACAGGTGAAACTCAATGTTGTGTCGATGCATGATATCCCCCAAAACAGTATAGGCCCCAGCACAGAGCCTTTGGGTACCCCAAAGTCCAGACGTTGACAGTTGGATGATGTCCCCTGGATGAGAACCGACAGCTTTCTGCTGGATAGGTACAACCCGAACCATGAGAGAGCTGTCCCACAGATGCCCAGTCTATTATGCTTTCTGGAGAGGAGCACTGAATGGTCCACTGTATCGAACGCTGCTGCGGCCATGTCGAGTAGCACTAGGAGAGCACATTTCTTGCTGTCCATGGCGCACAGCACATCGTCACTGATCCGGAGGAGCACTATTTCGGTACTGTGGTGTTTCTTGTAGGCTGACTGGAGAATCTCGTGCAAGCCGTGTTCAGACATGTAGGTGTTGAATCGACTTGCCACTGCACGTTCTATCAGCTTGGAGATGAATGATAGATTTGACACTGGTCGGAAATTCTTCAGTAGCTCGGGATCAAGATTGTTCTTTTTCAGCACAGGGGTCACCAATGCCTCCTTCAAAGAGTCAGATACAATCCCTGATGACATGGAACGGTTTACAATTTGAATCACCACCTGCAACAATTCATCAAGATTGTCTTTCAAAAGCCACGTCAGAAGTGGATCTAAGCCGCATAATTTTGAAGGAGATTGTACGACCAATTTCCTGATCTCAGTTTCTGAGGCAGGGGTGAATTCTGACAAACTGCAAGTGATATTCTTATCAAGTGAAACCAGTTCATGTAAATCCAGCTCTTGTGTGTGAAGAAGTCTGCAAATCTGTCCGCCATCTCAACAGAAGTGTAATGACTGGGGAGGATGCTGGAAGTGTTGCGATGCATCAGCCGATCAATGACCTTGAAGACACATTTGGGATCAGATTGCACGTCAATCAAGCGTTCTGTGAAGTACTGTTTCTTGGCATTGTCTATCAGCCTGACCAATTGCTTTCCTGAGAACCCTCTTGGCCTCAGGATGTCTGCAGTATACCAAGCTGGTTGTGGTTGTATAACCACAATGCGTAGTTGGGCTGGAGCATGTGTCTCCAGGAGTGTTGCTAGGACACTGTTGTACCGCTCAACAACTTCATTTAGCAGTAGGTCAGTTACAAATGTCACATGTAGCATTTACTTTTGTATGTCTTTCTTGAATGTGCAGGTGTCAACATGTCTGTATTTCCTGTGTGTGATCACCTTCTTCTTCAGCTTAGGTTTATTCCCTGATAGGCAGAAGGGAACAGGAAAATGGTATCATATATCAGACAGGGCACTGTCTTGCACGAAGACGTCAGTCACAGTGTCCTCAGATGACCTGGTAATAATTAGGTCAAGTGTGTGGCCACGTCGGTGTGTGACTGGTGTCACATGCCGAGTTAAATTATAAGAATTTATTAGATCCAAGAAATATTAAGCATCTTTATTGGTAGGATCGTCAACATGAAAGTTGAAATCGCCCACGATAAGTAATCGGCCACCAATATGCACAGTTGTGTCTAGTACATCACTGAACTCTTGCAAAAATTACGCCGTTGATATAAGCTTTGGTGGAGGATGATTGATGACAATTATCCTGTACTTGTATGTAAATACTTCTGCATTTTAACATTACTTGTAATTATATTTGAACACATCAAGAGTATTGGTATTTAAATACATTTCAATGCATCTGACCCCACATCTGGTGCCACATACAGTATTTACTTAGTGAGTAGTGACTTATAGAGCCTACATCAAATTAAACAGACTGGAGATATACTAAAAAGATAATTATTTATAATAAAAACAGTAGGCGTAAGACATAAAAGTAAAATGATCAATCTAACATCATTCATAATGGTTGGCATGGAACATATAAACATGATAAAGCTATAAAATAACGATGCACACTAAACATAGTTAAAAATGCTTCCAACAAATTTAACACAGTTCAGTTTGTTCATGTTTAAATAAAAATGTTACCTACAACATTTACAAACGGCAATACCATAAGTTATATATATTTCCGTTTGCATACTGTTCTAAACAAACACAACAGTACCACCTATAAAGTTCGTAGTATGTGTGAGCGTCTGAGAGGTTCATCTGTACCAGTACTAGAGTTGTATACTGTATGGCGCTATATGCTACGTACCGCATATTTTATACAGTTTGGTATACTTTTTTTGTTACATGTGAAATTCCCTGATCATCCACAAAATTGATGGTTTGAAACACGGTTCACTTTTCATGAAAATTCCACTCTGCATAGAAGACATTAAAATAAAGTATATTATTTTTTTATAATGTACAATACATTAAAACAGAACATTTTGTGTCATTAGTCGTTGTGCAACCTAAATAACAATCACAGGAGTATAATGCCATAGCATGTGCTTCCCGTTCTTTATCTGGTTGCCTGTTAGATGCAATGACATGCACGGTTCATGGCTTGTCTTTGATTTTGTGGTTCAAATTCGGTTACTTTTACATTGTTTGGGAATATTCAAGCATTACTGGTTGACGATGTTTACCTACCATATGGAAAACCGGTTTGGCTGAATTGAAAAACCGGTTACAAAATTGTATAGAAAAACTGGTTCACTGGTATACCAGTATACGATACACAACATTAACCAGTAAAGTATCGTGTCAGTTTGCCGTGTGGTGACTGTGATGAAAGAACAAAGGGGATGAAGCCATGGACATTGCTAGCATTAACTTACCTGGTCTTCTAGCTGGGTCAGTCTTGTCTCTTCCAGCACCTTCATGACACTTTTCTCTGCTGCAACACACCAGCACTTGCCATCACCATAACATCCAAAACATAGTATAACGGGAAAAAGGTAAGTGCTTATGTAACATCGTATCCAGTCCTCAGGACTGCTCAAAGTGCTAGCCCAAGGTTTTAAATTTATTTGATTATTGATTAGCCTGTGCTTCCAATAAATTAATTGATCACAATCTCGTGTGATCGATGATCGTTTAGATTATATGTAAAAATAGATTTTGGTGAACAAAAGCTGTGTTCGTAATGATGATTTTTCAATTTTATTTTTGTAATTTTATTTATTTATTACCACCACCAACAATTGTTGACCGTAGCACTGATAGCAGCATCATTCAAGGGTTCCAAAAGCTCTGCCGATCCATAATCAGGATTTTTAAAGATAACTGATATATTATCACAACATTCTTACATTGTATTCCCAGGTTTACTGGCCTGTTTACTGAAAAAGCCTGTCTAAGCATCAAATGATGCACTTGGCACTGTTTCTGGGAGCTTGGTGACCAAAAACTCCACTCACCAATAATTTCCACAATCTTGTGTTCGCACTCGGCAACCTTTCTCCTGAAAACAAAATCCATATATTTCACAGCTGAACAATACTCATGAGAGAGGCTAACCAAAACAAACCATAGAAGATGACTTGATACTTATGACAATTGTTCATCGAATAACAAACATTGAAGTTTCTGAGCAATTTTCGATGGAATGATGCTACCAAGAACACCATATTTGTAATTGTCACATTGTGAATACGTCGAAGGGATGTTCATTAATATGTTTATTTTGGACCAGGATGTATTAGATGTGATAACATTACACTTTTTTTATCATAGTGGCTGGTCAGTTGAAATTACACACATTGAGTAAAAAATTTATGATAATGATGAAGTGAGACACATAGCCATATATGCTTGTGAGTTGTGATGAATAAAAATTGTATGTTTGACTACTGACTAATTTATTAAGTTCTTTCACACAATCAAATGACTAACATCAACACAAAAGCTTCAATATCCCATGCACATTATGCACCCTATACAAAAAACACCCATACCAATTTATCAGAAATGGGAAAGCCAACCAAATCTATGTTTTTCCGTGCCTACATCAGAGTTTGGGACACTACCGCTACAATGGTACCATGTATGTTAAACGGAGATTTTCCGTTAATTTTCATTGTAAAATCATGTAATTAATATGGTATTAACTATCATGTATTCTAACTGAAGTAGAAATTATTTTTTAATTCAACAGTTCAGCGTTTACAAAACTCTCTGCACCATCATTGGAATCTGCAAATGGTAAGCTGAGATAATTCCTAGGAAGGTCATGACCCAATGGGGGCAGGAGTTTATAATGTCAATATGTGTTGTCATCATGGCTATGAACCTGAAGCCACACCTCCAAAAGCAGTGTACGGCCATGTGAACGAACTGTTTGCTCCGGAAACACTAAAACTTCAGCAGCAAGGTTGGTTTTCTGCCAGGCAGAAAGGTATTTCTGTCATGCTTAAGGCAGAAATAAGGCATAAAAATTATTAGAAATGGTAACATCCAGGGAATACATGAGTACAAGTACATTTGTATAATAACATGTATATGTTTGTCTCAGCATTTCAGTGCTTGCTTTTCTATAGTCATTCCCCGCTTAAAAGAAAAGGACTTGGGGTTAACCATTAGTGCTGATATGAAGGTTTCAGAGCAGTGCGGAATTGCAGCGTCAAAGGGAAATCAAATCCTTGGATTAATTAGGCGAAATATAGCATATAAGAAAAAAGAATTAATAGTACCGCTGTACAAAACAATAGTGAGGCCTCATTTAGAATATTGTATACAAGCATGGAGGCCATATCGCAAGAAGGACATAGATATGCTAGAAAGAGTACAGAGGAGAGCGACTAAAATGATACCAAATCTGAGGGATCTTAGTTACGAAATACGCCTAAAAGAATGTGGTTTAACAACATTAGAGACCAGGAGATTGAGAGGAGATCACATAGAAGTGTTTAAAATATTGAATGGTTATGAAAATATTGATAGAAACATTTTTTTCTCAGTTAAGAAAAATAGAAGGACCAGAGGACATGAAGCTACATTAGTAAAGGAGCAGTGTAGATTAGATATAAGAAAGTTCTCATTCTCACAAAGGACTGTAAATGAATGGAACAGATTATCTCCTGATTGTGTTGGTGCTAGTAGCGTGAATATGTTTAAAAATAAAATCGACACACACCTTAAAAAGGCGGGATACATGTAGATAAAAAGTATTGGACTCTCGATAAGCCAAAAGGCTTCCTTGTCCACCTGCCATCCAGAGTAATTTTCTGGATGGCAATCTTGTTAAATACAGGGGATACCAGTATTTGTTAGAAATGTGCTTAATTTCTTGTAATATAGTTAGTCAATGATTTACAATGCACAGTAACTAGACTTAGGGACAAAATCCCACCACTTGCATTCATTTCTGTGGATTTTGTTGTGTCCAAATGTATTGTCACTTGACAACACATGGGCTGCTGTCTTCCTCTGTTCAATGCTTCTCTTATCTCTGCTTTCTCAGTCCCTGTGTATCCCAGTTTTATCATCAGCCTAGAAGTTGGCTGGCAATTAAAACTAATTATCACCTGGTCATCTTGTGGTCAGTTGAGCACCTGGCCTTGAAGCACCTGGTCAGTGTTGTATCCAACTAACTGGGCTAGCTGCTAGAGCTTGCTATTGTTTCAGTGGTTCATGTTTGCTAGGTGTCTTAATAATTTGTTGGGGCTGGCACCACAAGATGACACGGTAATGGTGTAAGAAGGAAATAGGAATGTTGATATTAATAATAAAATATGTAAGTATAAAATATAACTAATTTGGGAGTTTCTGCCAACCCTCTTCAACAGCAACAAACTGGTTAATTACAACATATTTGGTGGTCAGTGTGTTGTAATTGATAGCTTATATTGTATTACATGATTTAACTATAAAATAAGAAATGGAAACGCTACCTTTAATTAGCAAAGGTGCTTTGAAGAGAGTAATGTTTTTCTAAAAGAAATTGGCAAGACTCACTTCAACTGTGCGTTAGAGTGCTTCATCTTGTTGACCATGTCATTGAGTGAGTTTTTTTCCTCATCCTTTGCCTCTAGTTTCTTCAGCCACTCTCCCTCCTTCGCCAACAGACGAGCCTGGAACTCCCGCTTCCATTCATCCTGCATCCGATTCACGTCCGCCTGCGAGTACTTCAACACCTGCCACCAGAATGCGCCACAGTCACAAACAGTGAAACTATCATCCTTCAATTGCTACATTTATGTACAAGAAGTCTGTGTTGTACAAATTACATACACTATTTGCTCAACAATTATATTTAACCTCGCAATACACCAACAATGGGGGTCATTCCATGTCAAACCAATTTTGATGACATTTAGCACAGGTGTTGGCTGCCACGAGAATATAAAAACCGCTAATTAAAAAATATCTAAGTCAAGTAATATCGAAGATATCTAGGTGACTGAACTTTGACCTGATTTGCATACTGGCCATTACATAAACATCCATAACTCTGCTTTTAATCAGGGTTACACACTAGCCAAAACGTGTTTTGACCGGAAAGTGGTCTAAACTAGGTTAACACTGAGCAAAACTGGTCAAAACCTATTAATATTATTTAAAAGCCTACAACTACACCAACAGCTACCAAACTTCTAGCATTAATGTAGCACAATTAGATATAATTTACCAACTGAGAAAAATTTCAATATCTACATTTAAACACAAGATTACAAAATATTAATGCCAAATTGTCATGCATCAACGGATAAATGCAGTCACTATAATTTGGTACAAATACTTAATATATATTTTTTTTTATAGAGCGCAATTTCCAATAAAATGCTCAGAGCGCTGTACAAGAAGCTAATATCATAAAACATTAAAATTTAGCAAAGGTATGTGCACAATAGATATAAAATACAAATTTGATATAATAATTATAAAAACAGAACAATATTATTTAATTCACTAAAAATAGATAAATAAATATATATATATATATATATAAAGCTGTTATTTAAACATTATTAAGATATATAAGATACTTTATGTATATATAAAATAAATAATAGATATAATATTTACATATATGCAATCATGGGTAGATAAATAAAATATAAGTTTAGGAGTAAAATGTCAAAGAAAGTAAAATGTCAACAGTATTCCGCTTTGAACATTTGCGTTTTCAGAGTCCGTTTGAAGTGTTAGGTTTCCACTACATTTTATGTGAAACGGCAGCAGATTCCATAATCGAGGTCCTATCACTTTGAATGCACGATCACCAAAACTAACAAGCTTCGTTCGCGGCACGTGTAGCAGATATTGTTGGGACGAACCTTGCAGAGCACTGTCTCTTCAGCATGTTCTCCAGGTACAATGGTCCGGTGCCGTTCAGACATCGATACACATGCATAAGAATCTTGAATTCGATTTGACATTTCACAGGTAGCCAGTGCAGTTCTTTCAGGATTGGGGTAATGTGATCTCGGCGAGGTGTAAGAGTAATGATTCTTGCTGCCATGTTTTGAATGCGTTGGAGTTTATTCAAATGTTCAAGTGGTAGTCCAGCAAGCAGCGCATTCCCATAATCCAGTCTGGACATGACGAAGGCGTGGACTAATGATTTCGCCGCATCTAAGGTTAGATAACGGTAATAATATTGTGTATATAATACACATTAATTAATGTAAACTTTTCACCACATACAAATCTCTTTAATTGTCATAGGTATTCTAGAACACAGTTTGGCTACAAAAAGGTGGTAGTTTTCTTTTGTTAATTTTTTTTCATTTCATTTAACTAATAATTTTACTACACATAATTTTTACTACATATAAATTACGTAAGGTTTTGCTTTGATTGCATTTTGTTAACACCCATGAATTGGGCATTTGCCCTAGCCCTGGATGATGATATTTATATGCTATACCTGGTGCTGATTTCGACAGTACTTACCAATGTCTGTCCTAAGAATAACACATTGCTTTCTATTTTTTGCATACTTACTAAATACTGTAATTTAAACTATCAAACCCAGCACAGATAATTTGTAAATCTCTGTACCATTTCAAAATCTCAACATGGTGACATTATATACTGTTTATGCCTAACATCGATTAATGCTTTCAAATTTGTGATCACACATACAATGTTTATATCTAACTATTATATTCGAGCTAGCAGATGTGTGTTGTGTGTGTGTGTGTGTGTGTGTGTGGTGTGTGTGTGTGTGTGTGTGTGTGTGTGTGTGTGTGTGTGTGTGTGTGTGTGTGTGTGTGTGTGTGTGTGTGTGTGTGTGTGTGTGTGTGTGTGTGTGTGTGTGTGTGTGTGTGTGTGTATGCATGTATGTGTGTATATTTCTTAAGCTACTCCTCCACACTTTTCATCTACAACACTTATTTTTTACGAAACCTTCCATAGTTTTACTGGACATTTGATGATTGTTTGCAACAGTGTTTTAAGCCATCCACAATCAGTTAGGGATGTATTACACAACGTGCAACAATTGTAGAAAACACAATGACTTTAACACATGCAAAATTGCGAAAAAGTAATCAAACTTATATAATCTTCAAATTTAATAAGCAAATTTCTTAATTCACAACTATATAAATTCGACTCACTTCAACGTTTTATATAGTTGTGAATTAAGAAATTTGGTTATTTAATTATTCTTCCAACTTGATGAACATTTAAATACTCAAACTTATTTAATCTTCATTAAACATCCAACCAGCATGAATACTTCGGGAAACCAATACTGCCAAAATTGGCACATATGTTTGCATGTATAATATCGAACAAAGAACTTGGGCAATCGAACGACTGATTTAAGTTTTGAAGTCAGTTTATATGACCATGACGTATGCTGTTTCTGACATATAAAAATGAGGCAATGATATCATACTCCCTATTAAATACTATAGTGCTGGGAGCACATATATACAGTCATGTCTCGTTTATCCGCTCTTCGATAATCCGGTTGTTCCATGATCCGCACATTTATTTTGTATTCCAAGGTAAATGTTGCCCTTATTAAAAGAAAGGATTACTTGTAAAACACTGTTTTATTCTTTCTCATTGACGTACATTGTTTATTAATGAGCGATGATAGGGTGTTTCACTTATCCACACGTTTCGTTTATGCGGCCAAAACCTTGGGAACAAAAGTGTGCGGATAAACGAGATATGACTGTAGCATGCCTAGCAATGTTGTTGATCAGCAGTTAATGACACAATTAGTTTGCTATAAATAACATTAATTATTACTTACTGTGAATAAAACTACTTTCATGGTGTATATGGAAATGTTCCATGTATAAACCAGTGTACAGGGTAACCATCAGGCCTGAGAACACATACATATCTTTGGAAAACACAAATTCAGTTGGTTAATTTAAACTATAGAAACAGGACCAACAATACTAGATGTATCATATTATACCTGTTATGCTTTGCATTGATTACTGCTCTGGCGATTCTACATGTATTATTAAAATTTACAGTCCACATTTGCAAGAGCTTGATTGAATTATACAATGAACGTTGGCTCAAGATCATACAAATATCTTCTTTCTTATTCAAGTTGAATGTCTTTTGGCATTTGCGTTGTACTTATAGTTGACTAACAATTAATTACAGAAATGTAACATACAATTATCTATCAAATCAAGTTTTGACCACTTTCTAAAGGGAAAATTGGTCTGGTTTTAACCGGTTTTAACCAGGTTAAAACCGGGAGGTTAAAACTGTTCAACACTGCTTCTAATAAAGCTAGAAAAGAAAGTAAGACATCATTGGAAAGCCCGTAAATAGTCACACATCTACATTATAAATTTACACTTTTCATATAAATAAAAAGTATCATTTATCGTAATATGACCTTTGACCTCTGGTACCCAAAAAGTCATTAATGTAACATTATATATCCTCCAATTTTTATTTTTGATTTTTCTACAACATCGTATATCATTGCTCAAGAGTCCCTGAAAATGTTAGGATGGGCAAATAATAATGTTCACAGATACATTAAATTTATTACAGCCGGGCGACTTATTTTTGGTGTGCAGGTCAGTTAATACCACGTGTATATAGTAACACAGATCAGACTCTGAACAGGACCCAACAGAATGAAAGCACATTTATAATGTTATACACCAAAATGAAGATTGGCCAGTCCAAGATGTGCTGCTGTGAAACCACCCTGATAACCAGTGAGCACCAACTTCAGCACTGCCCACTACAGGATGGTGACAGGCGGCAACAGTGGCCAGCATAACCTTTTCAGATTATAAAAAGCATGCTAAAGGACTGTCTTATAATTAAATGAGGGATCCTAAATGAGTGTACATGCTGTAATGTCCCATGTAACAAGTTCACATTCTTTATTATAACTAAGTTAAGGCCTCTCTTCTGTTTCCTCTTTGGTCTGGATAATGTGTAAGGCTGTAGACAATGTAGCCTGTAGCTTGTAACTATGACCAGTGTCAGTCGTTAATATTGTAATAACTAGTAAACACCTGATAGAAGTCTTGTAATATGTATAAAGTACCTTCAATCTAACCATACCCTTCACCCTAACCCCTTTTGCACATCACGGGTCAATACACAGATGGTTTTACCATTGGCGACCATGTTACAGTTTTGTCTGATTATGAGAAAACGTGACCTGCAAAATGTCTTAAACTTCTCACCTGCTGTTATCATCATTTCATTGACATGCTGATAGATTTAAAAAATTGCATACTTTTAGCTCTCGTAAAATGCGTGTAGGCCCTATGTGTGACACCCGTCAATATTTACAAATGCTGGCAAGCATTACTTCACAAACAGGTCACACTGGCAAATTGCTGCCAAATATCCTTCCGCTTATTCAAATCATCTAGAAATCCACCATTTTACAGTCAACATCTTCTACAATCACTTTCATTTATTTCCCCTGATAATAGTCACTAATAGAAGTGCAGTGGTGCTTGTTTCATGTACATAAATTAAATATTAAAGAAACTGCAGTTTTGTAGTTTCTAATTTCATGATGTTTTCCGAAAATTTTCCGGTGGATTTTATTTTGCATATAAATCACAAGGACAATTTTTCTAAAATATGTTCCCACATAGTGGTCACTATAAGAAGTATAATGCTATTCATTTCATATAGCTAAGTACAACATTAAGAAAACTACAGTTTTGCAAAGTTCAAAATTTCATGAATTTTTTCAAATGTTTTCTGACGGATCTGATTTTGTACATAAATCACAAGAAAATTACTTTTTATCATCTTGAGTCTTTTGCCATCTATAAAGAAGACCAATACAAAATTACATGTAACAATAAATACACACATAAAAAAGTAAATATACACACACACACCATGCACTACAATACCATTAAATCATGAACACGACACAGCAACTGAGCAAAGATGATCAGTGTGGTTCCATCTTCATAACATTAAAACAACTGTATGAAGTTGTAACCACATGAAAGGCTTTGTTGATTGAGCTGTGGGTTAGAACCACAAAATGACAATACTAGATATGATTGACAAGCCAATTAACTCTTAATACACTGTGGCACAAAATGCCAATAATAGTCCCCCATTACACAACACTTGTTATATTGGACAAAGCCCATAACTACTATGATTGCCAAACCGATTCACTTGTACTATACTGTGGTTAAACCCATTGTTATCATCAACAATAGGGCCTACTATTATACTTATTTGTCTATGATTATATACAATTAATATATACAATAAATCATAATGTTTATTTAATGTATATTATTTTATGTATACTATATAGTGACAAATACAAAGATATAATCTTATTCTGTAATTTTAAATATAAAAAGAAAACTGGTATATACATATTAAATACAAAAATAGTAGGCCCTACATCAAAATCATTTATAACGATACAACATTTTATAAACAAATAATAATACAATAAATGAATTGAAACATAAATTATCATAAATTGTAATAATGTAACCAACACACAATATTATGTATATGCTACATAGCTAAAAAATGGTATAATTGAACCGAAGTAATACCAAGAATACCAATAAATAAACTAATAATATATTAATATAAACATCAATCAGTTACATTAAACATGGCAGCAATGAATTACTCAGATGTAGGCATAGGTACTTGGCAGTATTAATCAAAGTCACCCGCTGTCAATCACATCGCTATCCAAGTCACGAGTGCATTGTATACCATGATGCACTGCGCGCGTACGGGGAAGAAGGCAAAATGGCGATTTCTTTTGAGACGGGGTTCCATAAACGGACGTTGTGCATGTTTGTGCTATCAATTGGTAAGCCATCGCTGTAATCACGTTATCATTGACACAATTCTTTATCCTTCTGCATATGCTTTCCGTTGAAACCGACTAACTAAATACTCACAAAACATCGTAAAACATAGGCCATTTTAAATCCATAATTACTATATTTTTTTATCGACGGATTACAATTATATTTTCAGATTCATTTTCCTCTTTCTTCGTCACATTTCAATATGGATGTACTCATTAACATAATCTCGCAAATCATTTTGATAGGTGAGGCCTGTCAACGTGATCCAAGATGGCCGCACGCATAAATCAAGAAAACCAAAATACGACACTGAGAGTAAAAAAATCATTACCGCTAATAAACACCGCCAAAAAATATTTTTTCAGCGCAGGTACACACACTGACATTATTACAACATCAGAAAATTCACAAACCAGCAGGTAGAATGCATGATAATAAACTACGGCCACTAAACTGGGACACCTGTCTCCCATGTTGTCAGAAGGGGAGGTAAATCGGTCTGACCTACCTACAAATGCACTTGTCACAGTCACACAGACAGTCACACACACAGCATGTGAATTTTGTAAACAAAATCATTTCTAAAAAATACACTGCACTTTTCTTCGTCTATATTACCAAACAGGAAGATGACCCCATCGAACCGGGTCCCGGATGGTTCGGACCCCGACGTGTTCGGCCCACGGAGACGGATGGTTCGGACCGGATGTTTCGGCTCACCTCGACGGTTGGTTCGGCCCACGTAACAAAAATTCGCTATCCAGAGTCGGATGTTTCGGTCCACGCTGACGGATGTTTCAGCGAAAATTCGACGCGCGGTGTCGGATGTTTCGGCCCATTGATAATTTTCAAAGCAGCGGTCGCCTCAGCCCACTGCGTTTGATTCGGCCCGTTCCGTTTAAAGATAGTTTTTTATGTTTCACAATAAATTACCTACCACCTCTTTATTGTTTGTTGGTTTGAAATTGCACTCTTACCTGGATTGCTTGTATGTGTGATATTTGTTTGTTTGTTGCAAAGTATCCAAGCAGTAAGCTAAACAAACACGGTAACGGAGCACACGGTGTAAGCACATGCAATGTGCTCACTTCCTTTATGTACTTGATGTCGACTGAACAGATAAAATGTGTGACCACACTTTTGAAAGCGTAAATATCTAATAATTCGTGACACATTTACCGAAAATACGCAAGTCTAAATAGTTGCATGCTATATAAGAATTATTTAAACATTTATCAAATAAAATATTTCGATTTCCGCAGCAACTAAGGTCGTAAAAGTCAGATTTCTAAACAGAAGCGGGACGGTTGGTTCGGCCCATAGAGCCCACCGACACCGGTTACAGAAACGGTTGATTCGGCCCACGCGAACGCAAGGAGGTCACGGTTAACAGGTTGCGCGAACGGATTGTTCGGCCCCATGGGCCGAACCCGTCGGGGGCCGAAACATCCGACTCCCATCGAACCAATCGGTGGTGGGGTTGCAGGGAAGCTCCCTCCTGCCCTGGCCCGAGAGTGAGTGATCTGATTTGAGTCGAGACTAACCAGGCATGCCATGGTCCATGACCATATTTTATTTGTTTACCTCGGCTTGGCGATAATGTTCTGAAAAGGCTGACTAGTTGAATGAGACCTCATAAGATCATAACATTGTAACCACAAAATATACAGACTAGTCAGTTAATAGAACGTGGCCGAGTGCTGGAAACAACTAGAACTAGAAGTAGAACTAGTACCTACCGTCACCGTTTCCGATATTTTATTTTCAGACTTTTCCATGTTCGTTTCAGTATTTAATTGCATGTAGCGGAAGAACTGCGACAGAGTTTATATTCGGTCATACTGGACATTTCATATGTTGTATTTTAACAATTCTAAAAGATAACAAAAACGCCATCAAAAATCACAACTTTTTCAACGAACTCTCGTCTCACTGCGTGTGCGTGGTCTCGCCGAGATTAGAGTTCGGTCTCGATTACCTAAACTCCGTAAGGAGGCGCCACAGCTTGGCGCTCCTACAGCGTATTCTCAAGTCGCCGGGGAGGGTCATCAGTAACAAACCTGTACACAAATCCATCTTGACACAAATACGTTTTCACTTATTGCACTGGAACACATATTTAGATGAATAATTTTATTTAAACAAGAACACATTAAGTTGAGCGGCATCTATTCTAAAATGCGTGTGCTTATAAGAAAACGGGAATTATTGTAGACCTCAGAAAGTGCATAGAGCCTAATCTCGGATGGGCAGGCAAGAAAGTGTAAAGAGGATATATTCTCAATTGTTGTACTCGTTTTGTTTTCCATATAGTTTTCCAAAACGTTTCCTGCAGTCAGTGTGGCCTAGGGGTTGCGTTACTCGATTGTTTGATACCTGTAATTTAATTCAAATTCCACAAGGGGAATTTTTCTAATCTTCTATTTACGGTACACATTTTATAAAGGTTTATTAAATTACTTGCTGAATACTGTTATTGATCAATTATGGAAATGTTGCGCTGCAGATAATATACATATAATTTATTAATTGACAGTCCGGGTGTTGACCAGTGAAGCGTGTATTGGGGTTTGCACGATGATTTTTGCATTTTTGTGACCTTCTACCCATCTAGGTCAATAAACCGACAAATGCCACCCAGGCACCCTTGAGCATTGTTGTATAAACACATCAATATGCAAATTATTTATCGCAATTACATTATATACTACTCTACAGAATATCTCGAATTGCAATTATCCAAATAATCAAAATAATGTGTCCAAACCAATTATATTATGCACATTTGTGGCATGAATATGCAAATTAGCTCTGACCAATATAATCTCACGATTTTCATTTATATCTCCTCAAAAGGCGATCGGTAGGCATGTGCAGTAAACGCGATTCCAATGTCAAAGTCACCGTCAGATGATTTTTTTCTCGAAATTGTGCGTTTCTGCAAACGTATTAAATTTACAATGGTTGCTATCTATGTTCTATTGTCTCGCCATCACAACGAGATACGACGTGGAGTTGTTGGTATGGTGAGGAACTAAGTTCAAACAAGGTCACCGTGAAATGATGAATATTCGAACTTTTGCAATACCACGAACGTCATAAAGTTACAATGACTATGTATCTACTACATTTCGATGGACACATCATACACAGCGTGAAAACAATTTCTCCCTATCAAAATGAGATATGACTTGGAGGTGTCAGTTGAGTTTGTGTGGAACGACTATCAAACAGTGTCACCGTGCAGTGATAAATGTTTGAAATTGATCCATCCCGCAAATGTTATACAATATCAACGGTGGCTTATATCTACGTTACCTATCTATTCATGGTCATGTCATAGAGAGTATACGTTTGAAAAGCCTTGTCTCTCCCCGTAAATACGGATTACGTACGACGGGAGCTATCAAATGGTGCAGTAGGTGTGGAGTGAAGGTCAAGCAAGGTCACATCAAATGAAGAATGTCAAAATCTGCGCCATTCCGCAAACGTTGTACAATTACAATGTTTGCATATTTACTTTGTTCACCTACAATAGCCCATGCTATACACCTATGCATATTATATCACCGTCAAAATCAGGTATGGCATATAATTGTAAAGTGGAGGTCTAACTGTGGAGTGAATAACGTCACCATCAAAAGATGCCATATAATTGTAAAGTGGAGGTCTAACTGTGGAGTGAATAACGTCACCATCAAAAGATGCCATATAATTGTAAAGTGGAGGTCTAACTGTGGAGTGAATAACGTCACCATCAAAAGATGCCATATAATTGTAAAGTGGAGGTCTAACTGTGGAGTGAATAACGTCACCATCAAAAGATGCATTTTCGAAATTGTGCCATTCCGCATATTGTAGGCCATCCGACATGTGATGTCATACTTTTAATGGCATGTTTTGCATCACCCATGGGATAAGAAAGTATATGTGTGTTGATGCCACTCTCAATTTTGCATTTGAATGTCATTTTGAGGGTCACAAACTCAAAATTATTGTGCACATGATAGCCTCTTCACGTCCCATGTCCACCCCCCAGCCATCTGAGTCCAGTGGACATCTGCTGATGACCGGGCAAGCAAATAAAAGCTTGGTACGTTATGCGCTCTGAATACTGCTACAGGGCATCCTGGGTTGTTGGAATGTCGCAATGATATTATTCCTTTGGCATGATAACTCTCTCATTGCATCGATAACCGAGACTACGCACGCTGCAACCCTATTTACAGAGGGCAATGGCGATGCGTTCCAGGAGTTGAAGTGTCGCGAATCCAGATCCAAATGGATGTATGAATTCTGTGGTTCCTTCAATGTATGAAGTTTAGGTTTTCCATGCTATTAACAACTAACAGGGACGTGGGCTGGTCTTTTCACAGATTATGACGGATGCCGTTGCCATTAAGAAGAATAAAGTGATTGCCTATCCCAAAGGCTATCCAAATGTATGCAGCTGGACATAAAAGTGACAAGCTCTTAACTCCTAACGATCGGAAACACACGGGTACTCGTGTCTACATTCCTCATGGCTATACTGGATGTAGCATGTCGTAGGTGCACCTACTGACAACAGCGGAATTGTCTGAAGTGTCAAACATTTCCTTTCAACCTGGATAGTGACGCTTTGCAAATTCAATGGAAAGAAATGCAGATAGCTCCAGTTTGTTGGTGACATCGCGATGGAAGTATTTCAAGTTTATTGGCACAATTTCGAAAAAGAATCTTTTGACGGTGACCTTATTCAACCTTAACTTCACAGTTAGACCACCACCAAATGCCATACCTGATTTTGACGGTGGTAAAATATGCACAGGAGTACAACATGGGCTAGTGTAGGTAGACAAAGTAAATATGTAAACATTGTAATTGTACAACGTTTGCGGAATGGCGCAGTTTTGAACATTCATCTTGCTTGACCTTCAATCCACAGAATGTTATAGCCCCCCGTCGTGCGCATCCCGTATTTACGGGGAGAGACAAGGCTTTTCAAACATATACTCTATATAACATGGCCATGAATAGGTAGGTAACGTAGATACAAGCCACCATTGATATTGTTTAACGTTTGAGGACACGTCCAATTTATTTCTCATTTTGATGAGAAGAAACTGGTCTTCCGTGCTGTGTATGGTGAGTCCATAGAAATTAAGTATGCAGAGTCATGACTTTCGCGCTATTGCAAAAGTTCGAATATTCATCATTTCACGGTGACCTTGTTTGACCTTATCTCTACAATTACTATGCCGCGTATCAACTCCACGTTATAAATCATTTTGATGGGAAGACAATAAGCTCTCCAAAAATATACGACGTGGCCCTTTTGCTATTAAAGAAAGCCGATATGTAACCATTGTCATTTTAAGATGTTTGCGGAAGCGCACAATTTCGACCTTGGAGTCACGCTTTCTGCATCACTTGGCAGTTCTACTATATAGGCCTCGTTGTGGTGGGGATATCCAGGGCTTTCATATAATATATCATTTGGGTGTTTGTACGGAGAGGGAGGATTTAAATTGGTCCGTTAGGTAACCCCTACCGATAACTATTGAGGAGATATACACGAAAATCTGGAGGTTATGTTGGTCAGAGCTAATTTGCATATTCATGCGACAAATTTGCCTAGAATAATTTGTTATCTGACATAATCATAACCATATACCCCGGAAACATGCGTTTGGACACATCATTTTGATTTTTTTTGATGTTTACAATTCGATATATTCATAAAAGTTGTATACATTTTAATGGCGATAACTAATTTGCATATTAAGTTTATACACAAATCCTGCCTGAATAGCACCCGTAGGATAATTGATCTAGAAGGTTTGAAGGTCACAAAATGGCAAAAAATTCGCGCGGACCCTAACGCACGGTACATCTTCAAAAGGGCGTTCGATTGCCGGACTACGACTAAATCAGATTGTAAATGTCCCAAATTCTAACACTAAGTGGTTTTTTTTCAAATATAACTTGGACACACCCACACTCCTCAGTGCCTCGTTTGTGATATCATCATGAATATATTCAAAACTGGACACATGGCATACTATATTAATTGTCCATCCTCTAAATGTTTAATTGTTGTTCGTGTGATTCTCCGAACCCGGTTGTTCTTGCCAACTTGCGGCTTTGGTTGTTGACGTTGCCGTTATGCTTCTCCGCTCGCTCCGGTAGTCAGCCCACAACCATTGTTTTCGAGTGACTTACACGCTTCTTCCGGCTTTTCACAATTGTTCCGTTAAGCAGCACTGCATGTTGATCTCTTCCCTCTGGTCAGTCATTACCGGTTTTGTTCTGTCAGCGTCTTCAGGCCATACTGGAACACGGTACTTAATTCACCTTTCAGCTTTTTCCAAATTATTCTGTCCACCATGACTCAGTCTACTCTTTTCCACACATTCGCTCCCGCATATATCCACCGTCGCACCACTGAGTGACATTTCTTAGTAACCATTCCTCACAGTAAGACAAAGCCACCCATTTGCTTGATCTTCTTCCCATCCAACTTGATGTTCAACCATTCTCTCTGGTGTCCAACACACATCATTGTTGTGTTCACCGGTTTCGTCCTCTGTGCATGCTTTTTGAACGCCTACATTGTCAACTCCTCCGTCACCTATTGTAAGTCTTGTACGCTGTCTGCTATTATGGCTAGAGGAAGTTAAACATGCGTTCGTGGGGCACTGGGGAGCGTATTTGTAATTAGTTGACAAAACAATCACGGAAAAATTACATTAAATATCAATGTCATTAAATGCATAAGTGATATTACGTTTATAGACTACATATATTATGTTGTTATTACATAGTAACCTACCCGCTATTACTAGGCAACCGACACAAACGAATGAGTGAGTGTGTGGGTGTGAGTGAGTGTGCGTGTGTGCGTGCGTGTGTGTCACTGTATGTTGGCTTCAAACCTAGTTCTTATTCTCACCCAATGATGAGCATTTTATTGTTATTTTGTTAACTTGGGCGTTGCCTTCCCCGTGCAATAAGAGAGCTTCGCCATATTATGTAGTCGAAAGATTTTGTGAGAACTACAAATGTCATACAGAATAGCGTCTGTTGCCCCTGGCTCTCTATTGTAGTTGTCTGTAGCAAGACGTACAGCTGTATTTATGTACGTTATAGGGCCAATATAGGCCTACTAGCAACGTTTTTCTAATCAGCCGCGCCAGCAAGTCTGGTATTGTAACAAACGAGATGCATCATCGTTTATCGGCGTCTTGCAATATGTATTCTACTTTTATGTTTTTCAGTGCATTTTACGGGCCATTATTCATTTAGCATGCAATGTAAATATGCTGGTTTACAACGACACAAACTTAATTTGCAAAGTTGCAGAACAGCTGTCACCCCTATAGCAACATGGACTCTCCTGAACGAGCGTCCCGCCATAAATCACACGAAGTATGCTCCGTATCTGTTACATACAAGGCGTATGTCATACGTTTGTCCACTTCGGTCAGAATAGAAGTCAGTAACGATGTCGGAGCAGGGCTCATCGGGCAACGCGGAGGGGACGCCGAAGTTGCCGGATCGACAAAAGCGGAGCAGCGGCGACGAGAGCTCAGCGAACGGGACAAAGGCCCACCCCCGCCGGCCGAGACACGACAGCTACGCCTGGGTCGTGTGTATAGGAGTCGACGACAGCACGGTCTGTGAACAGGCCTTCAATTGTGCGTATTGATTGGGACGTCAGAAAGCTTTGAGTGCGTGTGTGCATCCAGTTGTTAATGCTTCAGAACTGTGGGCCATTATTCGTGCGTGAAGTGGTCAGAAAGCCAAACGCTGAGAAAAGAGAGTCCAGTCTCAGGATCGTATCGTGTGTTACTAAATATAGACCCCGTAGTAATGATGGGGCCAGTTGCACGATGTGCTATATCGAGATAATGTCGTTGTGATGAATCGGAACATATGTTTGCATCCATAGGTAAACAACACTTGCGTAAACCTTATGCATGGTTGGCCTCAAATTTAGAGCTGGGTACCAGCTCTAAATGTTAGGCCAACAATAAGGTTAATAAATGGCTGGTCCTAGTCGTAATGCTAGGATATATATTTTAAGAAATCCATCAGTTATATTTAGTTCTAGAATGGAGAATAACTGCTAGACTACAAGCAATTGCCTATGCCTAGACGCACGCACTGGCGTACACACACGTGCGCGCGCGCGCACACACACACACACACATTATCTGTATACAAACCCGTTACACCATCGAGTTACTGATGTCAGCATGTTTTTCGAGAACGTATGCATGCCTCTGGTAAACAAACCCAAGCCCTGTGATTTACAATGTTCTTATTTGTCCAATGGCCAATGCATGTGCGGTTGATGTTTTGTTTTGTCAAAATATTTACACCCATGTATTTGGACGCTTGTAATGCGATACCCGCTGTATCAGTTACATCGACGAAGTCAGTGGACCATATGCCTTAAGTTAATGACACGACCGGTCCATCTAAATGTTTCTCATCCACCGTGTTCGATATACTGGACACCCGAGCCGGTTTCCTGCGAACACAACCATAGTCGCAGTACCTGCTTAATCTAGAGACATAAAAGTCAGGATTCCATGTGTCAGAACGTCTGACCTTTGCTCGTGTGTTTTGGTTTCTCTACCAGTAAATGTTGAGACGATAGTCTCTGTCCCTATCTAATATGATGCGATACCTAATAATTTATAGACACGCGTTGTTGGTTTGACGCATAAACAACCGGTTATGGTAGCAAGCAGCTCGACGTCTGATACACCCGCGACAACTGTGTTGAGTTCTTGCAGCCATTCCGGAATGGCAACGAACAAAACTAGTTTTTCATTCAGTTTCCTTAATCAGTACGGGCAGAGCGGGGATTTTAACAACAGGCCATAAAGGAAAACTTGATATACTTTGTTAATAGTATGATCCATGCGTTAATCGGAACAATTTGCTTCACCGTGTGTCATGTATTCGTTCGGATTAAGACGTTTTCCGGATCAAGGAGTCGTGCACATAACGGGGTAAATTATGAAATTAGCGTTAAGAAATTCCTTTCCGGAGACATTATGTCCACTCTACCAAGAATGCAACTTCATCAGTGCTGAGTTACTGCGTGCTGCTTATCATTTATTATTTGGGTCAAGGTCAACAGCTGTGCGCGGAAATGTCGTCGTTAAATCGCTGCCTAGCTAGATGTGTTACGTTGCAGGATAAACACGTTGGGTATAGATAGGGCAGTGCGACACGGTGCAGTGGGCCATTCATTGTGTTATGCACATATACCCTAGGTGCAATGGAAGCTGCAGGTTTTGTAGGTCAACATCCACCCAACAGACGAACCACAGCTGAAAAGAAGTACATCCTGGTTTAACCCCAAACTCGCTCTTCTGTAGAATGTGAATATCATAAGTTGTTACCATGCCGTTTGTGTTTTCGTGAATTTAATCTGAAACGTGATTTAACGAAACTATGGAATTAAATGTGATGATAACGTTATGCAAAACGATGTCTAAATTCAGCGCCAAATTTAAGACTGTCGAGGCCCAGGGGCAGTGATTGGCAACGCATTGAATCATAATAATTCTCACATCTCCCTCCCTACCTTTTATAGGGACTTCACAACAAAATACTACTTTTTCCCATCTAGATCACCAATTTGCATCATACTGAAACACTGAAGTTAGTCTAAAAATGTCTCGACCGCAAAGAAATAAAAAAAAAGCGTTTTGTGGAGGCTTCCATAAAACATATATTGTGGGGGCCTTGGGCAACTGTCCCGGCTGCCCTGCCCTAAATCTGGTACTAACTAAATTGTTAGCTTATGAGAAACCATATTAGATGGCTGGATGCACTAACTGTTAGACATGACACGTGATATAGTTATTTAATATGACAGGGCCTACTGGTAATTTGGTAGTTACAATATTTTGTTATGTGAGAATGTTACAGAAGTGGTCGTAATGTGTCAATATCCGATCAAACATAGGTGTGCTCTAAATCTGTATAGGATCTAATGGCATGGTTTATAGTTTCACCTTAAAAGGGTGTCTATTCATACCGGCATAACTAGCACAGTTATTTAGTCATTTTAGGTTACATAACTAACGCAAACATTACTGTGTGTCTTTAAACAGAATTGACATCGTACCATTAATTTAATATTACGACGCATATAAATCATGCAATTGTAACTTTAAAAATATCGGTCATTGTTTGACATTTTAGGGTACCTGGAAAACATACACCGGGATGGGTCATACCTCGTGCTGATCAACTGTATTGAGCTGCCATGTTTGTATTCGTATCGTAAGTGTTTATGTTGGTTAGAAGTATCATAAGAAGTTAGGATAATCGTTCAGTTATTGGCTTCTTTGCATATCATTACTTGCAATAAGATAAACTAATAAACTATATCAACGAGTTTGTGGTTCTCGTGAAGAACTCGCAATAGACAATATAAGTAATTGACTAAACGATAAGACGACGACGGAGACGACGACGGAGACGACGACGAAGACGAACACAAAGGCGGAAGCGACGACGACCATGAAGATGACGACGAGAAGACGACGAAAACGAAGATGATGACGACCACGAATACGACGTTGTCCACGACGACGACGAAGATGCCGACGACGATGATGACGGCCGCGACGACATGATTGAAGCTCTTGGAAATTACACACTTCCTGCTATGAATACATGCGGCATCCTCCAGTTCAGTCCAGAAATGTACCTCGTATTTACATAACCAGACACTCGGACGTACACACACTGGTCGGTGCTACACTGTTTTCAACTTACACACTGGTCGGTGCTACACTGTTTTCAACTTACACATACTGGTCGGTCGGTGGTGCACTGCTTTCGACTTATACACACTGGTCGGTGGTGCACTGTTTTCAACTTACACATACTGGTCGGTACTACACTGTTTTCAACTTACACATACTGGTCGGTCGGTGGTGCAGTGCTTTCGACTTATACACAATGGTCGGTGCTGCACTGTTTTCAACTGACACATACTGGTCGGTGCTGCACTGTTTTCTACTTACACACACTGGTCGGTCGGTGGTGCACTGCTTTCGACTTATACACACTGGTCGGTGCTGCACTGTTTTCAACTTACACATACTGGTCGGTTGGTGGTGCAGTGCTTTCGACTTATACACACTGGTCGGTGCTGCACTGTTTTCAACTTACACATACTGGTCGGTGCTGCACTGTTTACTACTTACACACACTGGTCGGTCGGTGGTGCACTGCTTTCGACTTATACACACTGGTCGGTGCTGCACTGTTTTCAACTTACACATACTGGTCGGTTGGTGGTGCAGTGCTTTCGACTTACACATACTGGTCGGTTGGTGGTTCAGTGCTTTCGACTTACACACACTGGTCGGTGCTGCACTGTTTTCAACTTACACATACTGGTCGGTTGGTGGTGCAGTGCTTTCGACTTACACACACTGGTCGGTGGTGCACTGTTTTCAACTTACTCACACTGGTCGGTGATGCACTGTTTTCAACTTACACACATGGTCGGTGCTGCACTGTTTTCAACTTACACATACTGGTCGGTCGGTGGTGCACTGCTTTCGACTTATACACACTGGTCGGTGCTGCACTGTTTTCAACTTACACATACTGGTCGGTTGGTGGTGCAGTGCTTTCGACTTATACACACTGGTCGGTGCTGCACTGTTTTCAACTTACACATACTGGTCGGTGCTGCACTGTTTTCTACTTACACACACTAGTCGGTCAGTGGTGCACTTCTTTCGACTTATACACACTGGTCGGTGCTGCACTGTTTTCAACTTACACATACTGGTCGGTTGGTGGTGCAGTGCTTTCGACTTACACACACTGGTCGGTGGTGCACTGTTTTCAACTTACATGCACTGGTTGGTGCTGCACTGTTTTCAACTTGCACATACTGGTCGGTTGGTGGTGCAGTGCTTTCGACTTACACACACTGGTCGGTGCTGCACTGTTTTCAACTTACACATACTGGTCGGTTGGTGGTGCAGTGCTTTCGACTTACACACACTGGTCGGTGGTGCACTGTTTTCAACTTACACACACTGGTCGGTGGTGCACTGTTTTCAACTTACACACACTGGTCGGTGCTGCACTGTTTTCAACTTACACATACTGGTCGGTTGGTGGTGCAGTGCTTTCGACTTACACACACTGGTCGGTGGTGCACTATTTTCAACTTACACACACTGGTCGGTGCTGCACTGTTTTCAACTTACACATACTGGTCGGTCGGTGGTGCAGTGCTTCCGACTTATACACACTGGTCGGTGGTGCACTGTTTTCAACTTACACTGGTCGGTGATGCACTGTTTTCAACTTACACACACTGGTCGGTGCTGCACTGTTTTCAACTTACACATACTGGTCGGTCGGTGGTGCACTGCTTTCGACTTATACACACTGGTCGGTGCTGCACTGTTTTCAACTTACACATACTGGTCGGTTGGTGGTTCAATGCTTTCGACTTATACACACTGGTCGGTGCTGCACTGTTTTCAACTTACACATACTGGTCGGTGCTGCACTGTTTTCTACTTACACACACTGGTCAGTCAGTGGTGCACTTCTTTCGACTTATACACACTGGTCGGTGCTGCACTGTTTTCAACTTACACATACTGGTCGGTTGGTGGTGCAGTGCTTTCGACTTACACACACTGGTCGGTGGTGCACTGTTTTCAACTTACACACACTGGTTGGTGCTGCACTGTTTTCAACTTGCACATACTGGTCGGTTGGTGGTGCAGTGCTTTCGACTTACACACACTGGTCGGTGCTGCACTGTTTTCAACTTACACATAATGGTCGGTTGGTGGTGCAGTGCTTTCGACTTACACACACTGGTCGGTGGTGCACTGTTTTCAACTTACACACACTGGTCGGTGGTGCACTGTTTTCAACTTACACACACTGGTCGGTGCTGCACTGTTTTCAACTTACACATACTGGTCGGTTGGTGGTGCAGTGCTTTCGACTTACACACACTGGTCGGTGGTGCACTGTTTTCAACTTACACACACTGGTCGGTGATGCATTGTTTTCAACTTACACACACTGGTCGGTGGTGCACTGTTTTCAACTTACACACACTGGTCGGTGGTGCACTGTTTTCAACTTACACACACTGGTCGGGGGTGCACTGTTTTCGACTTACACATACTGGTCGGTGGTGCACTGTTTTCAACTTACACACACTGGTCGGTGGTGCAATGTTTTCGACTTACACACACCGGTCGGTGGTGCACTGTTTTCAACTTAGACACACTGGTCGGTGGTGTACTGTTTTCAACTTACACACATTGGTCAGTGGTGCACTGTTTTCACTTGAAATTATTTCTGCAAGGAAACACGTTGACATCCCCCGTTGGTGTTTGGTTCTTTTGTACAGAGGAGGTGTATACCCCGTCAAAGATGTGGCAGACGGCACTTCGCATGGAGGCCGAGAAGACGCAGCAACTCGAAGAGAAATACGTCAACAAACTCAAGTGCCACAACGTGAGTGACGTCATTGACGTGTCGTTCTGACTGACCCATTTCCGTGATGTGTTACTGTAGGTTAACAACAAACGGAAACGGTTATTTATATGAACAGTTTGAAGTGACTGAATTAACGTGTCACTGTCAACCTTGCTGAATGCTAGATTTAGCCTGCTTGTTGACACCGGTGTATTTTACAACGGCCGCTATTATTCCAAATATAGCTTTACCGCGGAGCTCCGAAGCAGCTTATCAATGAACCGTAAAACTCTTGATTAATATGCCGGTGGTAGTTTATTGGTCGTATGGATACGGTTTGGTAAACAAATATCCTTATTGCGTTTGATAACGTTATTTACTCTAATTACAGAATACAATATAAATTAACATGATCATAATATATAACTATGTTATATTGTTCTAGATATTATCTAGAACAAGCCGACGTCATAGCGATATTTCTTTATATGGCGTGCAGTATTATGGCTCGCCATACAATGTGCGTGACATCTGGATGACTTTCCGGAGACGGTCCAACGTGTGGGAATCATCCACACCGACTGTTGTGCCTATACAAACATTATTATAATGTATCAAACCATGAACGACGGTTTTCTTACACTAGGAATCCATGGGTAGTGAAACGGCATGCGGATATATGCAGCAAACCAATTAATTTAGTTGAAATTAATAGAAGTACTTCGATATGCATACACGCTGATGCGTTGGTTTTCACGCGGATGCGGGTACAGAAGTGATTCGGTCAATGTAGCGATTCGAATGGTATCCGCACAGGAATCGGATATGGAATTCCCGGAAGAGATCACAAGTCACATTCCGCATGCCGTTTCTGTACATATGGAATCCTAGCTTAATGATTGCACACTCGTGTATGGTGTGTTTAGATAGCCGGTCGTTACGTCATCCGCGACGGCAAACCGGGCGAAGGAATCATCAAGATGTCGAAAGAGTGCGACGCGGACATGATCGTCGTCGGCACGCGCGGACTCGGCAAAGTCCGGCGGACGGTCATCGGCAGCGCCAGCTCCTACGTCATCCACCATGCCCACGTGCCCGTGATCGTGTGTCGGCCACGCGGCCCGCACGAGCACAACGATATCGAGGCGAAGCATCCGGTGGGAGTGAAAGAGAGGACGAGCTCCGGTAGAAGCGTTCACTGCGTCGATGGGTAGCCGCCGATCGAGTGTCGTCGACAGGAAACCGACGTGGGCCCCCGGCATGGGCGGTGTATGCCGAGTGACATAACGTTCTCTACGTTCTCTGTATTCGCAGTATTATCATTCCAGACCTAGCACAGGTAACATACTTTCTTCTGCAACTGACTCTGGTCTCTTTTGCAACTGACTGTAGTCTCAAATTGACTAAAATGTCTTCTGCAACTGTCTCTGTTGTCTTCTGCAACTGACTGCGGTCTCAAATTGACAACAATTTTGTCAGTATGAGACCAGTGCCAGTTTTACATTTAATGTGTAATTATATTGTCGTGAAACCGGTCTAAAATTACGACTGACATCATAATGTCAAACTAACATATTGTTGTGCTAAAGCTTCGTATATTACAATATCACGGTTACTAAGACTTTAGTATCAGCGTGTCCCGGACACTGTCACTGATACTTGGTTCAACGTCATCCGAACAATAGTGTAAAAGTTACTGAAACTACAATCTAATCTTCTGCTAATAGTACAACATCAGAGCAGTTAAATGAACACGGATCTTCGGAATCCGCTATCGAATAGTTATTCACTGAACCAAATATAATGCACGCACGCACGTACACACACACACACGCACGCACGCACACACACACACACATGGACACAGTCACAGTGCTCAGTCCGTCACTAAACCATATTCAACTACTGAATAATGCAATTGTTGCGCAGTTTATAACATGTTTATACATATAGGGGACGCAAGTGATTCTCGTTTCCGGTCCGTTTTGATGCGATAGTTAACGAGGTCATACACTTCCGAAGCCCACTTCGTTGTCCGGAATTATTGCTCATTCGATTACACATACAGGCATGGCGTTTTCATTACAATTTTGGGTAAACTACACCACACGGTATGTTAAATTTCAAGGAAAATCAACAGGTTCAGTAGACTGCAGCCGGGTGCCGAGTTTCTCATACAGCGACGAGTGCAAGCGTCGATGAAAGACAAAAGTTATTAGTGTGTCGCCTGTGAAATTGTATCCGCTCACGGCCGGCCTCCGCTCACTCGATCGGTTGAGTGAGACAAATGATAATTTTATTACTGCTCTAGAATGTGTTTCCTTACAGCCCCATTTGTAAAGATGCACTATAACCATAAATTACGTATATTGGACAAATACTGTTACATAGTTAAATGATGTTTACGATTATACACATGTATGCAACTGTGCCTTAGGTCATTGTAGACTTTATGGTGGCAAACATTTCGCGTGCCACGACTGACAATGACAATTTCGTCGTTCCGGTATAGCCATTATTCAAAGTCAAAATTACTGCGATATGCAACCAATTTGAAAATCATAACTAGCCTGCATTATATAGTTCCCACCTTCTCGATAAACCTTCGTTGGATGGAAACCTATAAAAACTACAACGGAGGTTTCTGTTGTGGCAATTACAGCCGTAAGCGAAACAATACAAGGCTCGTTCGCGTCGCTGGGCACCAAAAAGGGCAAAATAGCATAAAACCAATATGGCAGCTGACGAGACTTGCGTGCCCTATTGAACCGTCTGTCTCATGACACAGTTAAAGTTGAATACTTTAGGAAGATTGTAGAAGAGGTACCGCCACCATAGTCAGGAAACGTGAAACATTCCAACGTTATCAATTTGTACGATTAACTTTATCTTAATTTAAGTACTTACTACCTCACCAAATTATATGGGAAAATCACACCAGTTAGCAATAATTTCTCAAAATATATTGTCATCAAGGCAATGACTAATATATGCCTATCCTCACGTCAGTGGCTGTGTAGTACCACTTTCATGTGTTATAGTTTCATTTGCCACGTCTTTGCCACATTGACAAAGTACATTGTATTTCTCTCATGTGACCTGATTAATGCAAGTGAAGTTATTTTAACCCCATTAGGTATATGGTAGGTATATCGATGGCAAGCCTCAACATCGTGAGACAATGCATGTTATAGAGCTCTACTCCAAGCGGAAAGAGTGCCAGCACATCGTCACGCATCCAGCGCGACGCGATGTCGAAAGCAGAATCACCGGACATATGTTTTGGCAACGATTCTTTTAAAAAGTGTAGACAACCAATGCCATTTCGTTCACTATTGTACTAATAACCTACTCCCTCTATCGCTCTCTCCCCTCCCTGTCTCACTGCCTCCATTCCTACCTTCCTCCCTCCATTATTCACTCAAACTCCTCTCTTGTTCCTATATATGTCAGATGTCATATATGTATCTAACTAAAATTGCCATTAACATTTCCCTCAGTAGAAATAGCTACCTTCGAACAAACACTCGAGAATTGAAAGTTCTTTTATAGGACGATAGCAACAAAGTTTTATATATTATATATTCGCACCGACCAGCGTGGAAAGGTAGGCCAACAACACCAGCTTGCAATGAAGCCAAGGCCCCCAGTCCCCAGCAGCATCGAAAGAGTCTATGCATGGTCAAGGAGATGGTTCGGGTCAACTAGGGTTACGTGCAGGGGGTGCTAAGAATCTCTGGGTCAGGCAGAACCGCCGAGAGAAGGTAAGTAAACTGAAGATAGCAACATATAACGTAAGAACACTACTAAAATATGAACATATACCAGAAGGAGAGGAAGAACTTAGGGAAAACTGTTAGGTATGGGATGTGATCGGGATCGAAGAAGTCAGAAGAAGAGAGGAATGATATACTACCTTACAAAGCGGCCACCTACTATACCATTCCGCGGCGAACAACGGTTAAGCAGGAGTAGGCTTTCTCAAACAAGAAATGGAAAGACAATACAGTGAGGGTTAACAGTGTGATAGTATCGCCATCTGGCGTATTAAGTTCCACCAGTTACGGTTAAATAGTTCATCACTATACATATAGATGGCATGGCATTGTTCTAGAAAGATCTGTTAGCCGGGATGCGGAAGGTACTTCCGCCCAGATGCACCACGATGTTGACATGAGTTAATACAGTTATGTTACAATACACGTTGTCAGATTATTATAGAGTACCGTAGAGTACCATTCCATGGTGGCAGCCGGCAACGAACCCTATAGATACAAACTGACGCCAAGCGGCACTCTTTCGTCGGAGATCGACCGAGAAATGAGACTTTGAACGACAACGACGCACGTCTGAGTCTGAATCAATGCTGTCAGCGAACTGCTAAGTGAATTGTCTTACATTTCGATTATGGGAGACCTTTCAGGCATTGAACCTCTGCGCATGAAGTGGTCGGCAGCAAATTTGCCAAATGCTTACTATGAGTTTCGTCAGTATTGCGAGTTGATATTCAGTGGCCCTCTAGCAAAGAAAGATGAGGCCACACGGGTGACGTACGTGTTATTATGGGTCGGCCATGAAGGCCTACGCATGTATAATACGTGGAATATCTCGGAAGATAACAAAGGGAAGCTAGATGTGTTGTGGAATGGCTTAAAAAACACTATTGAGCCTAAAACAAACTTCCGACTAAATCGCTTCCACCTCCAGAAATATAGGCAAGCGACAGGCGAGAGCATAGACGAATTTATGACGCAGTGCAAGCTGCAGACAAAAAGTGTCAATTCAGGGACACCAGAGAGACTGACGAGCGGCTGATAGAGCAGTTGATCGTGGGCGTCAGACACCCGAAGGTACAGGAGAAGCTGTTGGGGCGCGATGCGGCCTTGACCCTCGATAGTGCGATGGACACCGCGAGGACTTATGAGGCGACGGTGGCAAACATGCAGATGTTCAATGACGGAGCGACCGTCCACCATGCCCGCCAGCAGCGCCACTTACGACAACAGCAATACTCAGACAGCCGTCAGACGTCAGCCTGCAAGTATTGCGGGAGGAGGCACCCCACCGGTCGTGACAGCTGCCCAGCTTACGGCAGCAAGTGTTTGGCGTGCGGCCGAGCCAAACACTGGAAGGCGGTCTGCACGGCCAACGACGCGAGACGCGGCAGAGCGGATGCACGCTCCAGACCGACACGTCGTCACGACACCCCGGCTAGAAGGTCAACGTCGAGAAGGAGACCAGCAGGTCGAGGTGACAACCCGACCACAATCGACAATGTAGACAGTGCTCAGCAGATCAACGAACCTTTCGAGACTTTAGTTTTTGACTAGATCTACGCACAAAAGGACACGCGCAACGAAAGTCTTCGCGTCCCTTGACATCGTGATGAAGAAGAGGCCAGCGATCCTCAAAGTCGACAGGGAAACGTTCTCCCTCTCCGGGTATACAGACGAATGTACCCCGGAAACATGGACGCTGAAGGCTACCCCATGCCCACCTGTCTTCGAGCGAATTCCACGGTACTGACCGCGTACAACGGCGAGCGCATCCCGCAACACGGGACGATGACACAGCGATGTGCGCACAACCAGAAGAGCTGCGAGGTGGAGTTTTATGTCGTCGACACGCCTGGCCCAGTCATCATGGGGCTGCCATCGTGTCGATCGCTGGAACTCGTGACGATGCACTGCGAGGTCATTCGTAAATCACCCGATGACGTCATCAGATCGAAGGAAGACCTGCTGAGAAGTTACCCGGACCGATTCCAAGGAATTGGAAAGTTCAGCGGTGACTTCCACATCACTCTTGACCCCAACGTGACCCCTGTCATCCATGCGCCAAGACGATGCGCGATACACCTGAAAGACGAGGTGCAACGAGAGATAAACGACATGCTAGAACTCGGAGTCATTGAGAAGGTAACACAGCCTACGGATTGGGTCTCCAGTATAGTATACAAACGTCCTCACTACCACACACCGACGCTAGACGAAATCACGCATAAGTTGGCCGGCTCAGTGAAATTTTCGAAGCTAGATGCACGACACGGATACTGGTCGGTACAGTTGGATGAAGAGTCGAGGCGTCTCACGACCTTCAACAGCCCCTTCGGCCGGTACTGCTTCAAGAGGTTGCCGTTCGGACTCAACTTGAGCCAGGACGTATTCCAAGAACGGATGGACTACATCCTCGAGCAATGCCCTGGGACGATCGGCATCGCCGATGACGTCGGCGTCTTCGGGAAGACAGCAGAGGAACACGATGAGAACCTGCACCCCCTGATGAGAACCGCTAGACAGCACGGGTTAGTCTTCAACCTGGCGAAGTGCGAGATAAAGCGGCCGAGTATGAGGTTCTTCGGACTGGTGTTCGACGCACGAGGTGTCCACCCAGACCCAGAGAGGATATCCGACATCCAAGGGATGAAGACACCATAGAACGTCACACAGCTACAAGAGTTCCTTGGCATCGCGACCTATATGTCACCGTTCACACCCAACTTGTCCAAACACACAGCACCACTACGCGACCTGGTGAAGAAAGACGCAGACTTTGTGTGGACGCAGTCACACAACGCGACCTTCGAGAAGACGAAGACGTTAATCTGTCGTCAGATCACCCTCAGCTACTTCGACCCGGACGCAGAGAGCGTGATTCAAGTCGACGCTTCGACCCGAGGGTTGGGTGCAGTCCTCTTACAAGGAGGAAAGCCGATTGCGTTCGCGAGTAAGTCGCTCAGCGGCTGTGAACAGAGGTACGCGAACATTGAGCGAGAGATGCTAGCAGTCGTCTTCGGATGTGCAAGGTTCCACACTTATGTGTTCGGGAAGGCTTTCACCATCGAGTCCGACCACAAACCACTCGAGATGATACACTTGAAGAACTTGGCGGCAGCTCCGCAGCGCCTCCAACGGATGCTCTTGAGAGTACAGCCGTACGCGATCAAAATCAAGTACAGGCCGGGCAAGGAGATGTTATTAGCCGAAGCACTGTCCCGCCAGCCGTGTGACAACGATGAGCAGATACAGCTAGATGTGCAACTCCATCCGGTCCAGTTCTCCACATCGCGACTGGAGACGATGCGCCTAGAGACACAGCAAGACCCCGAGTTGACAGACCTACAGTCGGTGATCGTCAAAGGATGGCCTGACAGGAGGAACCAAGTACCTTCGAATCTCCGGAAGTACTGGGCGTTCCGTGATGAGCTGTCAGTTGCAGATGGAATCATCTCTAAAGGTGAATGTGTGGTGGTACCCAAGACGTTACAACCTGGTATACTCAAGAAACTGCACGCGGCACACCAGGGGGTCGAGAAGACTCGCCTACGAGCTCGCACATGCGTGTACTGGGGCACGATGAACACTGACATCGAGATCATGGTGAACAAGGGCGGAGCGTGCCAAGAGATGCAACGAGCACAGATGGCTGAACCACTGTTGCAACACGTCCATGGCAGACAGTGGGCACCGACCTTTTCTCCATCGGAACATGCAACTACCTGATAGTGACCGACTAATACTCAAAATTCTCGTTTGTGAGGAAGGTAGAGGGAGCAGTGACAAGTCACGCAGTCATTGAGCTGACTAAGGAGGTCTTCAGTGAACACGGGCCACCGGACACCGTCATCAGAGACAACGGCCCGCAGTACAGCTGTAACGAGTACCGCCAATTCGCCAGAGAATGGGCATTCAGCCATATCACATCAAGCCCCCACTTCCCCCAATCGAACGGGTTCGCAGAGAGACAGATCCAAACGGTGAAGCGGATGTTGAAGAAGGCCGAGGCGACACGACTCGACAAGGCGATGGCACTGCTATTACTGCGTACGACGCCGATAGACAGTCGGCTACCGTCACCAGCAGAACTCCTCTACTCACGAAGACTAAAGACGAACATTCACACTCAGTTACGAAACACTCGCACCGATCGAGACGATGTGCGGCAGCGACTGCTTGAGCGACAACAAGACCAGAAGCTCTACCACGAGTCGCGAGGTACACGCCAGCTGGCAGACCTAAGGCCAGAGCAGCATGTACGAATTCGCGACCACGTCACTGGCTCCTGGCAGCCAGCCATCGTCAAAGTGGTGCGTAATGAACCGAGATCATACGACGTACCACGCCCCAACGGGGGCACTGTGAGACGAAACCGACGCCACATTCGCACGACAGGTGAGCATTACTACTTCCTGAGAAATCACGAGGACGGATTAGCGGTCGATCAACCCATCCGTCAAGACCCCGTACCGGAAGAGAGTGCGGACGCCACACCCGAGGTCGTCCCATCAGCACCACCCCCGAGACCGGAGAGGCGCGTCTCGTTCGCGCCAGAACCCGTCTACCGGACGAGGTCGGGGAGAAGTGTGCGACCACCCCGCAGGCTTGAGCTCTAGATATTCTTGAACGTTTCATAGAGACAGATACGCAATTACAATATTTAGACACTCGCACACACCATAATTAGAATGCGCGCACATGTAGATTGAGCTACCACGAGACATCACGTCTTCTTTGGACATTTTATTTCCTACTTAGCAGTTAGCTTTGTAGACAATTTGTATGCATAGTACTATCGTTAGACGTCACTTCATTGAAAGAAGGGGGTGTGTGATAGTATCGCCATCTTGCGTACTAAGTTCCACCAGTTACGGTTAAATAGTTCATCACTATACATATAGATGGCATGGCATTGTTCTAGAAAGATCTGAAGCCGGGATGCGGAAGGCACTTCCGCCCAGATGCACCACGATGTTGACATGAGTTAATTAAACAGTTATGTTACAATACACGTTGTCAGATTATTCTAGAGTACCGTAGAGTACCATTCCAAACAGCATCAGCCCCAGTACTATGCATAACAAAGCGCTACAAACTGAATATAATACAATTATATGCATCAACAACATCACACTCAGAAGAAGACACAAACAGTTTGTACATTGACGAAAATGCCAACCCACTACACCATAGCGAAGGGAGACTTTACTGCGCAAGTATGGAAACGAAGAAACATTTCGGAAACGACAACAGGCAAATTTGGCCTGCGTGTGAAAAACGAAAGAGGCGACACCTTGGTAGAATGGGCAACATCAAGAAAGTACAAAATCATGAATACCATGTTTCAGAAGAAAGCAGGGACGTGGAAAAAACCAAATGGAGAAACGAAGAACGAAATTGACTACTTCCTGACAAACAGGCCAGACATGATTACTGTCATCGACGAAGTCACCATCGGAAGTGACCACAGAATGGTAATGAGCAACACCAAACTGGACATAAAGGCTGAAAGGAAGAAGTTGGTAAACTAGAGACCACCGAGTGTAGATACCACATAAATCGGAACAAAAAAGATCGAACTCGAACTGCGAAATAGATTCGAGACACTATCGTATCGCGCATCACATCGCGCAATGCGTATCGCAACACGCATCGCGCATCGCCCATCGCATCGCTCCAATGCAGCGTAGTAAACTGGATGTTTTTTTCCCTACGCGTATTTTGAATCAGTATATCACGCCTTCAGCGTGTTCAAAATTGTCTAGCAAGAGTAGTTACAAGATCTCCTCGTTTTTTTCGCTCTGCACCACTTTTGAAGTCTTTGCATTGGCTTCCTGTACGATATCGTATAATATTTAAGATATGTACAATTACATACCAGGCACTGTCCAATAAGCAACCATCTTATTTGCATTCATTGCTTACTCCTGTAAGAAAACCTATCCAGCTTCGATCATCTAGTTCTGACCTACTTTTTGTTCCTAGAGTCAACACTAACATTGGAACTAGGGCTTTTTCTGTTGCTGCACCAACTCTTTGGAATATGCTCCCTCTTATTGTTAGATCAGTTGAAAATATTACAAAATTCCGTCGTTATTTTAAAACGTATCTTTACAACCTTGCTTATCCACCGTAGCTCCGTAGCGCCTTGATCCATCTGTTGACAACTGGAAAACTACTTATGGATTTTGAGATTGACCAATCCTTTTGTTTTTATGCGCCTCTGAGCTTGGTTTCCAAGGATTTAGGCGCAATAGAAGTTATCTTATTATTATTATATGTAAAAATGATTAAAGTTGACGACCAAATGTACATGCGAAACAGATTGTGCTAGTGTGAATGTTGCTGCGACAAATACGTTTCAGCATAACATGTCCGGGCAGCTAGACGCTTCATAATGTTCAAGGTTCATATTGCTACTGCTGGCGCAGCTTCACAACTGACACAGCTACAACTGATAACACGGCCACCACCAATGACATAACCACCACCGATATCACATAAAGCTATATTACTTATGATCCTGCTACTGTTCATCCCCATATGTGAAAGGCCATCAAATACGCAGCAAGAGTTATGTATATAGACGTATGCATGATAACAAGTGGTACTTAGAGAAGGTAAAGGACGCCATCTTTTTTAAAGACATGCGCGAGGCTGGTTCAAATAGAGAAAGCGGGGTGTAAAGAATGGGAAATGTTATACATATAAGTAACATAACACAGCTCTGTCGCGGTGTGTACGACATTCTAGCCAACGACAAAAAAGTCTGGATGATGATGATATATTTGAACAATAAGTGTTGTTATTCTAGGGGCACCAGTTGTGTTAAATTTATAACGTTTTTGACGAAATGACATGTACAGCATATTATTATCATTAAATGGTCAATCGTAAGTTAATTAAACCATTGCATCATTAAATTGTGCCAGCTCTTCTGCAACAAATGGATCAACGCGAAAGGCGATACCAGGCGAAACGTATAGATTTTTGTAACTGTTGTGCCAAGACTTATTTCAAAATGTGTATTGCTGTGGTTTCGTTGCTAGTACACCTATCACTTACCGATAAAGCAAAATATGTGTTAACCAGCTATTCTGTGTATTATAGAAACACGAGATGTTGCAAAACGGGCGGTCTATGTGTTTCGAAATAAACTATTTTTATGTAACTTCAAACCCATCTCTTTGGCAAGAATAATCATATTATTAAGGTGTCCCAAGTTTAGTTTCCAAACCTTCAATATGGCTACTTTATCATATTAGAAAATGAAAACTACAGTATATATGAAAGTCGCCAAATCGATAATGTGTCCAGATTTCGTGAGAATCGGCCATATATGTACATACCGGACCGCGTTAGGCAGATCGGACATAGATATGTTTTATTTTTGTTATATATATATATAATATTGATCAGCCATCACCTCAATTGTGCTGTCCGTAGTCGCCGTTGGCACATGACGTAAACGGTAATGGCGCAGTCGCATCACAGCAGCTGGTGTGGAAAGTCGATGACGACGGCAACCATTAGTTACATCATTTTTATTTTTGGAAGTACATAGCAACAGCATCGTAGCACTGGCACTGGTGACGGCATGACTCTTAATACTTTTTGGGAATGACTTTTTATCAGTTAATAATAACCGTTGTTTTTGTTTGGAATTAATGTGCAACGCCATTATCTCGGAAGATAGTTTAGCCTATGTCAATCGACTTACATGCGCGGTAGGTTATCGGACTGCGCGACGTATTTCAACCCATGGAAAGTGGTTGTTTCACAGAACGCACCCCAGGCCCGACTCCAACGTTCGCTTCTCTCACTCGCGGCATCCTTCTTCTCGTCCTCGCCGGCCGGCCGGCCGGTGTCTCTACCGTCACCACGTCACCACGGTTATAGCGCACACTGGTAGGAACACGATAGCTAGCTACGCAACTGGACCGGCGTTCTACTGCTGGAGTCTAAACGACGCGATGCTTGTCGATAAAGGCTTTCGAACTTGCCATTAATTGTAGTTGACAGGTGTTTGGTGTAGCACTTAGACTAATTAAAATCATGTATGGATCTTTTCCTGTTTTCAAGCAATCTTTAATGTTGCGTTTTAATTCATTGAACATTCGAGGCTATATTTGGCGGAGATAGATCGTAGAAATTGGTGGTGCAGAAAAGTTGATAAACAAGTGGAATTACTGATTGATAAGTATTATTCTTGCCTTAATATCATTCAGAAAGTTGCAGTAAACATATATTGAGTAGCAGTTGTGCTTAAAGTTAGTTAATTAAAGTATTTTAGAACACCTTATTATAGTGAGTGATAATAGGGTAACTTAGCTTTCGATAAGTTGTAAACAATATAATATAATATAATAATATAATAAAAGTATAATAATATAATACTATAATATAATAATATAATAATTGCTTTATTCACAGACTCTATGCAACATACAAGTACATTATCTTGGTTCTATAGTTGTGTTATAAACAATAGTTACCATGTACAGAATGAAAAATCACCCGTCAAAAAAAATTTGTATACAGGGAATTGCAGTGTTTCCCCTGGTATATAACAAGCGAGGCGGGCCGCCTCGCCGTTTTTCTATGCCGCCTCGCCCAAAATGTGCCGAAATTGCCGCCTCGTAGCTATTTCATACGCCCATTTTTTTTTCGTTCTTTCACGGTATATTCAACGTCGGCGAGCGGCGCGTAATGACACCACAAAGTCACTTATATTCCTGCAAAATCGCAGATTTGTAGCAACATCGTTTAGCCGTCATTGGACAACGTGAAAGATATCACTTGTCAGTTGTCCAATCATTGAATATTCCTGCGGGATCCCCGGTGTCTCCAATGGTGACACCTTGCGGAGTTTCGACATACTAGAAATCTAGACATTCATGTAAAATGGCGCCCAAACGGTAACTTGCGTTTTGGTTTATGACGGTGGTGGGAGTGAAAACCGTGCAGGCTGATGGCACTACGTTACTTGTGTCGAATCCGGACTCTTTCGAAGCCCAAATAAAAACCGTGCATCCTAATCCTATTCACTAGTCGGTATTTGTATCGAATCCGGACCCTGTTGAAGTTCAAATACCGACCCGGTTTGCGCTAGTCTGTGCCGCTGCGGCCGTGCGTTACCGCACAGCGAGCGTAAAAAGAGATATATATATATATATAGCAGCGTATGTTGATACAAACCGGGGCGCTATTTACGCCTCAAATGGACGTAAGACGCAATATTCTTAAAGGTAAATATGCCTAGGATAATGTTGAATGATGGAACTACATTGTATCTCACTGAGGTATCAAAGATAAGCAAAACTCAAGCGGCAAAATCAATGACAAAGTAGGTCCGGGTTCGACGCAAATGCCCACAAGTCTATTCAACTAATATTCTATGCGGTTTTGTCTTAGCAAAATAAGGAATGTGATTCGTAAGATATCTTTGTGCTACATATATAATACATATTCCGACAAATTTGTGCAAACAAACTTTTGGGAAAGTTGATTTGAGTGAAATACTTACGAATATAAACCAACGAAGTTCACATCTCGTAAAAAAATGCCTACTACCCAAAACCGTGTATACTAACGGGTTATCAATAACTTGGGTTAGACAATGATATGTTTGCACAGCAATTGGATGTACTAAACAACTTATACTGTTTTATAAAAAGGACACAATTTGAGAAACATTCTTGCGATTAATAGAAACATACTTTTGTGGCATTCCATAAATGACTGTTTAAATAATTGTATAGCATTCTAGCAAACAAATTAAATATAATCTTTTGAACATAAACCACCAATTTACCATAATATTATGATATTAAAATAATTTAAAGGTGATTATGAAAGAGTCTTCAGATGATATCACTGGATGCTTCCCAGAGAAGTCGAGATGGTGTTCGACTGAACAGGTCTGCCAGGGAGTAAAGTGTAAAGCGCTTTGAGCAGTCCTGCGCTATATAAGAACTCACCGTTTACTTTTTTATTGACTATGTCAGCGAGGTAACAAGGCCTAGGGTTAGTGCAATAAAACATAACCATAACCAAGTACCAGTGGTCAAGTGGAAACCACACCTCTACTGAGTACCAGTGGTAAAATGGAAACCACACCTCAACACGATGAAACAATCATGATTACTGACTTTTATCAATCATGATTACTACATTTACAAGTAGTGTCTTGTTATTTTATATCTTCCCCTGTATATTCAAGAGTAAAGGTTAAAACATACCTCAGAATGCACTATTTTAAAGCTAGTTTAAAAAAATATCCGGGCGAGCATGCCTCCGGACCCCCCTAACAACGCTTCGCGCCAGCGGCGCTCCCCTACCACCTCGCCCATCATTTCACCCAGGGGAAACACTGGAATTGAACCAGTATTTCCATATTCTAGACATGTATTTCACGTCAGTATTAATAATGCTACGAATCAATATGTTTTTTGAGAACTGCAGTCGGCATATAAACCTATATGTCAAATTTCTAATAACAGCAGCACAGTTAGGTAAATTATTGTTAACAAACATTTTACTAGCACTACAGTATCTGTCATAACCTAACACCATTCGAATTATATTGTTGTAAGAGACATACAATTTCCTGATTGCATAGTTATGAAAATTCCACCATAGATGGGCAGTATACATAGGTGAGCAAAAAGTTTTAAACAATGTCTTCTTTACATCATTTGAACACATACGAAATTGTCTTATGATCATGTTGCCTTGTGCATACAACTGGCGACATTGTCTAGATATATCATTGTCATCTAGCATACTATTTGAAATTATATGACCCAGATATTTTACAGATTCTACCTCACATAGTTTGTCGTTATCAAGTATAAAACTTGGAAATTTAACATTCTTACAACTCTTGTTTATAATTATCATGACTATAGTCTTTTTGACATTGTACCTTATGTCATGAGATAATCCATATTGATCACAGACGATGAGAAGGGTCTGTAATCCCCTGCTGGACGGACAAAATACTACAAGATCATCAGCATACATAATAATATTTACACAATTATATCCTACGTAACATCCTACATTGCAACCATTAAGTACAGTGGATAAACCATCCACGTAAACACTGAACAAATAGGGGGATAAAATACCTCCTTGTCTAACTCCATTACTTACATAAATACTGTCAGACACATGACTACCCTATCTTACACACATTTGTTGGTTCGCATACCAAAACACTAGAATTCTAACAATGTAACCAGGAACATCTCTGTCTATTAGCTTTTTAAAAAGTACAGTATGGTTTACACGGTCAAAAGCCTTAGATGCATCAAGAAAACACATAAACAAACAACTATTTAAGGCTTGATATTTAGCAATAACCTCTTTTAGTACATAAATGCACATGTCAGTGCCATGCTTCTTTTTAAAACCAAACTGGTTGTCACTGGTTGTTAAAAAGTCGTCCATTCTGCTGAGCAAGATTTTTAACAAGATTTAACAAACCTGATTATGTGGTAGAATATATAGGAGCTAAAGTAACAACCATCAAAGTACTTACATAAGATAATATCTGTGTAAGCCAATACTTGCTAGATATTTTAACTAGGTAGCATTGTTGTTAAAATTAAGCAAGGGCGATAGTCGGGCGGCGTAACCTAAATAAATAAAGCAGCAATATTTAAATTAGGTCACTACCGGTAATGTTAGCGTTCGTGATAGGATAAATAGTCGGCTGTGTAATTGAAATCTGTAACATAAAGTGTGCTGTAGTACACAGGAAACAGTCTTTATAAAGACTAAGTTAGTTAAATTATTAAATAAATTCTGATCGGGATATGGCGCCTTGCAAGCGGCAAGTCAAGGCAAAGCGACACTTGGTGTGCGATCACTGCCACAGCTGGGTAGATTTTGCATTGTCCGGCTGTGGGAAGTCATGGGCAGAAACCATGGAAGAAAGATTCACCTTCCAGTGCATTGGGTGTTGGAATAGCTTTGTTGATGACATACAAACTAGCATACACCCACACATGGAGATACTAACTACGCAACTACCATCACGACGGACATTTGACCATAACTTAATTATCCCATGTAGGAGAAAGGCTCTCTAAACGTGTAAGTAAATAACCCTAAATAGCAATTCTTATGTTAAACAAACAGGATCAGTTGGTAAATCAGAGGTCATTGCCGCAAGGAAATGAACGAACATGGAAATAGGCTAGTGGACATCGGCGCCTCAGAGAAGATACAAGGTTGCGTGACTCCAGTGTTAACATGTCACTATAGAGATTAACTGAATCCGTAGATGGTGCCTGTCACTAGTGTTGAGATGGGATAATAAAGATTAACTGAATCCGTAGATGGTGCCTGTCACTAGTGTTGAGATGGAATAATAAAGATTAACTGAAACCGTAGATGGTGCCTGTCACTAGTGTTGAGATGGAATAATAAAGATTAACTGAATCCGTAGATGGTGCCTGTCACTAGTGTTGAGATGGAATAATAAAGATTAACTGAACCGTAGATGGTGCCTGTCACTAGTGTTGAGATGGAATAATAAAGATTAACTGAACCGTAGATGGTGCCTGTCACTGTGTTGAAATGGAATAATAAAGAGCAACGCTTTTCAAATATGCACGCAATTCAGCATGGCTGATCTGAGACTATGGGCAAACAAAGCACGTGAAACGGGACCGACACTGGCCGGGTGATGCAGGCGACGGGTGGGATTTATAAGGAATCCTTCCAGTTCGTGGTACCCCAATACCACCTAATATTTACATCTTCCGGCTGAAGCCCCGATGTTGTGTCACACGTTATTATGCCATACTACAATAAGTAAAGGTTTAAAGGGTATTTGGGCCGTGAGGCAAATTTGAATTCTGAGACCTCACATTCTTGATGGATCATTTAAAATAAAAAAACGAATATATTTCGAAATTTAAAACATAATTTTTTTATATTTTCAGGCTTCCCATATGACAAATAACATTTATATTCGATACAATGTGATATGTTTCGATTTTCGCAACGGGTACAAATTAATGTTACAATAAAGTTACGAAGTGTCAGTATCCAAACGGTTTCTTATGAAAATCGAACTGAAACCGTACAAGAGGCTGAGCAACATTCAAACGCCATCTCAGTATTAGTACAGTGTACTCAACCAATTACCCCTAATGCGATATACCACAGTCTACAATACATGTGCATGTTACTGGGGATCTGCGGCGCCTCCAGTTTGGTAGCCCATGAGATCTGACAGTTGCACAAAATATGGCAGTGAATCTCAGATGGTGTATGCAGGAATGCACTTAGTATTATTAAGTGCAGACCGGGAGGGGACAACTGCGATAGTACAGAAGTATAGACAGTTAGTGAGGAAGCTAAAGAAGACGAGAGTTGAACAGGTTATTCTGTCAGGAATTTTGCCAGTAATGGGAGGAAGGGGGGCAACGTATAGAAACTGCAAGAGGATGGCGATCAACGCACTAGTTGAGCAGATGTGTGAAGAAGAGGGGGTGGGATTCACAGATTTATGGGGATACTTTGTTGGGAGGGAAGATATGTACATGAGAGATGGCCTCCATCTTAGTGGAAAGGGGGCAGCAGTTTTCTCAGAGAACCTGCTGCGATCTGTTGACAGTGGGACAGGTTGCATCTATTTAAACTAGATTCGCAGGGGGGACTCACAGAAAAGCCTGAAAATGGAGGCATAGATAAAGACAGCACAAATGAATCAGCAAATAACAGTCTGGAAAACTCTTCTGAAGCTGGATATAAATGTGTTTGTTTAAATGCAAGGAGTATAGTAAACAAAAGAAATGAACTAAACATTATGGTAGAAGATATTGACCCTCATATAATAGGTATAACCGAATCCTGGACCACCACCGATATATCAGATGCTGAATTGGGACTGACAGGATATGTAATGTTTAGAAAAGATAGAATAGGAAGAAAGGGAGGTGGAGTTATTTTATATATTAAAGAATCTATTCAGGCTTATGAAATAAAATTAGAAAGAGAAGCAGATTGCGAAGAAGCTGTTTGGTGTAACATAGTTACAGGAAACTCAACGTTAACAGTTGGGTTAATTTATCGAAGTCCAAACATAAGCATAGAAGAGAATGAAAAAATACAAAACGCTATAAGGGAAGTAAGCAAACGGGACTGTATTATTATGGGGGATTTTAACCACGGGCATATACAATGGAAATCTCTACGGAGTATGGGGAGTAAGGACCACAAGTTTTTAGTTTTAGTTCAAGATACATTCCTTTCTCAACATGTGCTAGAACCAACCAGGGGTGAGAATGTGTTAGACATAGTTTTGTCCTCACAGAATGAATTAGTTGACAATGTCAATATATGTGAGCCGCTGGGGAGTAGCGATCACAACCAGATACACTTTACCATCAAAGTAAAATCAGAAAGGAATAGTAAAAAGCAGTATAGGAGAAATTTCCACAAAGGAAGGTATAAGGACATGAGGAAATATTTAGCAAAGATAGACTGGAATAACACACTGAAAAGTAAGACGGCAACAGAATGCTGGAATATATTAAAGAGTGAAATTAAGTGCATAGTCGATAAATTTGTACCCTTCAAAAAACAAGGAAAACGGTCCAAAAAGAAACACTTATCGAAAGAAGCCATTAGAAAAATTCAGTATAAACAAAAGATGTGGAAGTCATATAGATGTACTGGAAATGATGAAGACTACAACAGTTATAAAGAAGCACTTAACCAAGCTATAGCTGAAATTAGAAATTCAAAGAGAAGCTATGAACAACAATTAGCTAGTAATATAAAACATGACAGCAAGAGTTTTTATGCGTATGTTCGAAGCAAACAGAAAGTTCAAGATAAGGTCGGTCCTCTAGAAGATAGTGCTGGAAATATAATATCAGAGGGATTCTTAATGGCAGAAGACCTGAATGAGTACTTTAGTTCAGTGTTTACCAGGGAAGATATTAGTTCACTGCCAGTACCAGAGGCTAAGTTCAAGGGGGCAGATTCAGACTATTTAGGACAATTAATTGTAACCCCGGAAATGGTAGCTAAGAAAATAAGGGCTATGAAGGATAATAAATCACCTGGAGTGGATGGTATTCCACCCAAACTACTATTGGAAATTGTAGAACAAATTAGCATACCGCTTGCAACAGTTTTCAACTTGTCATTAGAAGAGGGAGTGGTTCCTTTAGAATGGAAAGAAGCAAACATTATACCGTTATTTAAAAAAGGTTCGAGAAACAAGTCAGAGAACTATAGACCAGTGAGTTTAACATCAGTGATTTGTAAATTATTAGAAAGACTAATTAAAGATCACATGGTGGATTTTCTTGTTAAACAAAACTTGATAAACCCATCTCAACATGGTTTTTTAAAGCGAGGTCATGCTTAACAAATATGTTATGTTTTTTGGAAGACATCACTAAGTGGGTAGATGAGGGATCACCAGTAGATATCGTCTACTTAGATTTTCAAAAAGCTTTCGACAAAGTACCACATCAAAGATTACTGCTTAAACTAAAGGCCCATGGCATAGGAAATGGTATAATAAACTGGATAGAACAATGGCTGATCGACAGAAGACAACGTGTAGTAGTTGATGGGGTGGCTTCAAACTGGAAATCGGTGTTGAGTGGGGTACCACAGGGATCAGTATTAGGACCTATATTTTTCTTAATATATATCAACGATTTGGATGATGAAATAACAAGCAAGGTGTTGAAATTTGCGGATGATACAAAAGTGTTTAGAAGGATTGAAAGTGATGGAGATAGACAGCATTTACAAGATGATCTTGACAAGTTGATCAAATGGTCTGAAAATTGGCAAATGCTGTTCAATTTTGGGAAATGTAAATGCCTCCACACAGGACATAGGAACGAAGAGGTAGAATATACAATGGGGGGTACTGTACTAAGTACTACTGAAAAAGAAAAGGACTTAGGGTTAACCATTAGTGCTGATATGAAGGTTTCAGAGCAGTGCGGAATTACAGCTACAAAGGGAAATCAAATCCTTGGATTAATTAGGCGAAACATAACGTATAAGGAAAAAGAGCTAATAATACCGCTGTACAAAACAATAGTTAGGCCTCATTTAGAATATTGTATTCAAGCGTGGAGGCCGTATCGCAGGAAGGACATATATATGCTAGAAAGAGTGCAGAGGAGAGCAACTAAAATGATACCAAAACTGAGGGATCTTAGTTACAAAATACGCCTAAAAATGCGGTTTAACAACACTAGAGACCAGGAGGTTGAGAGGAGATCAGATAGAAGTGTTTAAAATATTGAAGGGTTATGAAAATATTGATAGAAATATTTTTTTCTCAGTTAAGAAAGATAGAAGGACTAGAGGGCATGGACTTACATTAGCAAAGGAGCAGTGTAGATTAGATATAAGAAAGTTCTCATTCTCACAAAGGACTGCAAATGAATGGAACAGATTATCTGCTGATTGTGTGGGTGCTAGTAGCGTGAATATGTTTAAAAATAAAATCGACACATACCTCAGACGGGCTGGATACACATAGATAAAAGGGTCGGACTCTCGATAAGCCAAAGGGCTTCCTTGTCCACCTGCCACCTAGAGTTAATTCTCTGGGTGGCAATCTTGTTAAATCTTGTTTAAGGTGGAGTGTCTGCAGAAGGAGATAGTGAGGTTGACAGATATTGTGAAGGGAATGGAGATGGGAATTAGCAAGGAGGCAGGTCGAATGGAGAGAGACGACAGGGAGAGAGGTGAGAATACTGCAAGACTGAAGGAGAATAGCAGTGGCAAGAAAACTGAGGAAAGGAGATTGAGAGGAGGGAAGGTGATTGGAGGGGAAGAAATTGGAAAATCGACGACAGAAAACCTGAAGGTAACAGGGGAGAAAGTGACCGTAGAGAAGGAGGGAGGGAAGATGGGACGGGAGAGGAGAGAAGAAAATGAGATGGGAGGAAATATGAAGGGACGAAAGGAAGTGAGAGCAAATGTGATAGAAGAGAAGTCGATAAAAGGGACGCTGACAGGAGGAAAGGCTACAAGAGAAAAAGCGACAGGAAAGAATGGATCGGAAGAGAATGTGACAGAAGAGAAGACGACAGGAGGAAAAGACAACAACCAGACAGATGCAAACCGAAGAAGGAGCTACTCTAAGGCAGTTATTGAAGGGGCAATGACTAAAGAGAGGGTGTTTATGGACGACTCCATTATGAGAAAGACGGACAAGACACTGAGTGAGGGGAAGGACGTCGTTGTTTGTCTACCGGGGGCTAGGATTGAACATGTGACTGACAGGGTAGAGAAGGTATTGGGACATGGCAAGGGAGTGTCTATACTGGTACATGTAGGAACAAATAATGCAGACAGGGAGGGAACAACTGGGATAGTACAGAAGTATAGACAGTTAGTGAGGAAGCTAAAGAAGACAAGAGTTGAACAGATTATTCTGTCAGGAATGTTGCCAGTAATGGGAGGAAGGGGGGCAACGTATAGAAACTGCAAGAGGATGGCGATCAACGCACTAGTTGAGCAGATGTGTGAAGAAGAGGGGGTGGGATTCACAGATTTATGGGAATACTTTGTTGGGAGGGAAGATATGTACATGAGAGATGGCCTCCATTTTAGTGGAAAGGGGGCAGCAGTATTCTCAAAGAACCTGCTGCGATCTGTTGACAGTGGGACAGGTTGCATCTATTTAAACTAGATTCGCAGGGGGGACTCACAGAAAAGCCTGAAACTGGAGGCATAGATAAAGACAGCACAAATAAATCAGCAAAGAACAGTCCGGAAAACTCTTCTGAAGCTGGATATAAATGTGTTTATTTAAATGTAAGGAGTATAGTAAACAAAAGAAATGAACTAAACATGGTAGAAGATATTGACCCTCACATAATAGGTATAACCGAATCCTGGACCACCACCGATATATCAGATGCCGAATTGGGACTGACAGGATATGTAATGTTTAGTAAAGATAGAATACGAAGAAAGGGAGGTGGAGTTTTATATATATATTAAAGACTCTATCCAGGCTGATGAAATAAAATTAGAAAGAGAAGCAGATTGCGAAGAAGCTGTTTGGTGTAACATAGTTACAGGAAATTTATCGTTAACAGTTGGGTTAGTTTATCGAAGTCCAAAAATAAGCATAGAAGAGAATGAAAAAATACAAAACGCTATATGGGAAGTAAGCAACCGGGACTGTATTATCATGGGGGATTTTAACCACGGGCATATCAAATGGAAATCTCTACAGTGTATGGGGAGTGCCACAAGTTTTTAGTTTTAGTTCAAGATACATTCCTTTCTCAACATGTGCTAGAACCAACCAGGGGTGAGAATGTGTTAGACATAGTTTTGTCCTCACAGAATGAATTAGTTGACAATGTCAAGATATGTGAGCCACTGGGGAGTAGTGATCACAACCATATACATTTTACCATCAAAGTAAAATCAGAAAGGAATAGTAAAAAGCAGTATAGGAGAAATGTCCACAAAGGAAGGTATAAGGACATAAGGAAATATGTAGCAAAGATAGACTGGAATAACACACTGAAAAATAAGACACACTCAAAAAGAAGCTATGAACAAGAATTAGCTAGTAATATAAAACATGACAGCAAGAGTTTTTATGCGTATGTTCGAAGCAAACATAAAGTTCAGGATAAGGTCGGTCCTCTGGAAGAAGAAATGCTGGAAATATAATATCAGAGGGATTCTTACTGGCAGAAGACCTGATTGAGTATTTTAGTTCAGTGTTTACCAGGGAAGATATTAGTTCACTGCCAGTACCAGAGGCTAAGTTCAAGGGGGCAGATTCAGACTATTTAGGACAATTAATTGTAACACCGGAAATGGTAGCTAAGAAAATAAGGGCTATGAAGGATATAAATCACCTGGAGTGGATGGGATTCCGCCAAAACTACTATTGGAAATTGTAGAACAAATTAGCGTACCGCTTGCAACAGTTTTCAATTTGTCATTAGAAGAGGGAGTGGTTCCTTTTGAATGGAAAGAGGCAAACATTATACCGTTATTTAAAAAAGGTTCGAGAAACAAGTCAGATAACTATAGACCAGTGAGTTTAACATCAGTTATTTGCAAATTATTAAAAAGGCTAATTAAAGATCACATGGTGGATTTTCTTGTTAAACATAACTTGATAAACCCATCTCAACATGGTTTCTTTAAAGCAAGGTCATACTTAACAAATATATTATGTTTTTTGGAAGACAACACTAAGTGGGTAGATGACGGATTACCAGTAGATATTGTCTACTTAGATTAAGCTTTCGACAAAGTACCACATCAAAAATTACTGCTTAAACTAAAAGCCCATGGCATAGGAAATGGTATAATAAACTGGATAGAAAAATGACTGATTGACAGAAGACAACGTGTAGTAGTTGATGGGGAGGCTTCAAACTGGAAATCGGTATTGAGTGGGGTACCACAGGGATCAGTACTAGGACCTATACTATTCTTAATATATATCAACGATTTGGATGATGAAATAACAAGCAAGGTGTTGAAATTTGCGGATGATACAAAAGTGTTTAGAAGGATTCAAAGTTATGGAGATAGACAGCATTTACAAGATGATCTTGACAAGTTGATCAAATGGTCTGAAAAGTGGCAAATGCTGTTCAATTTTGGGAAATATAAATGCCTCCACACAGGACATGGGAACGAATGGGGGGGGGTACTGTACTAAGTACGACTGTAAAAGAAAAGGACTTAGGGTTAACCATTAGTGCTGATATGAAGGTTTCAGAGCAGTGCGGAATTGCAGCTTCAAAGGGAAATCAAATCCTTGGATTAATTAGGCGAAACAAAACACATGGAACATATTATCTGAAAAAGAGCTAATAATACCGCTGTACAAAACAATAGTTAGGCCTCATTTAGAATATTGTATTCAAACATGGAGGCCATACCGCAAGAAGGACATAGATATGCTAGAAAGAGTGCAGAGGAGAGCAGCTAAAATGATACAAAAACTGAGGGATCGTAGTTACGAAATACGCCTTAAAAATGCGGCTTAACAACACTAGAGACCAGGAGATTGAGAGGAGATCAGATAGAAGTGTTTAAAATAATGAATGGTTATGAAAATATTGATAGAAATATGTTTTTCTCAGTTAAGAAAGATAGAAGGACTAGAGGACATGAAGTTACATTAGCAAAGGAGCAGTGTAGATTATATATATAAAAAGTTCTCATTTTCACAAAGGACTGTAAATGAATGGAACATATTATCTGCTGATTGTGTGGGTGCTAATAGCGTGAATATGTTTAAAAATAAAATCTACACATACCTCAGAAGAGCGGAATACACATAAATAAAAGGGTCGGACTCTCGATAAGCCAAATGGCTTCCTTGTCCACCTGCCACATAGAGTTAATTCTCTGGGTGGCAATCTTGTTAAATCTTGTTAAATTATGTAATTTAGATAGTCAGTCGGTAGTGAAATAACGTTTTGTTGTGATCATTTAGGCATTAAAACACAATGCCAGTTGCCTTTTATCCGTTTCACATGTGTCAACACAATTTATATTCACTGTACTACAATTTTAATTCCATATCCACACGGTCCATTTCGTTCTCGTGAACGTACAAATTTCAAACAATTAATGTTACACGGAAATTCATCGATGCAATACGCAAATTACGCAAAACCATCCACTTGCTTCCACTATTTCCCATCCAATCTGATGTTCAACTCCACTCTCAGGTGTCCAATTCTCCTGTTTGTACAAATAAGGAAAGCGTACCAATTTGTTGATGGCTGTCAACATTCAAAATGGACAATCATCTTGGAATAATTCACTTTAAGCATAAATAACCGATCTTACGGGTAATCCATAAAGAACGTCACGCCTCTTTGACAATTGTGTGACTGCATCACACCCTTGATATAGATATGGGTACATCCAGAGAGGGTAATCTAGAGGGGGCCCGAAACCTTCCCATTAAACTCCTTGAGGCTCACCAAAAACCTCCATTGGCGGCCGGAACAAATTCGTGTTGGGTGGACTGAGCCGGATCTTCAGCACGACTCTGCTGTCGCGCTGTCGGATCATGGCATCGGAAGACGGGGGAGTGCTGTTGAACATATGTCCCTGCCGCGCTGCCGTAACTTCAGCTTCAACGATGTCTCGACTCGACTGATAACATCGGAAGACGGGAGGGAGGGGGGATTTTTTTCGCGGCGATGTTCACACGGGGCCCGTAACATTCAAAAGCATTCAAACGGTCTAGAGGGCACACCACTCTAGTGCAGGCAAAGCGTTGCGAAATTCCAAAGGTCTAGAAGACACGTGCGTTCCTTTCCCTTGGATCCGCCTATGTAGCTACTGTTTCGATGCAAATACATGCATAATTTTATATTCTGATAGTAAATTCCAAACTTTCACATGTATCACACAATATCCGACTATGGCGGGCAAACCAGTAACTACTCTAACAATTTGGCTACTTTGCAAATTAAACTTATCGCATTCCCAAATCATAAATCCATTGGATGCGCTCAAATGAAATTAAGTACTGTTCGAGTATTAAAGGGATTCTTTGTAAGCAAATATGCATTCGAAGTGTACCGTATCAAAACGTATTAATTTCCCATAAGTACTTTCTCTGCTACTTATGTCTTGCATGTTTATGCATAATTTGGGTGTTATCTGCGCAAAAAAAACGATAAACAGTTGTGTTTACGCGAATCAGTCTGAGCTTGATGCCACGTGGATGATTAATTATGCAGCCCGCGTATAATGAATATTCATGCACGCGCAGTGAACCACACGACGACCGTTGACGTTACACACATAGTTGACATGTTAGTTTACGAGGTGAGTTGATTCAAGCAATGGCATTGTAAATAAGCAATTTGTAGACATATGCATATTGACAGCTATTTTTTGTTATAAGTGTAGGAAACGTATGCACTGTTTAGTTACCCTGCTTGCCAATGCCGTCAGCCGAGTAATGTTTCGATTAAATAGAATTATAACGTCCGCTAACGCGGACGGCTGCAGTCGGTGTCAGCTGCCGCTGGGACTGTCACTGAGTCTGCCGAGCCTCAACTACAATAACTAACGTAACCTTAGGTCTCGTCTTTCTAGTTAATAAAACTGCATTGTCCAATATTTTACATGCAGTGAACGAAAATGCACGCTAAAATATCAGTATATGCAACCATAGCAAGATGATTAACCTGGTCGTGGATGTAATTTGTTTGCCTGTTCGACACAGTTCCTCACTGCAGACTGGTAAAGAAGCTAGAAGCCTACGGCATCCGAGGCAAAGTGGTTCGATGGCTGAAAACTTTCCTGACTAATAGAACTCAGCAAGCAGTACTCAACGGATCTAAGTCAGAGTGGGCCCCCGTCATCAGTGGAGTTCCCCAGGGATCTGTCATAGGACCGCTTCTTTTTATCCTCTACGTGAATGACATCCCAGACCTGGTCCACTGCAGCATTAAGATGTTTGTCGATGACACGAAGCTATACGCAACAATCCGTAAACAGGAAGACCAAGACCAACTGTAAACTGACATTGACACCCTGGACGATTGGTATAAAGAATGGTTGCTACAATTCAACCCCGAGAAATGCAAGTTAATGCAAGTGGGGAAATCGCCACACAAAACGTATGACACACAAGACTCGAGCCATAGGGAACCTCGAGACAACAAATGAGGAAAAGGACGTTGGGGTGTGGGTGACCACCAACATAAAACCGACTGTGCAATGCCAGAAAGCAGCAAAGAAAGCCATGCAAGCTCTTGGCATGGTAAAGAGAACTTTTAAGCACATGACCAAGAAATCATTTGTGACACTCTACCGTCTACACCTCGAGTTTTGTGTACAAGCATGGTGCCCATATCTGGCAAAGGACATTGACATCCTCGAAAAAGTACAGCGACAAGCAACCAAGCTGGTTACCAGCATAGCAAAACTCACATACGAACAACGATTACAACAACTGAAACTACATTCGTTGTATTACCGACGTCAGAGAGGCGACCTTATTGAAACGTACAAAATACTTAACGGAATCGACAAAGTTTAAGCTCGTCACTTCTTCCAGGAGAGGGACAGTACAGCAACACGAGGACACACGAGAAAGCTTTTCAAGCAAAGAACAAGACTGCTGGTCAGACAGAATTACTTCTCAGTTAGAGCCGTAGATCAGTGGAACAGGCTCCCACAACATGTGTTAGATGCCAAGACCGTCACACAGTGATATGGGCACCAACAAAGGCCAATGGCTTAAATCAGCCCATTAACCTGTAAGTGTAAATCTGGAATTTGGGTATGTGTGTCTACGGGTCTTGCCTTTCCAAATTCCAGTCAGCCGTTTTTTAAAAGTCCCCGTTTCCCCACTTATTTGAACCGAAACATAAAAATTTGAGATTCGTACGTTCACATTTAATGCTACAGCTACGATTGCCAGTAAACCTGGCTGGCATGTCATCATTCAATATAAAATTTTAGGTTTGTAGTACACAATACCATGCTGCCACGGAATTTTGCGATGCACGAATATTTTAGACACCAGCAGATCTGCACTCTAGTATACATAAGTTTTTATCCATGAATATATTATTAAAAATCGAATAATACATCAGATCAAGTTGTGCTGCTTCATGTGAATAGCACATTTGATAATAATAGTACTCGCTAAAAACAAATTAAACATAAATTTTTGACATGTTACTTTACTTTTATTGTACACTTTTCACGAGAATGACCCATATGTATAATTATATACAACATTAATTATTTGAGCAAGAATAAAGGAAAATATACAGTGCACTCTGGATAAGGTCGAACTTCCAGGGACCCACGACAATACTAATAAGTGGAATTTCTGATAACTAGAAAGTTATTAGAAAGTCCCCTTATTGGGACCTTTGCCCTGGACCGAGGAAAAGATTTAACTTAGCAAAAATTCACTTATGTGAGTTCAAGTTATCTGGAGTGCACTGTATATGACCAATGCATACAGATAATTATGTAGAAGCAAATTAAAAGTTGGATTGATATTTTAGTCTGACTGAATCAACATAACAAGGTTCTCTTTTCCATTTAGCCAGCTGTACACTTGGTGATAAGTCCCATAATCTAATATATAAACTGAATTAATCTACACAGTGTTGAGGTAGTTAACTCATATTTAGGCTCAGTTTCATAAATTCAGCTTTGTTTATTTGCAGGAACATTGGAAATAGCTGAGCTGATGGAAAGAGGAAATTGCAGAGCTCTACTTAACACTGCCATTAATTGGATAATGGGTCACCTGACATAAGATGATGTCTGACTTTGTTCTGCCCCATTCTGTTGTGGTAAGTTGTACCTCACTTCGAGTTTCAAATGGATGTGTGCATCTGATAGCTTTGTGTATCAAAATGCATAACAGTGCTATTAATAGGACAATATGTTAACTGACACAGTAGTGAAGAAGATGTCTGACTTTGTTCTGCCACATTAATTCCGTGTGGCTTCTGCTGGGAATATGTACATCACTACGTTTCAAATGGATTTGTGCAATCGATCGATTTGTGCATCCAAATGCACATCATCCCATCATTATGTTGAAAAGTAGGAGTACATAATAAAATGTATGCTTTCTTATGCTCATCATGTTTGAATTGTGTTCTACACCATATTCTTCAAAATTTGTTGAAACAAGTTTGTGTTAAGTGAATTGTACTGGGAGTAGTGTATAAAAAGGTGTTGACAAAGTTGCTTTTACAATAATTTTGAAAATTCATAAAATATAAATGTTCCACAACATTCAAAATGTCTTAGGGATCTTCTTGAGCTAAATACACCAATGATGACTGAAAACAGTGTTTTAGAATATGCGTTACTTTTAAAGTTTTGTAATTTTATAACTTTATATTTTTATATTTCCATCAGACAATGGCCATTTTATTTGTTATCGAAACGGGAGTTCGACAGAAACAAATTCAATATATTTGACTCTAAATGATGGACAGAAATAATTATTGCACTCCCAGTACAAAATAAACACTGATGCAATAGATTTTAATATTTTGTCGACAATCATGTTATGCTCTTTATAGATCTACATTTTTCAAACTAAAAATAGTAAAAGTAAACCTTACGTAGATAGGAAAGTACATAACCACCTGTCCTATTTTAATACTGTAGATTACATCAATGATGTGTAATGTATTTATACTGCTTATGGATATAGCAGCTGGATTTATGGTGCAAATAAAATGGTTTCATTATTCAATGTTTCTCGGATTCAGTAAGTTTCTGTTATCTAAACGTTTCTTTGAAACTTCACTTCAAAATGTATAGCCAGATGTACCTAGTGAAAAATGAACATGATAGTACCATAGTTTTTAAATTCCAACAAAAACAATGCCAATCATTCAATATGACATCGGCGTCGCCATCGGCGGCTTCGTGCATGGAGAGGTGGTGTTTTTTCTTTTAAATCAATCCGTCTGTCATGAACTGTTGCTATGTTCATTCTTCGTTTATTCCATATATTTTCCTTCTTTACTTTACTGAATCTGTGACATAAACAGCAGCTGGTCCAGATATTGACCCTCACATAATAGGTATAACCGAATCGTGGGCCACCACTGATATATCAGATGCCGAATTGGGACTAACAGGATATGTAATGTTTAGGAAAGATAGAATAGGAAGAAAGGGAGGTGGAGTTATTTTATATATTAAAGAATCTATCCAGGCTTATGAAATAAAATTAGAAAGAGAAGCAGATTGCGAAGAAGCTGTTTGGTGTAACATAGTTACAGGAAACTCAACGTTAACAGTTGGGTTAGTTTATCGAAGTCCAAACATAAGCATAGAAGAGAATGAAAAAATACAAAACGCTATAAAGGAAGTAAGCAAACGGAACTGTATTATTATGGGGGACTTTAACCATGGGCATATACAATGGAAATCTCTACAGAGTATGGGGAGTGAGGACCACAAGTTTTTAGTTTTAGTACAAGATAGTTTCCTTTCTCAACATGTGCTAGAACCAACCAGGGGAGAGAATGTGTTAGACTTAGTTTTGTCCTCACAGAAAGAATTAGTTGACAATGTCAAGATATGTGAGCCACTGGGGAGTAGTGATCACAACCAGATACATTTTACCATCAAAGTAAAATCAGAAAGGAATAGTAAAAGCAGTATAGGAGAAATTTCCACAAAGGAAGGTATAAGGACATGAGGAAATATTTAGCAAAGATAGACTGGAATAACACACTGAAGAATAAGACAGCAACCGAATGCTGGAATATCTTAAATAGTGAAATTAAGTGCATAGTCGATAAATTTGTACCTTTCAAAAAACAAGGGAAACGGTCTAAAAAGAAACACTTATCGAAAGAAGCCATTAGAAAAATTAAGTATAAACAAATGATGTGGAAGTCATATAGATGTACTGGAAATTATGAAGACTACAACATTTATAAAGAAGCACTTAATCAAGCTACAGCTGAAATTAGAAATTCAAAGAGAAGCTATGAAAAAAAATTAGCTAGTAATATAAAACATGACAGTAAGAGTTTTTATGCGTATATTCGAAGCAAACAGAAAGTTCAGGATAAGGTCGGTCCTCTAGAAGATAGTGCTGGAAATACAATATCAGAGGGATTCTTAATGGCAGAAGACCTGAATGAGTATTTTAGTTCAGTGTTTACCAGGGAAGATATTAGTTCACTGCCAGTACCAGAGGCTAAGTTCAAGGGGGCAGATTCAGACTATTTAGGACAGTTAGTTGTAACCTCGGAAATGGTAGCTAAGAAAATAAGGGCTATGAAGGATAATAAATCACCTGGAGTGGACGGGATTCCGCCCAAACTACTATTGGAAATTGTAGAACAAATTAGCGTACCGCTTGCAACAGTTTTCAATTTGTCATTAGAAGAGGGAGTGGTTCCTTTAGAATGGAAAGAGGCAAACATTATACCGTTATTTAAAAAAGGTTCGAGAAACAAGTCAGAGAACTATAGACCAGTGAGTTTAACATCAGTGATTTGCAAATTATTAGAAAGACTAACTAAAGATCACATGGTGGATTTTCTTGTTAAACATAACTTGATAAACCCATCTCAACATGGGTTTTTAAAAGCGAGGTCATGCTTAACAAATATGTTATGTTTTTTGGAAGACATCACTAGGTGGGTAGATGAGGGATCACCAGTAGATATCATCTATTTAGATTTTCAAAAAGCTTTCGACAAAGTACCACATCAAAGATTACTCCTTAAGCTAAAGGCCCATGGCATAGGAAATGGTATAATAAACTGGATAGAAAAATGGCTGAATGACAGAAGACAACGTGTAGTAGTTGATGGGGAGGCTTCAAACTGGAAATCGGTATTGAGTGGGGTACCACAGGGATCAGTACTAGGACCTATATTATTCTTAATATATATCAACGATTTGGACGATGATATAACAAGCAAGGTGTTAAAATTTGCGGATGATACAAAAGTGTTTAGAAGGATTAAAAGTGATGGAGACAGACAGCATTTACAAGATGATCTTGATAGGTTGATCAAATGGTCTGAAAAGTGGCAAATGCTGTTCAATTTTGGGAAATGTAAATGCCTCCACACAGGTCATGGGAATGAAGAGGTAAAATATAAAATGGGGGGTACTGTTCTAAGTACTACTGTAAAAGAAAAGGACTTAGGGTTAACCATTAGTGCTGATATGAAGGTTTCAGAGCAGTGCGGAATTGCAGCGTCAAAGGGAAATCAAATCCTTGGATTAATTAGGCGAAATATAGCGTATAAGAAAAAAGAATTAATAGTACCGCTGTACAAAACAATAGTGAGGCCTCATTTAGAATATTGTATACAAGCATGGAGGCCATATCGCAAGAAGGACATAGATATGCTAGAAAGAGTACAGAGGAGAGCGACTAAAATGATACCAAATCTGAGGGATCTTAGTTACGAAATACGCCTAAAAGAATGTGGTTTAACAACACTAGAGACCAGGAGATTGAGAGGAGATCACATAGAAGTGTTTAAAATATTGAATGATTATGAAAATATTGATAGAATTTTTTTTTTCTCAGTTAAGAAAGATAGAAGGACCAGAGGACATGAAGCTACATTAGTAAAGGAGCAGTGTAGATTAGATATAAGAAAGTTCTCATTCTCACAAAGGACTGTAAATGAATGGAACAGATTATCTCCTGATTGTGTTGGTGCTAGTAGCGTGAATATGTTTAAAAATAAAATCGACACACACCTAAAAAAGGCGGGATACATGTAGATAAAAAGTATTGGACTCTCGATAAGCCAAAAGGCTTCCTTGTCCACCTGCCATCCAGAGTAATTTTCTGGATGGCAATCTTGTTAAATCTTGTTTCATTTTGATAATTTTATCGGTCACGACTCATTCGCATGGCGGTGGCTAATCCAAATACACACATGTTGATGACGTATTTCTTGCATCTAATAACTCGACGTAGCTAATCGAAGTCTGACGGACATTCCCGAATATTCATGAGCATGCCTTAGACGGATTGTGAAGGTGGGCCCAAAGTGGAAACTCCGCGTACGCAGAGTTATTTTTTCGATATACTGTCAGGGTCATTAGTGATTAATAAAACATAACTCTAATGAAATGAAGGCATAGAATTACATGAAATAATCATATTAACAGGATTACCTAATCATTGCGTACATTACAATGAGATTAAAATTCTCAAAGAATCCCTTTAACTGACGAATTACTTGCAACTGATACTTATACCGCGTCGACCAATACAACGTTCTCTGTTGATAAAATACACTATTTTTGCCAGTTTTTAGATGTATGCGTAAGGAACAGTTTATGCCAAATGTTGCATGAATCTGAATCGCTGTATTACATAACATTACACGCTACTGACAAAATTCCGAACCACTCCATATCGAAGCTTTCAAAAGCACACTTTCACAGATAAATATTGCTTTAATTAAGATGTCCAGGTATAGTGTATTGTTTATCCAATTGTCCGCCTCTTTATCATTACAAGTTGGAAGTAAATTAGTCGATATCGTACCGATCGACCCCGTCCGCCATGTTTCGTTTTGATTTGCGAGGGTGTGTCCTCTTTCTTGATCTCGGCCCTTCTGAATGTTATGCAATGAGAGCTGCTACCTAGTGAATATGCATGTGATTACAAAGCATTAAACTACGAAAAACGTTTAAATGTTTCGGTTTATTTTGTGTGTGACATGTTTCAGTATAAGTTTAATGTTGATTAGTTGTTATAGTATCGTATTATCTGATAAAATAGTATCCTTATTGAAATTGTTATTTAATAGCCTGAGAGCCTATCATCGTCTCTACCCGAATCTGGGGTAAAGCCCCCTACCGGTAACAATGGCTGGAGCTTAATAATCCAGGCCGTTGTGACGGGCTAATGCTGCTATCTCACGGCGGCTGTATAATCGAGGCTACCTCTTTCTACGTCGATGAGCCAATGAAGGGCATCTATTTTGGTTATTCCGCAGTGTACAGCAAGCAAGATTAATAACAAATTAAACAAGTTAAATTGTTTACGTTATTCCTAGTTATCGTATTATTTTTTATTTAGTCATTTTCACAAGTTGTAATTGTTTGAAGGCACGGTTCGCCAAGCATGAACCGCGACGGGAATTTGGGTCGCAGCCAAAAAAGCTGGTCTAAACAATGACAGTGTCTGCGTGATCCACGCCGATCTCCTCGACAATAATGCGGACGGTAGCTACCCATCCAGTGTAGCTGTCGCCAACGTTGTAGTCTTCCTTCTTGTACGGGCCGTCTGTGATGCAGTCGCCGACGTTCCAGGCGACGTACACGTGACCTGCAGCTACGCCTCGACAGTAGCCCTCCACTGGAATAAAGCAATGTTTCAGCGTGACGGGTGTCATAATGCACACGTTTTTAAAGGAATGTTGTCCGCTTTGTTTTGTTATTATAAATTATGTATCATATTATACAGTATAAACTCTATATATTTATTGTAACACATTGACCGCTCAAGTATCTTTTAATGAACCAATTACGTTGATGACATTTAATTGGTTCGAGTGGAAACAATTTGTTTACATGGTAGCGGGCCGCTTTAAAAGCGTGGTCTCGGGTCCTATTACTAATGAGGTGGCCCGATATGGGCATCACGTAATACGTTTTGATGCCACCATTAATTATGCGAGCCCCCTAATCGGGGGTTTGGGTGACAGCGCTCGGCGATTTGTGTAAACATCGAACAGTTGAATTCAAAAGTTATTTCTACATCATTACAACAAGCTATTACAGAATGGTAATAAGCAACATCAAACTAGACGTAGAGACTGAAAGGATGAAGATGCTAAACAAGAGACCACCAAGAGTAGATACCACACAAATAGGAACAAACAAGATCGAATAGCGAAACCGATTCAAGACATTACAAAAACTAGACGACCTCGACACCCTGAGTGAAAACCTCACAGAGATGACCCAACTGAGTGCGACAAGTGTAGCCAAAGCAATCAACAGGCATGTAGTGACGAAAACATCGTCACCTACGCGAGCCCTGATGAAGAAATTACGAGAAACTGTGGAAAATGGCGAACACAAATAGAGTACACAGAAATATGCAAAACTATCAAAACGAACGCGAAGGACGACACCAGGAAGTACAAACAAGAGATCATACGAGAAACAATTATGGCATCAAAGAGCCTGAAGAACGCCAGAAGAACACGCCTGTCGTGTTTCACAACACATGAAGTCCGTTTTACTACTGACTATAATTTTATTAGTTTTGCGGAACATTTGACGATACTGTACGTGTCAGTCTGCCTCCATCGCGCAGGCGCACTATCTACCTTGGTTAACACTAGGACAATGGCCGGGTTTAAGAACTATGACTACTGCCATATCACGATGCCTGTAGGCGGCGCTAATAATTATGGATACATGTCGTCCCCCCTTTCGTTCTAAGCATCAGTGTAAGCAATCATAGAACATTAGTCATGGCATAACCAAATGGTAACTAAATTAAAGTCTCTATGAAAGTCTTTGCATCACTACATCGCATAACTGAAGTAGAAGTGAAACGCTATCTTAACTTTCCTTAGGTGAAGAACACCGACTAATATTAATAACAGTGTGCATTCAAGTTCACCACCGGCGCAGTTCATTTCAAACATATCTGCCTATCAGACGGTTTCCGGATACGCACTAGACGAGTGTCACCGGCTCCAGGAGCAACGAGTTGTCCCTTTTCGTCTTTGCGCACCTCGTTGTTTGTGTCGACAGTCGGTCTCTTATCTGGCCGCTGTTCCTCACCTGGTGAGGTTTGGTGGTGGCTGAGGTAGAAGCACGGATTGCTGCAGCTGGCGCCATTACTCAGGCTCCATTCCCTTAGTATCCGCGGGTAGTCGCTTACATGGGTGACAGCTGTGTCGCCTCCACACCTGTCCATCAACCAGTTTCATCGGCCCTGTTTTCTCAGGCGACGCTGTGTGGGCGCTGAACGTTGTTGGTACTCCAAAGTGGCAGCAACGTTCATCGCCCACACAGCGTCCCCAGCGTAGAACGCGTACGCCGCACCGTTGCTGGCTGGTCTGAATGGAGCGGATGCAATGCATTGAATGCCATTGAGTCTGAAGAAAGCCTCAAACTCGCTGCTTTTGAAACATGTCCCACTATCGCTCACCAACACACTAGGCAAACCATGTGTGGCGAACGCCTGCCTCAGCTTCGTGATCGTCGCACTGGATGCGGCCGCGTGCACAAAACGCGCATCAATGAATTTGTTGAGCGCATCTACAACGACATGCTCCATTTTACCGTCCATGGGTCCAGCATAGTCCAAATATACTCTGTGCCACGGCTGTCCTGGCATCTCCCATGGGTGCAGCTGGACCGTAGGAGGCGCATTCCTCTGTTCCTGGCACACTCCACACGCACGAACGGTGGCCCAGATCTCGGCATCAATGCCTCTCTCCCTGGAGTATGGACTATCACTCGGGATCCCCACATTAAGCACCCTGCTAGCGCCGCCTTCCGCCAGAAATACACTGCATACTCGTCGCCGGGTGAATCTGGCCATCCTTGCTGGACGAATATCACGACTGCCGCCAGGAGTGGATCTCTGCGTGTCCACGATGCCACTTGAGCTACGGTCACAGGCGATTTCTCCAGAGTGGTCATTGATAACACCACCTCAGCCAGAACAGGTACTTCTGTTGGAGCATCATCAACATGCAATCTTGCGCCCAGGCCGGAAGCACAAGTGATACTGGTAGTTGGCCAGAGTGAGCGCGCTTCTCTGAATTCGAGCACTCGCCTTAGCCGAAATTGCTCTGTCTTCACCTAACAGTCCAAGCAGCGGTCGATGGTCCGTGATTACGGTGAAGTTTCTGCCAGACAAATATTTGTAGAATTCGGTTATATCAATGCGAGACCCTCTCGTTCCATTTGCGCGAAACCCTTTTCAGCTTTGGAGAGCGACCTTGACGCATATGCTATCGGCCTGTCATTACCATGTGACGTCCGGTGAGAAAGCACGGCGCCTACTCCCTAGGCGGATGAGTCGCATGTGAGTAAGAGGAACATTGACGGATCGTAATGAATCGGCACTTTTGATGACTCAAGCAGTCTCTTCGACTCTTCAAACGGTGCTTGCTGGGCAGGACCCCGGGACAACGCAACGTCCTTCTGCAGGAGCTGATGCAGTGGGGCCAGCTTAGCACTGAGATTGTGGAGGAACTTGTGGTAATAGCATACCATTCCTAGGTAGCTTTTCAGCTCACTCCGGTCTCGTGGCACAGGTACGTCCGCAATCACGCGCACCTTCTCATTGGTAGGGCGAATGCCCTCGACATCTAGACGATGACCAAGGAAGATGCACGAAGGCTGGAGAAATTCACATGTGTCGAGCTTCGATCTCAGACCTGCTGTCTGCAGTCGCCCCAGCATTGTGAGCAGGTTAGCCCGTGAATCCTCCACAGTACGACCCGTGCAAACAATGTAATCCAAATACCTTGCAGCAGCTGCTCCATAAGTCGCTGGAAGATTCCCGGGCTTGCCGACACACCTCGACACCGTCGGGTATAGCAGAACAAACCTCTTGTTTGTCACAGTTGTCAGCTTCTGCGACTCCTCAGACAGCAATATTTGTTCGTAGGCATTCCTCAGTTCGATTCTTGAATACAGCTTGCCGCCTGCCAATTTGGCGTATAAGTCCCCAATATTTGGAATTGGGTGCTTGTCTGCCAACACGACTTTATTGACAGTTAGTTTGTAGTCGCCGCATATCCTGATCCTGCCATATGCACGCAAAACTGGAACTATTGGTGCAGCGTGGTCAGAGAACTCGACTGGCTTAATTACACCGTCCGCCAACACCCTGTCGAGTTCGGCGTCTACCTTCTCCCGCAGGGCATAGATAGGGTACGAGCCTCGCTTTGAAGCAGCGCACAGTTGCATCCTTGGTGACGTGCAACATGGCCTCGACCTCACGCAGCGTCCTTGGTTCGTCTTTGAAGAGCTCCGAGAACTGGCGAGCAAAGTCTTTCTGGTCTAAGTGATGCACCCTAGATCAATTCAAGTGTAGTTGTTCCAGCCAGTCGCGGCCTAACAGACAGGAACCATTGCCTGGTACCACAAGCAACAGTAGCTCACGTGCTTGGTCGTCATGTTTCACATCTACCATCACCCTGCCTGTAGGTTGGAGACATGCTCCGGAATACATCCTCAGCTTAGGCAGCCCATCTTTGCTTAGTTTCAGTTTCTTATGGCCTCTCCGTATCAGTGAGAATTGCTGTTCACTGATCACACTAGATGCCGCTTCAGTGCCAATATCCATGGATGTACGCACCCCGTTCAGCTCAACTTCGCACACGTAGGGCCTAACACCAACACCCTGTCGAGTGTTGGTGCGGTACAGTGAAGCGTTATACGCATCCTCGGGAGGTCCAGTAGCAGTCGCAGCTTCTGTCCTTACGAAGTTGTTCCTCGAACGGCCCGATGGGGTACTACGACATACTGAACAGAAATGGTTGCAACCATGACAGTTGAAACACTCAGCGTCCCGAACCTTGCAGCTGGTCTGGTGATGGCCGCCACAGCACGGGCAACATTTGTTGTCGCGGTTTCTACTCTTCACGACACTCTCCTTGGGTTTGGCTTTAGGTTTGTGTGAACAGTAAGTTTTGCGTCGAAAGTGTTGCTGCAATTTGTTACACGCTACCTGGTCAGCATAACGTGAGCTTCTAGGTTGCACACTGACATGTGAGCGTGGCTGTTCTTGACCAAACGACATCGCCCGAGCTTGCATCTCAGTGGCTTCAAGTGTCCGTCCAAACTGCAATACATTGTCCAGCGGCACATCGGGCTCCGACAACCCTTTATCCCTCACTTTGGACAAGGTATAGCCCTGTACAATTTGACTTTTAATTTCCCTGTCCGGGTCATGAAATTAACAATTCTTAGACGACCGTAACATTTATCTACGTTTTCGCCATTCTTTTGGGATGCTTGACGGAATACGAATACCTCGTATTCGACATTTCGTTTCGGGGCAAAATGTTGGTTCAATTTGTCCTCCAGGGCAGCGTAGGTGAGATCCCCCTCCGTCAATGCGTCCGCGACATCGAAGACGTACTCACCAGCTACGTGTAGAAGCAAACAATCGCTTCAAGTAACGCTCACAACGGCTGGCTGCGTTTCCGCGGGGTCCAGGTCGAACGTGGGTAATGCGGACATGCAGCTCCATAATGCACACACAGTCGGAACGTACGCTGGTAACGGAAACCCTAGCTCGTTGACCTGGATGCACGCCCGCGCGACGGAAAGGTGATTGACCATGCTTGTCCCGATGGTTATGATGTTTTGAGTCTGTTTATTGAGAGCTTTGAGAAAACGTTGATTTACTGTAGCCGCCCGGATGTAGCTATCCCGGATGTTAAGTCTAACTCGATACGCTAGGTGGCGATAACAGTCACTCAGTTAGTCAGTAATTGAACTATACAGAGTTGAACACTACATCCCTCCCCAAACTGGATAAAAGATACAGCGTTCAGAAAAAACACATTAGTAAAAATGCATAGGCCCGATTACATAGTGTCCTTGCATGGAAAAAACAATTACTAGCCAGACTACAACATTGTTATGGGTAGTGTCTGTATGACAAGGCATTATTATGTTAGTGATACGAATTAGTACACATCGTAGTCGTCGAGATGTCGCGGGCGATTGCGCATGCGAGCTGGATAGCGAGGCATCTCGTCGACGTCATCAGGCAGGATTTGCTGATCTTCAGCGTCACCGATGTCACCGGTGCTGATGTCATCATCCCAGCTCGACTCATCTTCCGATTCGACTACGTCGCTCGTGACGTGTTTAAAAAATGACGAATTTCGCGTTCCACGCTGCGCAGTGACCATGGAACCTTTGACGTGTGTGACGTGGTACGGACGTGGATCATACGCTGGGTCGATTTTGCGCCTCCTCATCGGCGGTTTGATGATGACCGCGTCACCTTCCTTGATGGTCGAAGGCTTGACGTACGCTTTGTCGTCAGCTGCACGTTTCATCTTCGCTTTGTTGTTCTGGTCGCGTTGTTGTACGTCCTTCCTGTTGAACGGCTCGGGTGTCGTTTGTGGCAACTTGACCTTCATCCATCGTCCGTGTAGAAGTGTTGCTGGAGGAGATCCGGTTGTCGCATGTGGAGTTGCGCGATAGTTGCGAAGGAACCGATTCATCTCGGCTCTCCAGTCTTTCTGCTCACAGATAGATGTTTTGATGACTTTCTTCACCGTTCGCATGAAACGCTCGACTTCGGCGTTCGCTCGCGGCCAGTACGGAGTGATCTTCCTGTGGCGGAAACCGAGATCTGAAGCAAAGTTTGCAAAGTCACGACTGTTAAACGGTGGACCGTTGTCCGTTCGAAGTGTGTCGGGCGTACCATACTCTGACAATACTTTGTCCAAACGAGGGATCACCACGTTTGCCGATGTTGACGATACGATTTCAACGATCGGGAATCTTGAGTAATCGTCCATTAGGACCAGCAAGTATTGTCACATGGGTAGTTCTGCGAAATCTGCGCTGATTTCTGTCCAGGGCGCTGTGGGTAGTGGACTCATCTGCAAAGGTTCACGTTTGACCTCTGGCACAGACGCTTGACACGCAATGCATGATTTGACACGACCAAATCTTCTCTCGCAGCAATGCTTTTGTCTTCACGATTCCCTGATGACCTTCGTGGGCAAGGTCGACCGCGCATTTTTGCAGTGTTGCGGGGATGGCCAACCGATGACCACGAAGAATGGTGTCACCGTCAACTGTGGTCGTCAGCTCGTTCTTCAGCAGTTGGTAGGACTTGTACGACTCGACGTCTACCTTGTCTGACAAGTTTTGCTGCCATTTTCCAGTGCGTAGGGCTTGCACTACAGCTTGTAGTGTCGCGTCGGCCATTGTTGCGCATCGCACTTGTTCGATCGACATCGCTTTCGGCACGGAGTTGATCGAGATGTAATCGATGAACTCCTCAGCGACCTTCTCTTCACGGGAAGTCTGACGCGTTTGTTGGCATGGGTGTCGTGACAAGAAGTCTGCAGGGTTATCTGACCCCGGACGGTAGACCACGGTGGCGTTGTAAGGCTGCAGCCTGATTCCCCACCGCTCGATGCGTGCTGTTGGTTGAGACTTTGGGTTGCCGTAGATCGACACTAGCGGTTTGTGGTCAGTGAATACCACGACCGGTTGACCGTAGACGTATAGGTGAAAGTGTTCACAGGCCCATACGACGGCCAGCGCCTCGCGTTCGGTCTGGGAGTACCTCTGCTCCACGGCGGTTAGCGCACGACTGCCGTACGCGATGACACGCTCGTCTGACTCGGCACTCTGTGTGAGGATTGCGCCAAGGCCGACAGGACTGGCGTCCACGTAGATTGCCGTTTTCTTTCGCTCATCAAAGTACGCCAGCACCGGCGCCTTCGATAGCGATTGACGTATAGAGGCTAGAGACGTGCTGCACTCATCCGTCCAGTTCCAAAGCGCATCTTTCTTCGTCAACTCTTGTAGAGGTTGCGTCATCGTCGCGTAACCAGGGATGAATCTCGCACAGAAGTTGGACATGCCGAGAAGACTTCTGACCTGCGTTGCGTTTGACGGAGTGTCGAGATTCTGGATCGCTGACACCTTCTTTGGATCAGCAGAGAGTCCTCCTCGGGAGAAGACGTACCCGAAGAACTCAAGCGTGCCCTTGTTGTAAGAGCATTTCTTTTTGTTCAGCGTGAGACCATGTTCGCGCAGTCGTTGGAACGTCGCCTTCAGGTGCTGATCGTGCTCCTTCTGCGTTGCGCCGAACACGAGAATGTCATCGCTGATGTTGATCGCACCGGATATGCCACTTAGTGTTTCGCGAATGGCATTCTGGAACACTTCGGCTGCACTAGACACACCGAAATTGAGACGTTTATATCTCCACAGGCCGATGTGCGTGGAGAAAGTGGTGATAGGTCGCGATGACGGTTCGAGTTCCAGCTGATTGTAGCCTTGGTTCAAGTCGAGTTTGCTGAACACAGCTGCACCGTTGAGGTCGTTTACAAGCTCGTTGATGGTCGGCGTGATGTGACGTTCTCGCGTGATCGCCTGATTCGCTTGGCGCATGTCGACACACACCCGGATCTGACCTTCACTTTTCGGTTTCGGTACTACGACCAATGGCGATACCCAGGGCGTTGCCCCATCGACGCGCTCGATGACGCCGAGTTCCTCGTCTCGCTTCAATTCCTGTTCCAGTTGCTGCCTGACGTGAAACGGGATCCTCCTGTGTGGTTGCGCAACAGGTTGCACCGTCTCGTCGACGTGTAATTTCACTTTGAAATCCTTTAGTTGACCGAGACCTTGGAAAAGGTCGTCATACTCGGAGACTAAGCGATCGATAGCTGTAGCCTGTGGCTGGTTGGTCGATAGCGGTTGCACGACTCGTACCAGATGAAGTCGCTTTGACGTCTTCCATCCTAGAAGTGAGCCACATGAGCCCGCTACAACATAGAACAGTTCGTCACTTTGTTGTGTTGCAGATTTCACAGTGGCCGTGAAGATACCCTTGACAGGAAGTGGCTTTGCAGATCCTTACGGGAAGATCTTCGTGTCATCGCGGCTCAGCTGCGGTTGCGGTGTCATCGTGGCGTAGTCGCATTCATCGATGATGTTGATTTCAGCTCCCGAGTCAGCAATGACGTTCAGTTCGTGGCCGTTGACATTGACAATGAAGTGTGGACGTGCATCGCGTTTGTTGACACCGACGTTGCACAGTGATAGTTTGTAGACACACGCGTCATCACTCGAACTGTCTTCAGCCGCAACGATGTGTACACCTCGCTTCTGTGGTTTACGCGTGTTCGGTTTACGTTTCTCCGTTTTCGTCGGTCTGCGCGTTGTTGGTCTAGACAGGCAGCATGAAGCGAAGTGATTCATCTTGTGACAGTTCATACACTCCTTCCCAGCGGCAGGGCAGGACGATCTCCCTCCAGGGTGCGGCCACGTCTGCGCACAGTTGCGGCACACGTTATTCTCGTCCTTCGGTTTCGTAACCCACTGTGATTGTTTGGGTTTGTGGGTTGACATCTTGTTGACAGACACCGACTGACTGTTGTGATTGACGCGTTCTATGCCCTTGGCTTGCATCTCGGACAGTTCCATGACCTTTGCGACATCCACCAGTTTGGTCAATGTTATGTCGGGGTCACTTAGTGCCTTCCGTCGAAGCCGACTAGACTCGCAGTTCTGTACGATCTGGCTCATGATTTCTCTGTCGATATCGGAGAACTCACACGTTTTTGCAAGCTGCCTCAGCCTCGTGTAGTACGCGGTGATGTCTTCCCCCTTCTCCTGCTTTGCCTGTCTGAACTTGTAGACTTCGTACTCGCGGTTTCTCTTTGGAGCGAAGTGTGTTGTGAGTGCTTTGACTGCTTTCTCAAGTTCATTTTCGTCATCGTCACCAGCGACGACAGGCAGCGTGTCGAAGATATCGTGCGTTTCTTCACCCGCATAATGAAGCAGTAGTGAGCGTTGACGTGTGTCGTCCGTGATGTTGCACGCCGTCATGAGATTTTTGAAGCGAGCGACCCATTTGGTCCAGCGAATTGCGACGTCACCGCTTGCACTAACATCGAAGTGTGGATACGTTGGCAGATCGGACATTATTGCAGTACTTAACTTTGTTGCGAAGTTCACACCTGCATCACTCGTCGCCAAATATGATGTTTTGAGTCTGTTTATTGAGAGCTTTGAGAAAACGTT
>CM034534.1:67640451-67800451 GCA_020002185.1 Paraescarpia echinospica | reverse complement strand
AAGGATTTGGGCAGTGTGTTATGTTGATAGTCATACATAAATAGTAAGACCTGTATATATCACCAAATTTAAGAATATTTTCAGATTTAAAAATAGGATCGGACTTCTGTCTCTATTTTATTAATTATTCGTATAGCGCGTTTTTGAAGAAAGAAAAATCTTTACTGTATTTCCATTTCCCCATACTTGTACACCGTAAATTAAATGGCTTTGAAATAAGGTAAAATAGAGTGTTTTTAAAAGCATTATGTGGCAGAAGATTTTGTAATCTATTAAATGCAAGAATTGTTCTAGATATTTTAGAACTGATTAAATTAATATGTCTATTCCATGTTAAATGTTTATCAATATGTATTCCCAAAAACTTCACTGTTTCTTCTTTATTATGTTTACCAACATGACTAATAACTTCCCTGTTTATTTTAATACACTTATTTACCTGTTATTTGCTACTTGATGGACTAAATATGTAAAAGTGTCTTTTTAATATTTAAAGACAATTTATTGGCACAAAACCAGTCGTATAAATATATCAATTCTTGGTTTATATATATATTAAAGTGTCAACATGAGGACCTGATTGATATACAGTTGTGTCATCCGCAAAAGACAATAAATTCAAAGACGTAGAGTTAATTATATCATTGATATAAATTAGGAATAAGACTGGTCCAAATATGGAACCTTGGGGTACTCCACTTATAATGTTTTTGCGATGATTGACATTTTTGTATCTCAGTATACTGTTTTTGATTTGATAAATAACTGGCAAACCATTTATGTGTATATTAATTAGTTTTAATATGTTATTACTCACATAGGCGATCTGCAGTTTAGCACGTTTCGATAATTCTTTAATTACCCATCAGCACCCGCACCAGCACCTATATCGGCGACTTCGCGCCATCACCCACGAGGTCTAGATCTGGCAGCCGCGGGCGTAGCACGCCCTGCCTACGTTTATCACAATGGAAGCAAACGACTATACCACGCGGCAGAGCTTGCCAATGAGACTAAGTTGCACGAAATCCATACTAGTGTTTATATAGAATGTTATATTTTTCTAAAAACATAATTAATCTATTGCATACAATTTTCCCATTATTTTAGAAATCGCAGGTAGAATACTTATAGAGTCTATAATTATTAAACATTTTGTTGTTACATGATTTGAAAACAGGAATTACTTTTGTGCGGGTTTTAAGTTTTCAGGAACAGTGCCCGTAACAAATGATTAATTTAATATATGCTCAAGCGGAGTGGCTACTTCGTGTATGGTCGCTTGCAGTAGTTGAGTGGGTAAGCTGTCGAATCCTTCGGTACATTTAGTTTTAAGCTTTGGAACAATTGTTTCAATTTCAGTTGTCTATGTGAGTTGCTTGAAACAAATTACTGAGTCGTTTATTGATTTACCTATTCCAACAACAAAATTATTAAATTCTTCTGCAATTTTGTTTAAATTAGAATTTTCTTGTTCGTTTGGATAATTCTTTTTGTTTATGTATGGCCTGTCGTAGCACAGCCCATGTTTCTTTGATATTGTGCTTACGTTCCTCCAGCATGTCCGTGTTGTAAGTACTTTTTGCTGCTCGTTTAATCTTATTAAAAACTCTACAATATTCTCTACATTTATTAATAATTTCTGGATTAGGTATGTTTAATTTCTTTCAGAATAACTGCTTTATTTTGTGATGAAGTCACTATGCCTGATGTCATCCAAGGTTCACGTTTAATGTATTTTTTCTTAAACATAACTTTTCTTTAACATATTTAGTTGGACAAGATATTTCGAAAAGTGATTTGTATATTATCATAAAATTATAGTAAGCTTCATTCGCATTGGCAGTGGATAAAACAGTTGAGTAATCAGCCTTAGCCAATAGATTTCTAAATAATAAAATATTTGTTGGGTCAACTGTCGGACCTGCTTATATATTGATCTTTGTGGTCGAGGTGTACCATATATTAAATATTCCAAAGTGATCAGCTAAATCAGTTATAATAATTCCCGATTGATAACTAGGATGAGTAGGGTTTGAATATAAGTTATTTATAAGTGTTGCCGAATATCATGTTATTCTTGTTGGTTTGGTTATATGCGGAATAAATCCTTGGGATATTACGTTATCTATTAAGTCGTTGGGTTTTTGATGCGTGACAAAGTTTAACAAATTAATGTTATAATCGCCCATTAAATAAGCAGTTTTCTTTTCATTTGAAAATGTATCATGGATTTCTATAATTTTGCTTATAAACAGATCGATATCTGCACGGGGAGGAGTGTTAGGTCGATAAATTACACCTAGTATAATAAGTTTATTATGATTACCTTAAATAAATAAAAAAATTAGACTCATATACATGAGGAATAAATATGGAAAGATCATCACGTTTAAAGTAAGTCAAGCTTTCGTTAATATATATATATTCCAACTCCACCGTGACCATCATCATTTTGTAGTCTTGTATTAAAAAGTAAACTGTGGTACCCACTTATGTTGTATTGTTGGGAATCACGTATTTTAAATATTTCTTTTAAACCAATCATATCAAGTTTGAGGCCATTTGAAGATAAATTAAAACGTAAAACTTCTTTCATAGAATCCCAGTGTGCCTCTAAACTGCGACAATTTATACAGAACATCGATAAAGATATATTATCACAGTGGAAAGCATTAGAAAATTCAGGGTCGGGGTGAAGTATTTGCAATCATTTGTATTTAAAGTAAAAGGAGATTCATGATAATTTTATAGGTCACCTTCGTAATGATTAAAATCATTTTACAACTTTCTAAAATCAAAATTTCCATTTGTTTGGATCCGGTCGGTCAATACTAATAACATCGTCCATTTACAAATCTAATTGAGTATCGCATATTAATCCAGTCTCCCCAGTCCGCCGTCGTTGCGCTACTACCAGAAGCAAGAGAAAAAATCAAATCAAAGAAACTGTAGTGTAGAAAAAGTGATAGCTTGGCACATTCTGTGCAGCATGTCATTATAACACTCACCGTAGTTGTATATGTAGTAGTAAAACAAAGGAAAACATATACAAATGTCACGAGTACCGGCGTAAGCTAGGGAAAGGGGTGAGCTATGTTGTCAACAATGACAACAAGTTGATTAAGTATTGCTCATAATGTTTGCTTATAATAATAATTGTAATAATAGAAAAAAATGGGCCAAGAGGCCATGAAGTCCTTTGGACTATATTGTGAGTTTGTGATTATTAATTAAATGTTTTTTGGTGAATCATAGTTACAGATCATTAAGAGTTATGATGGAAATAAAGTGATGACATGTTTGGTAGCTGTGTAGACTATATGCATGCAAGTGAAGATACACCTGGAAATAAAGTATTCGAGTAGACCATTTCGTGAATGTTGTATATATTAGTTAATGTGTTATTAAAAAATACTGTCGGATTTTATCCCGTTATTCTGCTATTTAGGCCGATTTCCAGTGGTTGTAAAAACCTTGCAGGAGAGTTGGTGAGCTGCAATCTCGCATGTAGCACAGTAAGACATTGTTTAAGAAAATGCACACGCATTATCTGTTCTCATTTTGCCCCTACCACCCTCCCCCAGAATGGGAAGAAGAAAGAGATGAACTATGATAAAACGTCATTTGTTAACAAGATACATATGCATAGCATGCATTTTGACTTTAAAACAGTAATAATGACAGTTAAAAACGACACAATACTGATATAACTGGAGTGACGGAATATCTGCAACATATATAGTAAAACATCTTAATAATATTCCTTATAATTTTTTGCTAGAACATGAACAAGAACAAGATGTTTATTTTGACCCCAAAGAGTACAAGTATAATCACAATATCGTGTACTTCAACTATTAGTAAACATAACTTAATTATAACTAATTAAAAACAATGTAATAAAAAAGAACAGTGAAATGGGGTCAGTGACTCCTGTTAAGACAAAACGTGTCGCTGTCACAGGAGCCACTCATAGTATAAAAAAATATTAATTGACCTTTCTTCATATGAATCTATTATATATATATATTTATGTATATATATATATATATATTAATACGGTGTATATCTCTTGATAAATGTAGCTGTATCTGAAGTGTATGTAGTGGTATGCTTTTTATGGTACAAGTAGAATATTTGAGTGAAGATTCCTATATACGTGTAGGTATAGAATATCTATGCATCTATCCATATATGTGTGTATATTATTAGTTTTGGAGATTAAACTGACATGCGTTAACCTTTTCGAGTATACCTATGTTATTCTACTTTATATATAATTTTGAACCTAAGTTATTTAAATCCTAGATCATATCTTTATATTGCATTGATAATTATGTATATGTTGTTTTAAAGTTCCTCAGGTTCAACCAGTGCAGTAGGGATTCCCATTACTCATTAGTTATAGGCTTATAGCCCACTGTTTTACACTGGGAAGATACAGCTTAAAACCTACATGCAACTGTCCAGTGTAACAGGGGTCTAATGGGTTAATGATGTCTGTTGACACAAGCTTCTGCCAGTGACCAATTACAGATTAGTAATAGTTTCAATCAAACAATAGCAGGCAGAAAACCTAGGCTCCACAGTGGGGTATGGGGTGGATGTAATACACAATCAATTGGCACTCTGCCAACCTAATCTAGGCAGAAACAGACAGAATGTGAACATTTAGCTTTTTGGGAGGCCCTGAGGTGCCCTCAGAATGATTCAATCAAATACAAATTTCTTGTGTACATTGACACTACACTAAGAGACATCTATGCAAAATTAGAGAAAAAGTTAGTGAACAGTTTTTGAAATAACAGAAAAGACAACCTCTAATCCGTGCAAGACACAGACTCCACATGTGACAGATGTTGTAGGAAAAGGGATTAGCTGTGTGACAGTGTCTAGCCAGCCAGTTATAAATAGGCGTTTCTGTGATTCAATCAAATACAGATTCCTTGTGTATAGTGGCACTACCACATGAAATGTATATGCAAAATTAGAGAAAAGTTACTGAAGAGTTTTTGAAAACAAAATAGGCAAAATGTGAAAATTTACCAGTTTTGGGGTCCTTTTTTGGGTGGGCCATTAGGTGCCCTTAGAAGGATTCAATCAAATACAAATTTCTTATGTATAGTGACACTACCACATAAAATGTCTATGCAAAATTAAAGAAAACGTTACTGAACAGTTATGAAAAAAATAGGAAAAATGTGAAAATTGACCAGTTTTGGGGTCCTTTTGGCGGGCCATTAGGTGCCCTTAGAATGATTCAATCAAATACAGATTTCTCGTGCATAGTGGCAGTACCCTATGATACGTCTGTGCAAAATTAGAGAAAAGGTTACTGAATGGTTTCTGAGATATGGCAGCTAACGGCGGACGAAGAATGATGACATTAGTCCATTGAACCTTCGGCCCAAGGGACTAAAAATTATGAAACTAAAGCAGAGTTAAGATAATTGGCTAGGGTGTATAAATGCTTTATAAAACAAACATCAAAATGCTACCATAAACAGTTACATAAAACTTGCGTAACCTAAAACATAGCAAGCCTGCAGAATATTGGGATATACTTAATAAAGCAAGTAACAGCAGTGAAAAATGTGGAAATATTTCACTGGATAAGTTTATGAACCACTTTGAAAAACTCGGTGAAAAACGTGAAAGTGAAACTGCAGCTAGTGAGATACTTTTTGATCCAAAAAAGATTTCCCAGTCAAACGAACACATAAACAGACCATTCACGCAAGATGAGGTACTAATGCAAATAAAAAAAATAAAAAATAAAAAGGCATGTGATATTGATAATGTTATAAATGAATACTTAAAAACAGCCACACAGAACTCATTATAATTAATATTAAGATGTTTAACCTGGTTCTATTATATGTATTGGGATCATTAAGCCTGTATACAAAAAGCAGGGGTCAATAGATGATCCAGACAACTACATGTATCGTGGCATTACACTATTAAGCTGCATAGGCATTAACGCGAGACTGACCACATGCCTAAACGAAGTGAATGTAATAGGTGAATAACCTAATTGACATTTTCTCTGGTTATTCATGTAAAATGACCAGAAACACAGCCAATTTGTGATAATTCAGCAAAAGGACTGGCCATTAATGATCTCGGTCAAGATGGACAGTAGCAGATGAACTTATCTACTTCCACTCCACTCAGCCAGCCCAGTGATCAGAGAAAGGTCTTTCACTATCCAGGTATCAATATACATCAGTGGCCGAAGCAAATCTAATGCACAAGCATACAGCTGCCCAGTGCAGTAGGGAAATACTAGGACAATTTAGCATTTTTGGTGGCCCTAAACAGCCCCACAGAACTAATTACAGTTACTGTTAAGATGTTTAACTTAGTACTATTTCTGGCATTGTGCCAACATATTGGTGTATTGGGATCATTAAGCCTATATACAAAAAGAAGGGGTCAATAGATGACCCAGACACCTATCGGGGCATTACACTATTAAGCTGTAAAGGCAAGTTGTTTACAGCCTACATTAACGCGAGACTGACCACATACCTAAACGAAGCGAATGTAATAGGTGAAGAACAGGCAGGGTTCAGAGAGGGGTATTCTATCACAGCTAATCATGTGTGATAATAATAATAATAATAGAAGAAAAATAAACATAATGCCATGATTAGTCCTGTGTCAAATTATTAACGTGGATTAAACATTAATTAAGTTAATTAAACAGCATAATAATGAGATAATGATCTCCGATTGCATATGATACATATTATTAACGAGAGAAGACAAAATAATAGGATAAACTATAATACCATAGCGTGGCCAACATCGTAATCACAACAGCGGTAAAAGAAATTGCATTAATTTAGTTAAGGTTTTAAACAACATATTAATGAGATAAAGATCTCCGATAGCATACGACACATATTATTAATGAGAAGAAAACAGAATTAGAGTAAAACATAATACCATGGTGTGACCAACATCAAATTCATAACAGCGGTAACTAGTAAATTGCATCAATTTGGCGACAGGAGCATAATAGTGAGATAATGATATCCGATAGCATATGATGCATATTATTAATGAAAAAACCCAGTACCAGACTAAAACATAATACCATGGTGTGACCAACATCGATATTAAGGAATTATATTTTGGATGTTTATCTTACGGTATGTATAGATGCCCCAGATGCGCAAGTGCCATATACTTATATAAGTCCAAACGGTTTTACCTCCAACATTGATCATTTTTTTAAACATGGCCAAATTAGGACAGAATGTGCTCGAATGTTATGCTACAGACAACTTGTTGTTTTCCGACCATGTACCATTTAAAGTCAGGTTAGATATAAATGTATACCACATGTTCGAAAGGAACTAATGTCACAAACAAGCATGCCATAAAGCCAGTACGAAACTCATTAACCAATACAGTAGTGATCTTGAGTATAAACTCTCCATGTTACAATACGACAAAGAGGCTTTGCTGTGTAAGGATGTAATGTGTAAAAAAACGTGAGAACGAATTATCTAGAGTATACAATGATATATTAAATATGTGCATAGAATCATCGGAATGTATACATACCACCTGTCCTAAAAACAACCTTAATTCAACTGGTGGCGGAAGGAAACTTCCTGGGTGGTCAAAAGAAGTTGAACACCTGAAACAGGAGGCTATTTTCTGGCATCTACAGTGGCAAGCAGTGGGAAAGCCTCATCAGGGTGACATTACAGAAATGAGGCGTATAACAAGAGCTCGGTATCATAGGGCTGTTAGACATATTATGAGAGAGGAGGACAGAATTCGTACTACTAAGATGGCCGAAGCAATTAGTGAAAATAGAAACCGGGACTTGTGGTTTGAGGTACGCCGGATAAAGGGCAGAAATAAATTCTTGCCTTCAAGTATTGATGGTGTGGTAGGTAATGAAGAAATAGCACAATTTGTTTTCGTTGTTGATGACATGAGTGCTATAAATACGGAGATAAACAAGCAGATTAAAGAAAATATTGCGTATGATATATCAGTTGATGAGGTTATCGAAGGTGTCCGGCGACTGAAGCTTGGTAAGTCGGATGGTGAAGAGGGTCTCAATTCTGATCATATTATATGTATATATTATATTATTTTTTAACAGTATGTTGATACCTGGTCTTAGCCCCGACTCAATGTTAGTGGGAACTATGGTTCCTATACCAAAAGACAAGAGACAATTAGTATGTACATCCGACACTTGTAGAGCTATTACTCTTGGCAGCATTGTTGCCAAACTGTTTGATGTTGTTGTACTATCTAAGGAACAAAGTGCGCTTGCAACATTTGGATTTAAACCAAATATGTCCACTACTCACTGCACATATGTTATGATGGAGACAATCAGTTATTATAATGCAAATGGCAGTAATGTGTATGCACTCATGTTCACAAGTGTCAATAGTACCGCTTTTGGGTGGAAAATCACGCTTTTTATTGTCGGTCCCGCTTTTCCGCTTTTCTGTGAAAATGTCCGGCTTTTTGTACATTTCGCCTCCGAAAAAATCGTCGATAAAATTTATTTATTTATGGTACGCTGCTAGTTGTATGTATCATAGATGAAATCAGCACAGACTCTATAACAAAAACAGAGATTAGATCAGCACTGAGGAAGCTAAAGAATGGGAAAGCTGCAGGTAAAGATGACATTACAGCAGAATTGTTGAAAGCAGACATGGCGACAACAGAGAATTGGCTTCTAAGCTTATTCAAAACAATTTGGGAACAAGAAAAAGTACCAAAGACGTGGAAACAAGGACTGATTGTTAAAATACCAAAGAAAGGTAACCTTACAGAGTGCGGAAACTGGAGAGGTATTACTCTAACATCTGTCCCCAGTAAAGTGTTCGGAAGAGTGATAATAGACAGAATAAGAGATGGAGTTGACAACAAGTTGAGAGATGAACAAGCAGGTTTCAGAAGAGGACGAAGCACAGTTGAGCAGATATTCATCCTTCGAAACATATTAGAACAGGTAGTGGAATGGCAAGCAACGCTATATGTAACTTTTGTAGACTTCGAAAAGGCATTTGACTCTGTACACCAAGAGAGCCTTTGGGAAATCATGGCGAACTATGGAATCCCATACAAAATAATCAGAATGGTCCAGATTTTGAACGAGGACAGTGAATGTGCAGTGTTAGATGAAGGTGAACAATCTGAGTGGTTCAAGGTAAAAACTGGAGTTAAGCAAGGAGACGTAATGTCCGGATTTCTTTTCTTGATGGTAATCGACTGGATAATGAGGAAAACAACTGAAGAAAACAACACAGGGATAAGATGGAGATTCATTTCAAAACTTGAAGACTTGGACTTCGCAGATGACATTGCGCTTATGTCATCAAGTTACAGACACATGCAAGCAAAGGCAACAAAAATGAATGCATTCGCATCAAAAACTGGCCTAAAAATCAATAAAAAGAAAACTGAAGTACTGAGGATCAACAGCAAATGCAACAACAGAATACAGATTGATGATCAACAACTGAATGAAGTAGAGAAATATACATACCTGGGCGCAAACGTCAGCAAGCAAGGAGGAGGGGATGACGATATTAACAACAGAATACGAAAAGCAAGGACATCATTCATGAAACTCAAGCAGATATGGAACTCAAATGTGTACACATTAAAAACTAAACTCAGATTATACAATACTCTGGTCAAATCAGTGTTACTGTATGGATGTGAAACATGGAAAGTAAACAAATGCGACAACAAAAAACTTGACATTTTTCATTTCAACTGTCTCAGAAGAATTTAAAAAATTAGATGGCCAGTAATAATTTCGAACAAAGACATTGAGAACATAACAGCAGAAGATCAGATCAGCACAGAAGTACAGAGAAGAAGGTGGAATTGGATCGGGCATGTGCTGAGAAAGAAGGACCAAAACCACTGCCTGACAGCACTGACATGGACGCCGGAAGGAACAAGAAAAGTTGGTCGACCAAAAACAACGTGGAGAACCACAGTGGAAAAAGAACGGAAGCAACTGGGCTGGGCAACTTGGAGCAAAGCCAGACACATAGCCGTTGACAGGGCGAGGTGGCGGAGTCGCACAGCAACCTTATGGGCCACAAGGCCCGAAGAGGATAGGTAAGGTAAGGTAAGCTAGTTGTATGAAAGTATCTGTGGTCGCGAACGAACGTTTTTCCCGCGCGCGCGAGCACGTGACTTTGCTATCGGCGGTTGGTGGAAACTTAATTCAAGATGGCGAAGCGGCTGAGTGGGGAGGAGTGTGTCGAGATTGCTAAGAGACGAAAACTGAGCGGTGGAGGCTGCGTGTTCAATCAAGAATGGGTGCGGGCGTTTCCCAGTATACGAGTCAGTAGCGAAGTGACAGCAATGGCGTTTTGTGTTTCCTGCAACACCCATTTTGGGATCGGCCACTTTTATTGTGTGATTACTAGTGCTATTTTTATTGCGCAAATGTCGTTTCCTTTAGAATTGGTTTTCGCGCACTTTCCCAATTTTTCGTGATCTGATGTTGACACCTATGCATGTTAGATGCCAGCAAAGCATTCGACAGGGTTAAGTTATTGTAAGCTTTTTAGAGTACTTCTAAAACATAAGGTATCACCTCTGGTAATAAGACTGCTGTTGTATATGTATACTAAACAAAAACTTCAAGTATGATGGGGCTCTAGTATGTCATCCCAGTTTACCGCATGTAACGGAGTCAAACAGGGAGCAATCCTTTCACCTATTCTTTTCTTCATATACATGGGTGGATTGTTTGGAAAGTTAGAAAAGAGTGGAGTGGGATGCCACATGGGCAACCACTATACGGGTTGCGTCGGATACGCAGATGATCGCACTTTGCTAACACTCACAAGGGGCTCAAGGTTTTAATCGATATATGCGAAAACTATGCAGACGAATACTGTGTAAATTTTAACGGTACTAAGAGTATATATTTGATTTTTAGAGGTCGTAGCTGTAAACCCGATAACAAAACTGTGTTTTTTAATGATACCGAGTTGGACAATTCCAAAGATGCTGTACATTTGGGCCATCATATATCCGTTGTTAAAAAGGATAGTCTAGTCGTCGATGCCACTGCCAAATTCTGGAGAGGGTATAATATGTTCATGGCCGATTTCGGTCATATTAAGACGAATGTAAAGTGCAATTTATTTAAACAATATTGCTGCTCTTATTATGGAGCCCCACTGTGGGATCTTCAGAGTAAGAGTGTTGGCACTATTTGCACTGCAAGGCGAAAATCGCTTAGAAAGTTGTGGGGGCTAGCACCACTTACACACGGTGATGTTATCGCATTGTTATCGGATAATTTGCCATTATTGGTAATCTTAAATCAAAGGTTCTCCAAATTCATTCATAAAGCTATGAACCACAATTCACCGATTATAAGCAGTGTTGCTAAGTTGTCCATTGCAAATCCATGGTCAAATTGTAGCTCAAACTACCGTTATATCTTAAGTGAATGTGATACAATGTACGAAGGCTGGTTTGTCCAACGTAACAATATCGAGCGTGAACGTATTATCGGAATTGTTAGACACCAGGAATGGTCTTAAGACTTGCAATATTTCAGACGACGATGATGAAGACCATATCATTACGGAAATTTATGTATTTAAAAAATACTGTACAATTGTCATTTTAATGTGCGACAATAAAGATTTTATTTATTATTTATTTATTTATAAGCCAGCGTAGCCCTGCGCTTCGTTAGGTCTTCATTCACAAAGGCCTGAGCATTTAGATATGCTTGATTTTAAAAACAAATAGTTGCAAACAAATAATTGCGTTGTGACGTGTATGTCGGAAACGACAATTCGTCACTGACAAATAGTCGCCGGCGAATCGCGTTAAAAAGCGTAAGAATTAGTTATTAGTACAAATAAAATACGGGCTCATCCGGGATATAAACCCGGGACCTATCGTACCTGAAGCGAATGGGACAGTGTCTTAAAACAACGAATAAAAAGGCGCAAGTTGCAAGCACCGCTTGGCATCATGATCTAGAAGAGGAACTAACAAATGGGTTGCAGGAGAGGCGCTGATTACACGATGCAACATCAAAAGAATACTGTAATCGCGACCATTTATGAGTAGTTACGCACGATTCCGCTGGACAGTGGCAGCATTTGTAGCAGGAGTGCATACATCGTCGTAGCCGCCAGCCGCGCCGTGAGTCGCGTTGTGACGTGTATGACCACTGGTTTTAGTTGTCTGCAACAATTCATTGCGAACAAATCGTCGCGTCGTGACGTGCTTGCCGGTGTACTGGTCTCGATGGAGGTTCCGGTCTGAGAGTAAGTTCCGGTTCCGTTTTGCGTATTGCGCATGCTCGCGCAAGCGCAGTATATCAAAATCGACCAACTGTGAGCAACGTGACCTCAGGTGACCGATCAACTTTGACCCCGTGCCAGAAGTATGCGGCGACTGAGTTACATCGCTGTGAGCAACGTGACCTCAGGTGACCGATCAACTTTGACCCTTGCTCGATGCACTCGGTGACTGAGATATACAATTAATCATTTTTCGTTTGCTGTAGCGACCGTTACTCCACCGACCTATTTGCCCCCTACGTTGCTGAACAGGATCGTACATCTGCGCGTGACCACTGTCTACTGGCACATTAGTTAGTATCAACTAGTTCACATATCTTTTGTTGAGAAAATACCTGTGATGCAGCGGGACAAAATAGGAGATGAGTACCGACGGTACATGACTTGCATAAGGCATTACCTAGTCACAAAAAGCACTTGGTGTGTGAAAAGCGAATGCGCAATGCTATTTTGAAAGCTACGCAGCATGGCAAATATCAAGTAGACGGTGAGTAGACAGTCCAGCCCCAGGGCCAGGCTAATAGTCTGTAGCCTAGCGTTTAGTATACTATGCCATAACCCAGTATATTAATATGGGTTTCTTAAATGATATAGGTGTCAGAATAGGGGCCTGTGTTTTTGACAAAAGTATAATTACGAAACGATGGCTGGACGCAATGCCAATGACGTGGCTATTAATACAGCTGCTCTGCAGGCCCACTGTTTATTACCTAGAATGGTTATTATTCTTATCTTTCTGTGGGTTGTACCTCTTGATTTCCTGAAGCATAAATAAATATTCCTTTGACAAAACAGACACCCATGGCAGTCATTACAGGTTGGTGGTTATTTTTTGGCAAATATTAATAAAAATTGCACTCAACCTAAGATGTAAAATGGCTTCAGTCTTATATGACCAAATGTACTGCTAGTATGTCACTACTTGAAATTAGTTAATTGTGAATTCTATTTTGTGAATATTCTTTCAGCTGAAATTATTAACGCTATTAAACAATCGTTTTACCTAAAAATGTATAGGCTTAGCCTAGGGGCCTACCACTAAAATGTACACCAACCTAAATACCAATGTATTTGACCATATATATATTGACCACACATAAGCTTATTGACAGTGTGTGGGAATACTGTTACATGACAGTAAGGAATTTACTAATTAATTGTATCATACTGACATGGTACTCTTTGTAGTGTTAAATTGTATCAAGTGAATTATGACATTCTCTACATAGTTTGCTCAGGCCCTTATCACTAGAATTTAGACCCCTACTGTCCTAGGCTATGGCAGTGCAGCATAGGTAACTTGTGTTGGTAATTTCATCCATCATTTATGTAGTAAGCTTTACTTATAATTGTAACAAGTGAACAATACTATTTGGCAGCATCTGCAAATTTTGTAAATGGCCTTTATTAAGTTGTCTGTTTTTAATTGAAACTTGAAACAGTGGTTTCCTTTTTAACATTGTTTATTTTAAATTAAGAGTACACCTGTAGATGCTAATGTCTCAGTATCTGTTGGTGGTTCAAATCCGCCAGGTAAATGCACAAACCTTTGTGCACAATTACCCCTGGCATGGGCTTATTGACCGATACATTGCATCTGCGAGTATGATTATGTCGATATTTAATTAAAATGACTTTCAATGGTGCAACAGTTGAAGCATCAGATATAGTCAATTGAAAAAACAACTGATTTACCCCATACCTTCATTGTCCACCTAACAAGATTGCCACACAGAGAATTAACTCTAGATGGCAGGTGGACAAGGAAGCCTTTTGGCTTATTGAGAGCCCAACCCTTTTTATCCAACCCTTCTGCATCCTGCCCTTCTGAGGTGTGTCGATTGTATGTTTACACATATTCACACAGTAAACACCCACACAATCAGCAGATAATCTGTTCTATTCATTTACAGTCCTTTGTGAAAAGTAGAACATTCTTATACCTAATCTACACTCCTCCTTTACTAATATAACTTCATGTCCTCTAGTACTTCTATCCTTCCTAACTGAGAAAAAAGTATTTCTATCAATATTTTCATAACCATTCAATATTTTAAACACTTCTATCTCATCTCCTCTCAATCTCCTGGACTCTAGTGGTGTTAAACCATCTTATTTTAGGTGTATTTCATAACTAAGATCCCTCAGTTTTGGTATAATTTTAATCGCTCTCCTCTGTACTGTTTCTAGCATATCTATGTCCTTCCTGCGATATGGCCTCCACGCTTGTACACAATATTCTAATTGAGGCCTAACTACTGTTTTGTACAATTTATCTTTTTTTTCCTTATACACTATATTTCACCTAATTAATTAATCCAAGGATTTTATTTCCCTTTGTAGCTGCAATTCCGCACTACTTAGAAACCTTCATCTCAGCACTAGTGGTTAACCCAAAGTCCTTTTCTTTTACAGTTGTACTTAATACAGTACCCCCCATTTATATTGTACATCTTCGTTCCCATGTCCTGTGCGGAGGCATATACATTTCAAAAAATTTAACCTCATTTGCCCCTTTTCAAACCATTTGATCAACCTGTCAAGATCATCTTGTAAATGCTGTCTATCTACATAACGTTTAATCCTTCTGAACACTTTTGTATCATCTGAAAATTTCAACACCTTTCTTGTTATATCATCGTCCAAATCGTTGATATATATTAAGAATAAAATAGGTCCCAGTACTGATTCCAGTGGTACCCCACTCAAAACTGATTTCCAGTTTGAAGCCTCCCCATCAACTACTATCCGTTGTCTTCTGTCAATCAGCCATTTTTTTATCCAGTTAATTATACCATTTCCTATGCCATGGACCTATAGTTTAAGTAGTAATCGTTGATGTGGCACTTTGTCGAAAGCTTTCTGAAAATCTAAATACATGATATGTACTGGTGATGTCTCCCATATATAAATATATGGAGTATCTTGAAACGACCCTATTGTGGGGGTCGTATATTAATTCCTAAACGTTTGGTGCTCCAGGTTCAAGCTGTAAGATGAAAACTACCCACATGCATAATGTGCAAGCTTGATTCTAAGTCAATGTTATGCCTCAGGTGGTTTTCACAGGCCTGTTGTCATTAGATGTAAATTCTAAGTGCACACTAGTAGCAGCCAGTGACCCAACTGACATTAAAGCAATTAGTTAGGTTCAGGCAATTGTTTGCACAATCTCAAATCTCCAGCCAGGGACAGTCAGTGACTGAGCTGGGTGAACTGTGAATGTCCAGTGGGTGATAAGGCACTTCAGGGCTGGGTTAAAATGTGAAAGTGAACACAATCCAGCTATACACTATTTAACTTAAATTCTCATATTGTACTTTCAAGTTTTAGATAAGTTTGTACAATGTCATTGTGCTTTATTAGCTTGCTTGGCCTATTACAGACATTAGTTCCAGTTAGCCTCTTTAGCGGATAATGTGTTCTTTTTGTCTTAAAATTAATCGTTAGGTGAGTTCAAGTTGATTTCTAATTTAATTGAAGTTAGTTTAAATGGAATGTTAATTAAATGAAAGTTATTTGTTAATTTTATTTTATTGAAAAACTTTGGGAGGTTAATTTAATTTAATTGACCTGATAAATGTATGATATTAATTAATTTAACTGGAAAATATATGAGTTGATGTATTTTAAATAATTTTCAAAGTTAGTTTACCATGCCTGCTCTCAATATTCTTTGATGTTTCCTGCACTAAATACGTTTAGGTATGCAAGCATGCCAAATTGTTTTATGTGAAGGAATCTTCATAGTATATCGAGTTACTTTGTTGTAATAAAAGTGATTGATCATAGAACAATATTTTATACTCGGTATTTAATTATTGTGTTGTGTTATATTTTATAAATACCAAAATGTGGTGTCTTGGCATCCATATTGTTTAACAAATAAGATAATTATACGTAAAAAAATGTAAATTCTTATATAGCGCAGTATCCAGTCTTTAGGACTGCTCGATGCGTTTTACACTTTACTCCCTGGCAGACCTGTTCAATCGAACATCATCTCGACTTCTCTTGGAAGTATTCAGCCATGCTGTGATTAATGCGTGAAGACTATTCGTACAAAAATATCCACCACTGTCTATAGCCAGGTACTCAGTCATGCAGCTGAGTGAACTGAAGCAATGCAGAATAACTGAACTTTCCAAAAATGTGATACCGCTGCATAGGATTCGAATCTGCTTCCTCTCAGCCACAGTTGTGGTGTGTTCACAATGGTGGTGAGCATCATTTGAGAGACAATTAGGTCTTACCATTAAATGTAATTTAGGATATATTAAGACAATAAATTCCTGCCAATTTAAAAAAAAAACAGCAAATGTGCCAATCCTCCACATGGTGCTATATACACAGAGACACAATAGTCTGTGTCCTGGCATATTCCTACGTGACATTTGCTATGTTATATATTTGAAAAGTTTTTCGCAATGCTGGTTACATAAAACGTCTCTCACTGATGTAGGGATGAAAACTTCACATGATACACCCTAATTGCCAGCTCGCTTACAGTAACATTGAGCATGTTATCACACTACCAAGTACCAAGTAGGTTTTTATAAAGTATTATACTTCACAGAATTAGCAAAGGAAAATTGTGACCTGTACCTATGTATGTTATTAAGGGATGATATGTTTTCAGATGAGTCTATTATTTATGTAAGGAAATGTTAACATTAATGTGTATCTGTATTCCATTATGCAAAAGCCATCAGCGTTGGAGTACCACCTCACAAGATACGCCAGTGCCATGTCGATGCTTTCAGAACGGCAGTATTAGCAGAGTTCCTGCAATACAAGAAACTGTAATGGCACATGCAGTCACTGAATATATACTTTAGTTTGTAATCTTACTAATTTAATCCCACCTCATCCTATTATGTGATGGCTCTTAGTGTAATTTATTATTTAAATGAGTTTATTCATTATATATGTTTTAGGTATAATGCCCTTATATTTAAATTGTTTTTTTAATTCAATGTACGATTCTTAGTTGTATTGTTTTTATGATATTTAACTTAATATTTTAATGATCTAACTATACAGGTTTGGTATTATGATTGTATTGTAAAGCACCATAGAGCACTGTGTGATTATGGCGCTATAAAAATATCTTATTTTATTATTATTACAGTCATGCAGTCATGCTATATATGAATTAATGATTACTTGTGACAATGGTTTTATTTCTGAATAAATGAATTTTATATTACTTGGCTGATTAAATATTATGATATACTTTATTTGTAGCAATGTTGTATTGCAAGCGAGTGCAGCGTTATATAACGGGCTACGTGGTTTGGTTCTTTGTAAATGTATGCCAATAATTTTAGTGTATTCCTGTTGTTTTATGTTACTTTGTTTAACGTAATAACAATCACAGCTTTAGTTTCATAAGGATCTCCTCAGTTTAATTTACATTACATTAGATTGCATATAATGTGACGTAAATATGTATAACCAGAAAGGCTAATGTTATCTACGAGTTAATAATTATTTGTAACAATAGTTTTATTTTTTAATAATTGCATTTGATCACTTGTCTGATGATACATCACAGTATTATACAAAGGGCTAGTTTTGATCTGTGTAAATAAATAAATACATTTTTTGCATTTTATATTTCATTTAATAATACTACTAGTCGTGAATGCATGGCTCGTTTCCATAAATGTATTATTAAAGAATTGTTGAGTTACTTGGAGTTGCGTTGGGAAAAACTGTTTGGAAATGATGATCCCCACCCTCCGTACGAATTTTGAAGTGCCTCAATGGGACTTCTAGACTGCACACAAAATGTCAGCCCCATATTTCCAAAACTGATGGAGATAAGTGCTATTTTAAAATTGTGACTCCCAGACCGCCACCCCGGACAAATTTAGAAAAATATAAAACTATGAACTATCCCAATGGGTATGCTAGATCGCATAAAAAAGGTCTGCCCCATACAGGCATGACTGGCCCAGATAAGTGCCATTTTAAAATTGTGACCCCACATTTTGAATTTGTTTTTAAATATCTAGATCCCAATGGGCTTGCTAGATCAAACACAAAAGTTCAACTCCACACATGACAAAATGACAGAGATAAGTGCATTTTAAAATTGTGACCTCCCCCGAGACTCCCACCACCTGGATGAATTTCGAAAAAAAAACTATATGTACAAACTACCCCAATGGACACCCTAGATCAAAAAAAATGTCAGCTTCATATATGTCAAATTAACAGAGACGTGTCATTTATAAATTGTTACCCCCAAGATTCCTACCCCCGACGAATTTTTAAAAATCTAAATCTACGAACCACCCCCAATGGGCCTGCTAGATTATACACAAAATTTCAGCTTCATACATGCCAAACTGACAGAGATAAGGATGTGTCATGTCATTTAAAATGCGGATATTTGTGTTTAACACAAAACCCGCTGTGCGTATAAGCAGCGCTGAAAACTGCAGCTCTGTGTGACGAAGTCGTAAGATACACAACGTCAACGCTCTGAGACAATTACATCAAAATAAAACACAATTTTTTGGCAAATAACTCCAAGTTATGCTAATCATGAGGTTTTGTTATGTATACTAACCATTACAAAAGTAACCGTATCATTAACGTAAACTATAATATAATTGGATCACACATTCTTTCGGCAAACACCGTGATAAGCTGGCCAAAAATAGGCGCTAACCTTTGACATGTACTGTGTGTACGCAAAACGGAACCGGAACTCACTCTCAGACCGGAACCTCCTTCCAGACCATACAGCTGCGGGCCGAAAGTAGGCGCTAACCTTTGACATTTACAATCGCATGCGCACTACGCAAAACGGAACCGGAACTTACTCTCAGACCGGAACCTCCTTCCAGACCAGTACACCGGGCTTAAGGTAAATACCAATGACGGATGCTGTTTTTTAAATAACCAAAATCACACCTTATCTTGGTACGGCGAGCAACGTCTGTAATTGGAATGGCGCTTAATTAAACAATGCACGATTTTATTTTATTTGACTGGAGTTCCGTAAATAGACGCTGGGTGGTCTTTTAATTTGGCTTTACAAAAGCGAATGGTCAGTCGAGAATTAAAATGCTTTATAGGTGTATACCCTATGTTACTCTATTGGTCGCTGGTCGTGAACTTGCAACATTGAATTGGCGCCAGCGTATATGGTATGGCATGAAATTGCCAGGAAGTTGCGCAATGCGCAGCCGCGGATTGACGTAGAACTGTCTAGGCTTCAATAACTGGTGACGACTCCATGCGGTTTTCCACATGACAACCAGTTGTGTGTAAGGGGCGTACGAAGTCGAAGAGGATCCGCCACAGGACATGTTTCTTATTTTGTTTTCTTTTTCTTATCTTTAGTATCATTATTACTACATCGCTAAATAGTTGTTGAAGTAAACGGCCACGATGACTTCGAGATGTGGACTACAAGCTCTAACGGGTGCAACAGGGTGACAGGAACTTGAGCGGTGGTTCCAAAGAGGGTAGTATAAGAGGGGGAGGTCAAAAATACTCCAGTTGCAACCCTTGAGGCTCGCCGAAAACCTCCACTGGCGGCCGAACCAAATTCATATTGGGTGGTCTGCGCTGTCGGATCATGACATCGGAAGATGGGGGCGTGGTGGGCGGGGGGTGCTTTAAAAAAATGTTCGCCGCCGCGCCGCCGTCATTCCAGCTTCTCCGCTGTCTCGGCTCAACTAATGATATTGGAATATGGGGGTTGCTGTTGAAATTTTTTTCGCGGAGACGTTAACAAAGGGCACGTAACAGGGGCACATTCAAAAGGTTTAGCGGGCACGTAACTGGGGCACACTCAAAAGGTCTAGGGGGCACGCCACTGTAGCGCACGTGTAGCGTCACCAGGCCGCACTGGACAAGCCTATATTGAGGAGCGATTGTCGCGTCATATACCGTTCTAGTTGACGAAGCGGCGGTGTGGACTGTTACATTCATTCATACTTATGGGACGTTAGATATTAAGGTGTTACCATGTTTGTATCGACGTACACGTGTACATGTACAATAATAAATTTTCGGTAACCGTGGTACATAGGAGAGTAAACTACTTTCGCTGTTGAAGCATCGTATTCATGGAAAATCACACCTCCTCCTTCACGACAGGGCTTTGAGGTTGGGTGGCTGGCGTGCAGATTCCTTCATGGATTATACTGCAACTGTCAGCCATTTTAACCGAATATTGTTTCGTTCCCCTTGCCGCTGTATACCTTCAGCTTCTCTTCGCTGTCTCGGCTGAACTGATAACATTGGAAGACGGAAGGGGTGCTGTTAAAAATGTTTCACCATAGAATCGCTTATTACTTGAAAGGCAGACCCATATGTCTTCCCTCCAACTATTTCCCCTTTCATGGTCGACGAAAAAAACAACTTAATCCTGTCTGAAAACCTCGATTTGCACCAGTCCTTGACGCTCGCAAAAAAACGATACATTCACGCTCACATTTACTTGTGACTTGTTGACGGTGGCTTTTTCGTCAATCGATGTACCATTTTATATTTTAAAAAATGGGCCAAGAGGCCCTGAAGTCCTTTGGACTAATACGTCTATACGTGACCCCGGCTGACCAAAATGAGTGATAAGTCGGAACAATTGTAACATTGTTTTCTTACATCCTTGTAAAGGTTTGGTAGGGTGCTTTACACGGTTTCAAAAATTATGACTGCTACAAAATTTGGCGAAGTTATGGAGCATTGAACATGGTAGGGTTCAAAAAGTGAAAATGAAGAAAACGGCTGTTGAAGTTTTACATTATATATGCAATTGGATTGCGTGGAAATATTACATGTATGTATGTTATGTTGCACTGATACACTAGAAGTACAAATGTGCTGCTACAAAAACTTATCAAGTTATGCCAAATTATGTCTTTATGTGTAAAACTAAGAGGACAGATTATTTGAGACACTGGGACAGTGTGACTGCTGCCTGGCTAAATGGATGCAATGGTACTTTGAAGTTAGTTCTTCTACCAACTATCCTTTTCACACAAGCCTATAGGTTTAGTGGCTGCCAGCACACTACTGAGCGTAAACTACCATGCAGGTGTGAAAAATGTCCTGATGAACTTGAGCCACTAATTAACTGTCCACCAAGCAGTAGCAGATCAGTTTTATAATAATAATCCACAAGTTAAGTGGCAGTGATCTTCCTTTTATCATTTATGTGATGTTTATTGTGAGCAGGGCGGACAAATGGTTATCATACGTAGACAGGTACATAATGAAACTGACATTTTCTATAAAAAGAACACGTTTGCATATCAATGGCATGTATTTCCTATTGTTGCCTTTTCTGCAGGACAGAAACAGTTTCTGCCCAGCAGAAATCAAACAACCATGTAGGTAATTATTAATCAAATGTTTTTTGGTGAATCATAGTTACATATCATTAAGGCTTATGATGGAAGTAAAATGTTGACATGTTTACTGTTCACTTATTGCACCATGTCTTGCATTTAGAGGAATAATTATAAAATAAAAAGTTGTGGCACTTATTTTTAAATACATGCATTGATGAGAAACCGGGAATTACTTTTCTGTGGCCTAAGAATAACTAATTTCACACAAACTTCTTGCTTATATAAAACAACTGCATAAAACTAGATATCCATGCAAGACACAGACTCCGCATGTGACAGATGTTTTGGGAAGGGGAATAGCTACCCCAGTTCAGTTTATGGCACAATACACAAAATCTACTGTTAGGGGATAGTCTCAAGGGCCCTTCTCAAAACCACATCACTAGAAAGTGTAAACATTTTGCATTTTGGGGGGCTGTGTCAGCCTTCTTCTCACGTGATGTAGAGTTACCACAAGGAGAAAACTTGTGTCTCCATTGCTATTTGCTATTTACCTGAATGATTTTGAACACTGTTAGTCATAATTATAAGGGACTTGACATGGCAGCTGGTGAAATTTACAACAACCTCAGTGATGATCATGTAGACATTTTCGTGAAAATGTATGTTGACGATACTAGAATGATTCAATCAAACACAGATCTCTAGCGGAACTACGTCAACTCTTCTAATGGTTGACATTTGGTTGTTTTAGGATGACCCCTTAAAATATATGCCCAACTGTACAGGGGTCTAGTGAGTGCTGTGCTGTCTGTTGACACAAGCCTTTGCCAGTGATCAATTACAGATTAGTCACAGTTTCCATCAGGTAGAACGGCCCTCCACAGTGAGGTGTGACAGTTGTTGTAGAAACTGCTCCTGCAGTAGACAATTGTTAGCAAATTTAGCATTTTAGGGGACCTATCTATAGTGGCACTACCACATGAAATGTCTATGCAAAATTAGAGAAAAAGTTAGTTAAAGAGTTTTTCAAAAAATAGGCAAAATGTGAACATTTACCAGTTTTGGGGTTCTTTTTGTGGGGGTCATTAGGTGCCCTTAGAATGATTCAATCAAATACAGATTTATTGTGTACATTGGCACTACCACATGAAATGTATATGCACAATTAGAAAAAAAGTTGCTGAAAAGTTTTTGAAAAAATAGGCAAAATGTTTTTTTTTTTACCAGTTTTTGGGTCCTTGGAGGCCCTAGGGAGCTCTTAGAACGATTCAATCAAATACAAATTTCTCGTGCATAATAGCAGTGCCCTAAGATATGTCTAAACAAAATTAGAGAAAAAGTTGCTGAACGGTTTCCGAGATACGGCAGCTAACGGCGGACGGCGGACGCAGAGTGATAACAATAGTCCGTTGGACCTTCGGCCCAAAGAACTAAAAATGGGCCAAGAGGCCCTGAAGTCTGTAATTATTAATGAAATGTTCTTTGGTGAATCATAGTAAAATGTTTACATGTTTAGTGGATACTATATGCATGCCAGTGAAGATACAACTGTAAACATATTTGAGTAGACTGTTTCGTGAAGATTGTATATATTAGTTAACGTGGTATTAACAATACTGTATAATTTTATCCCGATACTCTGCTATTTAGGCTGATTTCCAGTGGTTGTAGAAACCTTGCAAGAGCATTGGTGAGCTGCAATCTCGCATGTAGCACAGTTAAAGGTTGTTTAAGAAAATGTGCACACATTTTCTGTTCTCATTTTGCCCCTACCACTCCCAGAATGCAAAGAAGAAAGAGATGAACTATGATAAAACTTTATTTGTTCACAAAGTACATTTTGATAGAATGCATTTTAACTTAAAAACAGTAGCAACTAATGACATAATACTGACTGAATTGGAGTGAAGTAATGGCTGCAACATGTATAGTAAAACATCTTAATAATATTCCTTATAATCTTGGCTAAATATGCTTTAACCTTTTCGAGTATACCTAAGTTATTTTATATATTATTTTATACCTAATCCTAGGTCGTATCTTTATATTGCATTAATACTTTCGTCTACTGCTGTTTTAAAGTTTCTTAGGGATGCAATATGTTTGACACTGGGACAATGGCAGGCAGTGAGCCGAGGCTAGTCCAATACACACGCTTATAGCATAATCTATGACACCAGACCGTTCACTCAGCCACCTCAGATATCAGAGATAGGGCAAAGTCCACTATTCAGTTATAAATAGAGATCGGTTGCCCAGGGTACTGCAGGAGGTGTTCAGCAGTAGGGAAATTTAGCATTTGGGGGGCCCTGAGAAGGATTAAATCAAATACATTTTTCTTGTGTATAGTGGCACTACCACATGAAATATATATGCAAAATCAGACAAAAAGTTAATGAAGTTTTAAAAAAAATGGACCAAGTGGCCCTGATGTCCTTTGGACTAATACGTCTATATGTGACCCCTGGCCAAATGAGTGATAAGTCAGAAAAATGGGCCAAGTGGCCCTGAAGTCCTTTGGACTAATACGTCTATATGTGACCCCGGCTGACCAAATGAGTGAAAATTCAGAAAAATTATACCATTGTTTTCTTACATCCTTGTAAAGGTTTGGTAGGGTGCTTTACACGGTTTCAAAAATTATGACTGCTACAAAAATTGGCGAAGTTATGGAGCATTGAACATGGTAGGGGTCAAAAAGTGAAAATGAAGAAAACGGCTGTTGAAATTATACATGCAAATGGATTGCATGGAAATATTACATGCACAACATTCAAATGTGGCACACAGTATGTAATATGTATGTTATGTTGCAATGATACACTGGAAGTACAAATGTGCTGCTACAAAGACTTATCAAGTTATGCCAGATTATGTCTTTATGTGTAAAACTAAGAGGACAGATTATTTGAGAGCAAAAGGTAGACTCACTGTTTGACACAGTTTAAAACCTACAGGCAACTGTCCAGTTTAACAGGGGTCTAGTGGCTTAATGCTGTCTGTTGACACAAGCTTCTGCCAGTGACCAATTACAGATTAGTTACAGTTTCCATCAAACAATAGCAGACAGAGAATCTTAGCTCCACAGCTGGGTGTAATAAACAACAAGTTATAAATATAGCTACTCTGAGGTAGACAATTAATTTTAGTTAGGAAATTTAGCATTTTAGGGGACCTTTGGTGCCCTTAGAATGAATCAATCAAATACAGATTTATTGTGTATAGTGGCACTACCACATGAAATGTCTATGAAAAATTAAAGAAAAAGTTACTGAAAAGTTTTTGAAAAAAAAAAAATGGGTCAGCTGGACGGTGATAGACCGTTTGAAATTGAAGCCTTTGTAAAACTTTTGTCTCGACTTCACCGAAGGCGGTGTCCTGCTGTCAGAACTTCGAAGGTGTTACTCACCTAACTTACAAATATATAGGGAGCTAATGGAGAGGCCCATCATAATCCATAGCACTACAAAATGAAGTATCTGAAAGTCACACTTCATATACTGAGTGACACATCTCGTACTGTCTCTCTGCACTGTCGCAATGTCCAATAGTTTCCTATCACAACCCTCGTGTACAATATACCAAAGCTATATATTTCTAACACCACAACATATGTATTATCATTGGATAGGTAATTGAATAATCTTTCAGATGAATGCAACTTGTAGCAGCAGAAAATGAAGCATACAAAAGTTACACCGCAAACAATGACATGCATTCTCAAAACGTGATTCATTCAAAAATTAGTGCTATATAATAGTAGTTTGTCAAAATGTAAACAAACTCAAAGACAGTTGCAGCTTACTGTCCACCAAGCAATAGCAGAGCAGTTTTATAATAATTATCCACAAGCTAAGTGGCAGTGATCTTCTTTTTATCATTCATGTGATGTTTATTGTGAGCAGGGCAGACAAATGGTTATCATACGTAGACAGGTACAGAAAGAAACTGACGTTTTCTATAAAAAGAACACGTTTGCCTATCAATGGCATGTATTTCCTATTGTTGCCGTTTCTGCCGGGCAGAAATCAAACAACCCTGTAGGTAATTATTAATCAAATGTTTTTTGGTGAATCATAGTTACAGATCATTAAGGGTTATGATGGAAGTAAAATGTTTACATGTTTACTGTTCACTGAAAAAAACAGCTCCACAGAAGTAATTATAGTTTTTGTTAAGATGTTTAACCTAGTTTCATTATCTGACATTGTGCCAACAGATTGGTGTATTGGGATCATTAAGCCTATATAATTATTATATAAACATAGCAGCAGGCACTGGGACAGTGTGACTGCTGCCTGACTAAATGGATGCAATGGTGCTTTGAAGTTAGTTCTTCTGCCAACTATCCTTTTCACACAAGCCTATAGGATTAGTAGCTGCCAGCACACTACTGAGCCTAAACTACCATGCAGGTGTGAAAAACGTGCTGATGTATTTGAACTTGACCCATTAATTAACTGTCCACCAAGCAGTAGCAGAACAGTTTATAATAATAATAATCCACAAGTGGCAGTGATCTTCCTTTTATCATTCATGTGATGTTGATTGTGAGCAGGGCGGACAAATGGTTATCATACGTACACAGGTACAGAAAGAAACTGACATTTTCTATAAAAAGAACACGTTTGCCTATCAATGGCATGTATTTCCTATTGTTGCCGTTTCTGCCGGGCAGAAACAGTTTCTGCCCGGCATAAATAAAACAACCCTGTAAGTAATTATTAATCAAATGTTTTTTTGGTGAATCATAGTTACAGATCATTAAGGGTTATGATGGAAGTAAATTGTTGACATGTTTACTGTTCATTTATTGCACCATGTCTTGCATTTAGAGGAATAATTATAATAGAAAATAAAATGTTGTGGCACATATTTGTAAATACATGCATCGATGAGAAACCGGGAATTACTTTTCTGTGGCCTAAGAATAACTAATTTCAATTAACTTTCTGCTTATATAAAACAACTGCATATAATATATCCATACAAAACACAGACTCTGCATGTGACAGATGTTTTGGGAAGGGAAACATTGTTCTGTTTCTGGTACAGCAGTGTGTTGACCCAAGCCTCTGCCAGTGACCAATTACAGATTAGTCACACTTTCCACCACCAGCCACAGTGACCCAAGCCTCTGTCAGTCACAAATTACAGATTAGTCACACTTTCACCAGCCAGCCACAGTGAGGTGTGACAGATGTTGTGGGAAAAGGGATTAGTTCAACAAAAGGACTGGAAGCCTCCTAGATCTGCTGCTACAGCAGACCATTTAGTTAGCAAATTTAGCATTTTAGGGGACCTTTGGAGCCCTTAGAATGATTCAATCAAATACAGATTTCTTGTGTACAGTGGTACTACCACATGAAATGTCTATGCAACATTAGAGAAAAAGTTACTTAAAGGAAATAAAAATAAGGCATTAGCTAAAATCCTTTTTCCATGTGTACACAAAGTTTAACATTGTATGTAACATTTGACAACATTAAACAAATACAGAAAAATACATTTGTAGCATAAATTCGATTTTAAGCCCGTCTGTGAAGCGATTCCCGCGGAAAATGAAATTTTAATGAGATAGGCAATCACGTGGTATCGTGACGTCACTTATGACACACACTCGCTTCAGGCCGACCCTTTCCATGCATTCAGAGCATGTTTACAAGGATAGCTTTTGGGTCGAAACGAGCGTCAGAACGAGTTATTGTGCAATATTCCGACGTAATACAAACACTAGTCATCATAGAGGAACAAACATTTATCTTACGGTTCCACATGAATCGAATTTTATTCAAAACAACGAATGTGAATGGGCCTACAAGTCGACTAGATTTCGCCGAGCTTGCGCTCGTTTTCAGAATAATTATATCGAATGCAACCAACGGGAGATAATCTACACCAATAAACATACATAGCAAACATATATTGTATCCAGCTACATAAAGTAACGTGTATAATCTCATAATAGCACTAGAATATCGATATATGAAGGAGTTGTACAATTTATCATAACTTAAATCAGTCAGACAGTTTCCGTTGGTCCCGCTGGCTCAGTGGGTCGGCGCGTTGATTACTTGTCGTTTATTTTACAATCGGGCGATGCCGGTTCAATCCTGACAGCATGCAAACCTTTGATTTTCTTTGCACTTTTTTTGTTTATGTTTTCACGAAGTAATATAAACAAAATAATTTTATACTATAATGCACTGTTTGTAAATATTTTTTTTATTTTTGTAGTAATTATTTATTTGCCACAAAATTAAAAATATGGTCATTATATATAACGATGTTTCTAAATTGTATTTATCCAGACAGATCTCAATCTGTTTTCACATATATAATTACAATATTTTACCGTACAATATATTTACAATTAATAAATTATATATCCATTACATTATATTTGTTTGGTTAAATAAAATTTAGAAACATTGTTATATAATGACCATATTTTCATTTTTGTGGCGAATAAATAGTTACAACAAAAATAAAAATTATTTACAAACAGTGCATTATAGTATAAAATGATTTTGTTTATATTACTTCGTGAAAACATAAACAAAAAAAGTATATAGAAAATCAAAGGTTTGCATGCTGTCAGGATTGAACCGGCATCGCCCGATTGTAAAATAAATGACGAGTAACCAACGCGCCTACCCACTGAGCTAGCGGGACCAACGGAAACTTTCTGACCGAGTTGTTATGATAAATTGTACAACTCTGTCATATATCGATATTCTAGTGATATTATGAGATTATACACGTTACTTTATGTAGCTGGATACAATATATGTTTGCTATGTATGTTTATTGGTGTAGATTATCTCCCGTTGGTTGCATTCGATATAATTATTCTGAAAACGAGCCCAAGCTCGGCGAAACCTAGTTGACTTGTAGGCCCATTCGCATTCGTTGTTTTGAATAAAATTCGATTCATGTGGAACTGTAAGATAACTGCTTGTTCCTCTATGATGACTAGTGTTTGTATTACGTCGGAATATTGCACAATAACTCGTTGTGACGCTCGTTTCGACCCATAAGCTATACTTGTAAGCATGCTCTGAATGCATGGAAAGGGTCGGCCTGATGCGAGTTTGAGTCATAAGTGACGTCACATCTCGGCATCCCGAAAAGCACGCCAAAAATATGCATATTCGAAAATGTCCGGATGCACACCATAAAATGTGGAATTTCTAATTCATTGAATTTTTTGTTTGTTTTGGTTTGGTGGACGTGGAAATAGATAGCAGGATGTAATATAACATGAATTCGAGCAATAGATGTTTTTATTCCCTTTAAGTTTTTGAAAAAAATAGGCAAAATGTGAAAATTTACCAGTTTTGGGGTCCTTTTTTGGGGGGTCATTAGGTGCCCTTAGAATGATTTAATCAAATACAGGTTTCTTGTGTACAGTGACACTACCACATGAAATATATGTACAAAATTAGAGAAAAAGTTGCTGAACAGTTTTTGAAAAAATAGGCAAAATGTTACATTTTTACCAGTTCTGGGGCCTTGGAGGCCCTAGGGAGCCCTTAGAATGATTCAATCAAATACAGATTTCTCGTGCATAGTGGCAGTGCCCTAAGATATGTCTATGCAAAATTAGAGAAAAAATTGCTGAACGTTTTCTGAGATACGGAGTGATGGCAATAGTCCCTTGGACCTTCAGCCAAAGGACTAAAAATAGACAAAATGTGAAATGTTATCAGTTTTTTTCGGCCCTGGGGGGCCCTTAGAAGGATTCAATCAAATACAGATGTTTTGCTCATAGTGGCAGTACCCTAAGATACGTATATGCAAAATTAGAGAAAAAGTTACTGAACAAGTTCTGAGATATGGCAGCTAACGGCGGATGCAGAGTGATGGCCCAAAGGACTAAAAAATTAAAATTAAAGATGTATATAGTTTGTTTCACACAGTTGTCATAGGCGGATCCAAATGGGCCTAGGGCCATATGCCTGCCCCCTATACCTTCGAAATGTGCCCCCGTTACGTGCCCCCCCCAGACGTTCTGAGACTATGAACGTCGCGGCGAAAACTGTCCAAGGATGAAGCTCCGGCAGAAAATGTTCAAAAGCACCCACTCCCCCGTCATGTCATCCAACCCAACAGTGCGATGGCGGCATGGTGGTGAAGCTCTGGTGGGAATCTTTGACTGCACCTTCAACAACACCCAATATGAATTTGGTTCGGACACCAATTGTTTATTTGGAGTCTCGCAGTGGGTGCATTTGGAGGTTTTGGGCCCCTAGACTATCCTCTCAGCATCTGCCCCTGGATGGGCAGCAAAGGAGGAGTAGATTATACAATCGGGCGAAGCTAGTGACAATTCCCGAAATGCATCGCACCGAACAAGATATAAATGTACGTGTAATATTAAAGGAGTTGTTCTAACATCAGTGGTACAACAATGTTCTCATTTGTTCGATCTTAAAGTTGCATTCTGAGATCGTACATCTTTTAAATACAAATCACCAGTGAATCAACATACCCCAAACTCTATAATTATCACTAACAACTCCATACTTACAGTTTTCATGTAATATACAATTTTAAGATAAAACGGCACAACAGATGAACATGTTATCCACGTGCCACACGTTTATCATTCAGCTGGCTGGACCTGGCTGGGTAATTTTACAAAACGCATAATTTATTAAATAACATAAAAATGCCCACGCTACACGCATGGAATCAAGTATAATAAATTATGTCAATTGTGTATACACTTTCTTAAGAAAAACCAGTTACAAATGCTAGTTTAACTCAGAATGCAGCTTTAAAGACACTGGACATCTAATCGCAACACTACACGAAGACACGCGTAAACAAACACATCAAAACAATGTTTCCTAATTTCTAACTGAATATAATAATAACAATCCAATCTACTAACATAAAAAAATTATTTAGAAATTTAAACTGAAATGTGTTTAATTCACTTTTCATTGGTTAGTGCTTTAAAGACCATTCTGCACAGTGACCGAAGTTCACTCAATTGACAAAGACAGTTATATGCACAGGTAATTGTTTGATTAGTCTCACTGTCTGGCCAGTGTGGATCAGTGAATTGGCTCCACTGGGAGTGTGGCAGTGGGCCCACCTGGCAGTGTACTGTGTTATGTATGAGCACTGCCTCTTATGACTTATATCACATCCAAGTTCATGCAATACAAAGGGTATCTGGAGTCTGGAGATGTTTACTGTATCTGGAAAGGTGTTAGTGCTGAAAGATGCTAGTTAAGTGATAACCGAGATTATTCGTTTGAACTGTTCATGGTCTTGAAATGTAATAAATTAACGATCTGGACCAGACAGTGAACACTGGTTACAGTACTTACAAGCCCATGTACAATTATGTTTGTGTTCTTAGAAAAAAAACACTTATTAAATGTGTTAACACTGTCAATCAATGAACTGCTATGTTTTGCTTTTTTTATCACATAACGTTAATTGTTATTTGAGTTAAAGTTAAAGAATTAATTTAATTGAAGTTAATTGAAATTAATTGTTAACTGAATTAAAGTTCACTGTTAATTTAACTGACAGAAATGAGAGGTTAATTTAATTTAATTGACCTGATAATATGTGAGTTTAATTAAATTAAATTTTACTTTTCAAGTTAATTGCCACAGGGCAGACAGTATACTAATATGGTTATGATCTTAATGTATAATATTCGCATGTAAAAGTTGAACACATACCGGTACACAACCGCATAATACCAAGTCAGTTTTTTCAACAGTTTTGTCTTAATATCTACAACATTCGATACAGTTCCTTAAATTAACAACAGATTCTGTTTAATGAAGAATGTTCCTTATGAACCCATTGTCTAAGTGAAATGGTCCTCTGTAGTGTCCATTGCTGTGGTTTGTGTGTTAGCCGCTGCCTGTATGTCTAAACATCGCATATCACTCTCGTCCACCTTCACCACAACCATCGCCTGTAGCACATCATTATGGCTTTGTCCGTGTGTGTACTTTCGTTCGTGTTTTCTCAGGGCAGTTTTTGTGATAAATGACATGTCACACACGCCACAGGAGAAACGTTTCTCACCGGTATGCAACAGCTCATGATATTTCAAACCAGCTCTAGAACCGAACGACTTGCTGCAGATTGAACAAGTGTATGGCTTTTTCACGCTGGAATGTGAGAGTTTGTGGAGTTGAAAACTAGTGAAGTCGACACACGACAATCCACATGTAACACAGGAGTATGGTTCCTTAGTAGCATGCGACAGTTCGTGAATTCTCAGATCACTTCTGCTGACACACAACTTGCTGCAAACTGTGCAAGTGTGTCGCCTCACACCAAAGTGAGACCTCTCGTGGTAGCTGAGACTACGAGAGTGGGTGTAGGATCGGCCACATGTGGTACATAAATATGGTTTTACGTCACTCTTGCCTCCACCGCAAGACGATTCGTCAGGAACAAGGTACTCACTCCTTTCCTCAACTGTGTCAGTCTCTTCTATCGAGTCAGGTTCCTCAAGTTCTCTCTTAATCTCCACACCGCAACATTCGTCCTGAGGAACACCATATCTACTCCCTTCCTGTGTTGTTTCGGTCACTTCTGTCCAGTCAGACTGATCGACTTCAGTTTTGATCTCCACATCACACAGTTCTTCATCAAGACCAGTGTTTTTTCTCCATTCTTCTACGGCATCACCATCAGTCACTCTGGTCTGCTCTGTGCCAATAACTTCTATCTTGATGACCCCATTACAAGATTCTTCCAGAGGATACATGTTAACACTCCCTTCTGGTACCATGCCAATCTCTTCCATCCAGTTCGACTGGTCGACTTCATCCTTGATCATGACATCACAACATTCTTCCGTCATTTTCTGCATTGTGGTGTTTTCCGTAGAAATATGTTCCTCTTGTTTTGATACTTCTGTGAGTACACCGTCTTGAGATACAACCCAGTGTCTGGTTGCTCCACTGGTGCTGTCGTGTCTGTCAGGTAGATTCAGCTCTGACGTTACCTTTTTATCTGTATAGACAACGATGTATTGTTTGCTGGGCTGCAGCATGTTTTCGCCACTGACTGAGTTCTTAGTTCTCTCTGTGTGCGACATCATTTTACTGGAGTACACAAGAATGTATTCATTTCCCGGCTGCAGCATGTTTTCGCCAACAACTGTGTTCACGGTTTCACGTCTTTCTATGCTCGGCTTTGTTTTACTGGGTTGCACAACGATGTAATATTTGCTGGGTTGTAATATGTCTTTGGCACCGTCCAAGTTCTTTCTTTCATGGATCTCTGTGTGCGACATCTAAAAGTAAAACACACAGCTTGTAGCCAGTTCTGCATTCACACAACATTGACAAAACATTCAAACAAATCCTTTGTATATTTGTATTCACAAGTAATTATTTCATTGATAGTCATATGAGGACTGGTTGGCCATTAGAAAATTGCAACTAACCAATCAGTGTACCCGTAAATCCTGTATTTGTAGCCGCACCCCTAATGAAAGTCGCACCCCAACTTTTGACCTAAACCCTGACTTTCCTCCGCGCCGTTTGTCACAGGCAAAAACCTCATTTAAAGCCACACCTGGACTTTGAGCCAAGACCATTTTAGCCCTGGGTGTGACATACTTCCATAGTTCACACAATTAGGAAAAACTAAGCAGTTTTCTTAGAAAGTCATAATGTTGCTATTAATTATCACAAATGAATGAATAAGGTGTCATTTTCTTCCTAAGACTTTATTGTAACGCGTTGATAACAACTACATCACATTTTATATTATCATTGGAATATTACTATGTGAATTAAATCATAACGAAAAAAAAAAAAAAAAATTCGCCATGTTACCAGAAAATAACGGCATGACGTTCTTCAACAGTGACGATAAAAGTGACTTTGATGGATGTTTATGTTTTCATATGTTTTTATCTTTGTTTCTAAACACTTTATGGACACTATTTTGATGTGTTATGTAATGATTTGTTTTGCACCAGTGGCAATTGTAATACAATGTTTTATTGGTACATCCGACATTTTTTACCGTTTTTTTTAAAGTTTTTCACTTATTATAAATGTTACTTCGGACAACCCAGTGAGCCAACTTTCACAATTTTTTTACAAATTACTGTATTTAAAGCTGCACCCTAACTTTGCAATTAGCATCATCAATTAGGCGACACATTACTGTAATTGAAGCCGCGTTTCCAACCAACATGATTTACAATTTTTAATAGATCAAGGTTAATCCGTGATTCTTTCCACTGATCTGAAATGTGTAAGTTAACTGGCTAATAATGCTACGAGCATATTATCTTAACTTTTTTAAGTTTTTAAGTGTTACTTCATCTCACTCACTATATCTGCTAGCCTCTGTCTACGGCTTACCACTGATATAATTAGAAGGAACAAAACGTTATCTTGATCAACAAAATGTGTTCTAAAAAGTAAGAAAATATAGGGACTGAAGGGTAAAATAAATTAAGTGAGATAAATATAAGACAGAGTAGGTAGGTTCAATTGTAAGAAACTGAGTAAGTTATAAAAACGGACAATGTAGACAAACAGCAAGAACAGGACCTGGTGGTCTCACGATGCACCAAACTAAGACCAAACTAATGAAGCCAAAGACATGCAGCACAAGAAAAACAGTTACAGGGAAAGTGCTAGAGGAGCTGAGCGACTACTAGTATCCTGGCAGCTTCATCTCAGCAGACAGCAACATAGAGAAAGAAATCTCCACCAGGATCAGTATGGCATCACAAGCCTTCTACAGCCTCATAAACATCTGGATATCCACTACCTTGCACATCAAGCCAAAGCTGAACATATACAGATCCAACGTCTGCTCAGTATTACTGTAATGCAAATCATGGAAAACCAACAACTTAAACAAGAAGCTTGAGAGCCGACTCAGCGGTTTTGAAGGAAGCTGCCTCAGATAAATCTTCAGAAAACGTTGGGAGCAGCATATGACAAACAAGAACCGCACGCACATCAACAACATCGTCGACAAAGAGAAACGAAGAAGGTGGAGATGGCTTGGCCATGTTCTCCACAACCCAGACAATGAAGAAGAGACAGACCATTGGGCACCTGGGAAAGAGCCGCAGAATAAGAAGTGAAACTGGTAGGACAGTCATGGCATGAACTGAGCTGGCTTACCCACAACGATTCTGGCTGCTAACGCCTTATGCTTCAGTGGGAGCGAAGAGGATAGCTGGGTAAGGTAGGTCATTTGTTTTAGGATATGTAGCAATAATATGTATATTCAGAGTTAAGAATTGGTTTGAATGTTTCATATACAGAAATTATGTTTCTATATATAGTGACTAAGCACAAGAATCAATTTCATTGGTTACCCTGATTTATAGTAACGAATCGTTTTCATCACTGTGAGTTCCAAGGTTCGCGTAAGAGCGGCAGACAGTGGCGCCTCACTACAGAGGTTTGGTAATCAAAACTGAAAACACAGAAAGAAATCAATGGTTGTTGTCTTGTTGAACATTTTAAGTGAGTTCGCTTTTAATTGTGGTGTAAAAAATAAAACTGATCTTCACGAGTTTCTAATTGACATTTCTGAATCTTCTACAGTGCAGTAGAATTGCAACTGCTTTTATTTTACTGTGAGCAGTTTAACAGAACTATTCCAGCACAGTGAGGATGCAAGGATTAAACCACATACACTCATCCTCGCATGCCAGGGGGCGTTGCTGATTACATCGGTCTCAGTACCCCATGATAGATTGCTCAATACCACTCATCGGCTCTTGAGAATAGCTGAATGGGTAATTCTATTGGATGGACCCAAGTAGGATGGGTGTTTGCACTGTTCTCAAGGGTGGTACGGCGAAGTCAATTATGAGTTTGATTCAGCTAACTTCCATATAATGCGTAGGCGATCTGCCTTGGGTAGAGTACATAGTCACACCCCTGGCTTACGAGGATGCATATATACAAAATCCTTAGTAATATCTTTACAAAAGAAAGAAAGCAACCTTCGACTAAGTCAGATTTACAGAAATATAAACTTATATCATCGAGCAAAGTTATGCTAAAAGTAATTTGACACACAGGCTTAAAGGAAGTGGACAAACTGCTTTCAAAGGAACAAGCTGTTTTCATACCAAAATTAGCACCATCAATTGACTAAACAAATCTTTAAGATCTGACTTCTGATCGAGAAACACATTGGTTATTATGTCATTGATTTTAAGAATGCACTTCACCATGTTTGGCCAGAAGGACTTTGGCAAGTGTTGGCAAAATATGTGTATTATAATATATATATACTAGCTTACATCCAACTGAGGACAACAAAACATGACACCACCTGGGGCTGACAACTCTATTTGTCCATTGAAAGTGTAAATTAACCCTAAATAAGTATTTTTTTGTTTTTAAATGGACATAGTCTGTTTGTCTACCAGGAATTAGTGGGCATAGCAATTTGTACCAAGATTTCTGCTGTGTTGAATGTGGAAAAGTTGAACATCGAAGGATATAGGGGTTAACTCAGCCCGGCTCGGCCATATTGCCAATAAAGTTTGTTTAAACTGGATGTTTTGTTTACTATTTGAACATATTTCCGTGGTCATGCCTTCAAATTGCGACCGTTGCTACGGGCTTACTAAACACAATTTAGTGGACAGTATAACTTCAACATAGGTACTTATTGTCTTAAGAACATTATGTTAATTAATAAATGAAAAATGGGCCAAGTGGCCCTGAAGTCCTTTGGACTAATACGTCTATATGTGAACCCGGCTGACCAAATGAGTGATAAGTCGGAAAAATTGTAACATTGTTTTCTTACATACTTGTAAAGGTTTGGTAGGGTGCTTTACACGGTTTCAAAAATTATGACTGCTACAAAAATTGGCGAAGTTATGGAGCATTGAACATGGTAGGGGTCAAAAAGTGAAAATGAAGAAAATGGCTGTTGAAGTTTTACATTATATATGCAAAAGGATTGCATGGAAATACTACATGCACAACATTCAAATGTGGCACACAGTATGTAATATGTATGTTATGTTGTAATGATACACTGGAAGTACAAATGTACTGCTACAAAGACTTATCAAGTTATGCCCGATTATGTCTTTATGTGTAAAAAAAGAGGACAGATTATTTTAGAGCAAAAGGTAGACTCACTGTTTGATACAGTTTAAAACCTACAGGCAACTGTCCAGTTTAACAGGGGTCTAGTGGCTTAATGGCTGTCTGTTGACACAAGCTACTGCCAGTGACCAATTACAGATTAGTCACAGTTTCCATCAAACAATAACAGGCAGAGAATCTTAGCTCCACAGCTGGGTGTAATACACAACCAGAGCCACCACTGATTCATGGTCAAGTAGATTAGCTCAATGCACCAACTAAGACAATACACAACACTGTGAGTGACAGTGTCCAGAGTGAGGCCTAAGCAGTGTCCTCATTGCTGAATAGATCAATTAAACCTGCCAAGTGGGTGACATTCTGCACAAGTGTTCATTAATCCTTACTGACCACATACCTAAACAAAGCGAATGTAATAGGTGAAGAACAGGCAGTGTTCAGATAGGGGTATTGGTTGAATTGTATTTGTCTCGATGTAAAAGGCTTTATTGTGCCTTCATCGATTGTAAGAAAGCATTTGATTTAGTAGACCGGTCCTCACTGTGGTCTAAGATAATTTCATGCGGTATTAATGGTAATGTGTTGAAAGTTGTATACAACATGTACAAAAATGCTAAATCATGTATAAATCAGGGCCAGGCAGTGTCAGCCTTCTTCTCATGTGATGTAGAGGTATGGCAAGGAGAAAACTTGTGTCCTTTGTTATTTGCTATTTACCTGAATAATTTTGAACACTGTTAGTCACAGTTATAATGGACTTGACATGGCAGCTGGTGAAATTGACAACAACCTTAGTGATGATGATGTAGAAAATGTATGTTCTACTATATGCTGATGACATTAGAATGATTCAATCAAATACAGATTTCTTGCTTGTGTATAGCGGAACTATGTCAACTCTTCTAATGGTTGACATTTGGTTGTTTCAGGTGTCAACTATATTGTGAATCTGTAATTATTAGTCAATATTGATACATTGATTTACACAGTACCATGTCTACACAAGGCATGGCAAGCATAAACAGAACAGTAGAATGCATTTCATATACCAATAAAGTGTAGGATATTTCACTCTATAGTTGTCCAGAATATAAATGTTCTATGTTTGTCACCTACAGGTGACAGAATATTAATTTTCTGTGTTTGTCACCTACAGGTTTCTACATACAATACTTCTTTAACCAATAGACACCACAGTCACACAATTTTATAATAATTAAATGAACATCAAAATAAACACAACTTGCAACTAGAAAATAAATAGTTTTGATGATACAGTTTAAAAGTTTTAGGCAACTGTTCAGTCTAACAGGGGTCAAGTGTGTCTACTCTGCTTGGACCCTGTGACCAATTAAAGCTTAGTCAAGGTCTCAATGGAACACAAGCACTAGGCTGCAGAGTTTAGTCATGCTGCTGGCTTTCTGGCACATTAAATAAAATCTACTGTTGGGGGTGGTCTCAAGGGCCCTTCTCAAAACCACATCACTAGATAATGTAAAACATTAGCACTTTGGGGGCCCCTTAGGTGCCCTTAGAATGATTCGATCAAATACAGATTTCTTGTATATAGTGGCAGCACCCTAAGATACATCTATGCAAAATTAGAAAAAAAGTTGCTGAACAGTTTTTGAAAAAATAGGCAAAATGTTACATTTTTACCAGTTTTGGGGTCCTTGGAGGCCCTAGGGAGCCCTTAAAATGATTCAATCAAATACAGATTTCTCGTGCATAGTGGCAGTGCCCTAAGATATGTCTATGCAAAATTAGAGAAAAAGTTGCTGAACGGTTTCTGAGATACTAACAGCGGACGGCGGACGGAGAGTGATGGCAATAGTCCCTTGGACCTTCGGACAAAGGACTAAAAACTAGTCCCTGAACATACTGCCTCCTTTTGACAGTACACTGGCAGTTTGTTGATCAGAAACCAATAGACCAAGGAAGCAGGTGAAGACAGGAAGACGCTAGTGGACCTCAGCACCTCAGGGGGATACACATACAACGCCTCAAAATAGCCTACTACACATGCATATTCAGATTATTGTTAAATATATTCCACATCTGAATAAGGAAATCTTTCATTGTACAACACATCTGTGAGGTAACTTTTCCAAAAAAAATTACGACCCCTTTTCTGACATGCTACACAAAAAATCTAATACATATTATCAAGTATATGAACAGCAGCTATGGCAAGACTCAAACAAATGTGGAATATCACTACAGCAACAAAGATCAAACTTTTTAAGAGTCATCATTAAGGTCATCACGAAGAATAAAATGTTAGATGGCTATACTAACATAAATGACGCTAAATAAAAGCTGGACCTTGAATGTAAAACCTGAAAAGCTTTCTAGATGAAGTGTGGGAGTGCATATATCTTACAAATAATAACAAAGAATCATCTAGATATGATACAAAAAATGGGCCAAGAGGTCCTGAAGTCCTTTGGACTACATTGTGAGTTTGTATTTATTAATAAAATGTTTTTTGGTGAATCATAGTTACAGATCATAAAGGGTTATGATGGAAATAAAAGGTTGACATGTTTAGTGAAGACTATATGCATGCCAGTGAAGATACACCTGGAAATAAAATATTCGAGTAGACCATTTCGTGAAGATTGTATATATTAGTTAATGTGTTATTAAATATAATATAGAATTTTATCCCGATATTCTGCTATTTAGCCGATTTCCAGTGGTTGTAGAAACCTTGCAGGAGAGTTGGTGAGCTGCAATCTCACATGTAGCAAAGTTAAAGGTTGTTTAAGAAAATGTGCACATAGTATTCCTTATAATTTTAGCAAAATATGCTTTAACCTTTTCGGGTACATATACCTAAGTTATTTTATTTTATATATTATTTCATACCTAAGTTATTTTATTTTAATCCTAGATTATATCTTTATATTGCATTGATAATTATGTCTATTGCTGTTTTAAAGTTTCTCAGGTTTTGCCAGTGCAGTAGGGATTCCCATTATACATTAGTTACAGCCCACATGGAGGCACTCCGTTTGACACTGGGACAATGGCAGGCAGTCAGCTGAGGTTAGTCCAATACACAGGCTTACAGCATAATCTCTGACACCAGGCCGCTCCACTCAGTCACCCCAGTGATCAGAGATAGGGCAAAGTCCACTATCCAGTAATAAATAGAGATCAGTGGCCCAGGCTATTGCAGGATGCTTACAGCAGTAGAGAAATAATAGGAAAATTTAGCATTTTGGAGGCCCTGGGGTGCACTTAGATTGATTCAATCAAATACAGACTTCTTGTGTATAGTGGTATTACCAAATTACTGAAGAGTTTTTGAAAACATAGGCAAAATGTGAAAATTTACCAGTTTAGGGGGCCCGGGGGGACCTAAGAATGATTCAATCAAATACAGATTTCTCATGCATAGTGGCAGTACCCTAAGATACGTCAATGCAAAATTAGAGAAACAGTTGCTGAACGGTTTCTGAGATATGGCAGGTAATGGCGCACGGTGGACGCAGAGTGATGGCATAAGTCCGTTGGACCTTCGGCCCAAAGGACTACAAATTATTAGACAGACACACCACCACCAAAGAAGTCCCACAGGGCACAGTGAAAGGGGAACAAAAAGGGAAGACCAAGAAAGATGTGGCTCGATAACATCACGGAATGGACAGAGTTGCCGCTCAAAGACCCCCTCCATGCAAACCAAGATAGAGATAGGTGGCAGATAGTCAGTGAAACATCAGATATGAACCACAACGTTCACCTCGGTCATGGGTTAAGACCAGTTTAATTGAAAGTTTATTTTGAGTACAATAAGGGCATAACTTTCTAAATGATGAGGAAAGATGACACATCTGTGATTTACTGCTTACCTGTGATTGATGACACAACTGTGTGTCACATGACTGTGTCTCAGTGGCACAACGAACTCCTACTTTTTTGCTCTTTCGTCTCGCCTGGACTGCAGCACCCCCTTGTGGCCACGTCTAGAACAAATACATAAATTTGTCTTATAATAATTATATACTAGCTTACACCCACCTGTGAGGCAACAAACCATGGTGCCACCTAGGGAATGACCGACAAACCAATCTCTCCACTGAAAAATTTAAATAATTATAAAATAACTACCTAAATGTGGTGTTGTTTCAAATGTGAATGTCTCCAAATACTTGGCAAAGGTGGATTAACAGTTTCCACATAATATACTTCATATTCTACATGGATGCCCTCTAGGGCCAATGGTCGTGTTGATAAGAAAAGCACGACCATGAGAATTTGAAACAGTAGTCCTGATATTGTTTATTCTTCTATATATCTACTCTTGTAATGAGTTGTTATTCTTGTAATGAGTTGTTACTCTTGTAATGAGTTGTTACTCTTGTAATGAGTTGTTATGTATCTCAGTGGTCTGGATTATTGACACAGTTTGAAATTGTGTAAGTTACGGTTTCCACCGGGACATTTTATCTTTTCAAAAGAATAAACTGTCTCCAGTTTTGTTAAACAATAACTGTACTTGAGGTCAGCACACACACACACACACACACACACACACACACACACACACACACACACACACACACACACACACACACACACACACACACACACACACACACACACAATGTTGTTATCAGTGCTTATATGTTATTTAGTACTAAGTAAATGATGCTTAATGAAAGCCATGTAAATTACATGACCCAAGAGATCTTGGTTCATAAAATGCGAATATTTAACGATAAATAGGAATAAAAAATGGGCCAAGTGGCCCTGAAGTCCTTTGGACTAATACGTCTATATGTGACCACGGCTGACCAAATGAGTGATAAGTCAGAAAAATTATAACATCGTTTTCTTACATCCTTGTAAAGGTTTGGTAGGGTACTTTACACGGTTTCAAAAATTATATGACTGCTACAAAAATTGGCGAAGTTATGGAGCATTGAACATGGTAGGGGTCAAAAAGTGAAAATGAAGAAAACGGCTGTTGAAATTATATATGCAATTGGATTGCATGGAAATATTACATGCACAACATTCAAATGTGGCACACAGTATGTAATATGTATGTTATGTTGCAATGATACACTGGAAGTACAAATGTGCTGCTACAAAGACTTATAAAGTTATGCCAGATTGTCTTTATGTGTAAAAAAAAGAGGACAGATTATTTGAGAGCAAAAGGTAGACTCACTGTTTGACACAGTTTAAAACCTACAGGCAACTGCCCAGTTTAACAGGGGTCTAGTGGCTTAATGCTGTCTGTTGACACAAGCTACTGCCAGTGACCAATTACAGATAAGTCACAGTTTCCATCAAACAATAGCAGGCAGAGAATCTTAGCTCCACAGGTGGGTGTAATACACAACAAGTTATAAATATAGCTACTCTGGGGTAGACAATTAATTTTAGTTAGCAAATTTAGCATTTTAGGGGACCTTTGGTGAGCTTAGAATGAATCAATCAAATACAGATGTATTGTGTATAGTGGCACTACCACATGAAATGTCGATGAAAAATTAAAGAAAAAGTTACTGAAAAGTTTTTGAAAAAATAAAAATTGGGTCAGCTGGACGGTGATAGACCGTTTGAAATTGAAGCCTTTGTAAAACTTTTGTCTCGACTTCACCGAAGGCGGTGTCCTGCTGTCAGAACTTCGAAGGTGCTACTCACCTAACTTCCAAATATATAGGGAGCTAATGGAGAGGCCCATCATAATCCATAGCACTACAAAATGAAGTATCTGAAAGTCACACTTCATATACTGAGTGACACATCTCGTACTGTCTCTCCGCACTGCAATGTCCAATAGTTTCCTATCACAACCCTCATGTACAATATACCAAAGCTATATATCCAACACCACAACATATGTATTATCATTGGATAGGTAATTGAATAATCTTTCAGATGAATGCAACTTGTAGCAGCAGAAAATGAAGCATACAAAAGTTACACCGCAAACAATGACATGCATTCTCAAAACGTGATTCATTCAAAAATTAGTGCTATATAATAGTAGTTTGTCAAAATGTAAACAAACTCAAAGACAGTTGCAGCTTACTGTCGACCAAGCAGTAGCAGAGCAGTTTTATAATAATAATAATCCACAAGTTAAGTGGCAGTGATCTTCCTTTTATCATTCATGTGATGTTTATTGTGAGCAGGGCGGACAAATGGTTATCATATGTAGACAGGTACAGAAAGAAACTGAAATTTTCTATAAAAAGAACACTTTTGCCTATCAATGGCATGTATTTCCAATTGTTGCTGTTTCTGCTGGGCAGAAACAGTTTCTGACCGGCATAAATCAAACAACCCTGTAGGTAATTATTAATCAAATGTTTTTTGGTAAATCATAGTTACAGATCATTAAGGGTTATGATGGAAGTAAAATGTTTACATGTTTACTGTTCACTGAAAAAAACAGCTCCACAGAACTAATTATAGTTATTGTTAAGATGTTTAACCTAGTTCCATTATCTGACATTGTGCCAACAGATTGGTGTATTGGGATCATTAAGCCTATATAATTATTATATAAACATAGCAGCAGACACTGGGACAGTGTGACTGCTGCCTGGCTAAATGGATGCAATGGTGCTTTGAAGTTAGTTCTTCTACCAACTATCCTTTTCACACAAGCCTATAGGTTTAGTAGCTGCCAGCACACTACTGAGCCTAAACTACCATGCAGGTGTGAAAAACGTGCTGATGTATTTGAACTTGATCCACTAATTAACTGTCCACCAAGCAGTAGCAGAGCAGTTTTATAATAATAATAATCCACAAGTTAAGTGGCAGTGATCTTCCTTTTATCATTCATGTGATGTTTATTGTGAGCAGGGCGGACAAATGGTTATCATACGTAGACAGGTACAGAAAGAAACTAAAATTTTCTATAAAAGGAACCACATACCTAAATAAAGCGAATGTAATAGGTGAAGAACAGGCAGTGTTCAGATAGGGGTATTGGTTGAATTGTATTTGTCTTGACACAAAAGGCTTTATTGTGCCTTAACTATGTCAACTCTTCTAATGGTTGACATTTGGTTGTTTCAGGTGTCAACTATATTGTGAATCTGTAATGATTAGTCTATATTGATACAATTGATTTATACAGTACCATGTCTACACAAGGCATGGCAAGCGTAAACAGAACAGTATAATGCATTTGATATAAATAAAGTGTAGGATATTTCACTCTATAGTTGTCCAGAATATTAATTTTCTATGTTTGTCACCTACAGGTTTCTACAGACATCTTTAACCAATAGACAACACAGTCACACCATTTTATAATAATTAAATGAACATCAAAATAAACACAACTTGCAATTATAGAAAATCAATAGTTTTGAAGATACAGTTTAAAAGTGTTAGGCAACTGTTCAGTCTAACAGGGGTCAAGTGTGTCTACTCTGCCTGGGTGCTGTGACCAATTAAAGATTAGTCAAGGTCTCAATGGACTGGGCTGTAGAGATTAGTCACAGTTGTTGACTTTGTGGAACAATACACAACATCTAATGTTGGGGGTGGTTTAAAGGGCCCTTCTCAAAACCACATCACTAGATAATGTAAACCTTTTGCACTTTGGGGGCCCCTTAGGTGCCCTTAGAATTATTAAATCAAATACAGATTTCTTGTATATAGTGGCAGCACCCTAAGATACATCTATGCAAAATTAGAAAAAAAGTTGCTGAACAGTTTTTGAAAAAATAGGCCAAATGTTACATTTTTACCAGTTTTGTGGTCCTTGGAGGCCCTAGGGAGCCCTTAAAATGAATCAATCAAATACAGATTTCTCGTGCATAGTGGCAGTGCCCCAAGATATGTCTATGCAAAATTAGAGAAAAAGTTGCTGAACGGTTTCTGAGATACGGCAGCTAACGGCGGATGCAGAGTGATGGCAATAGTCCCTTGGACCTTCGGTCAAAGGACTAAAAAAGAACGTCATTGTCAGGACAGAAGGTATAAAGGGCCTGGGTACAAGACAATGGCTCATAAAGTATGACATAAGGGGTGACAAACCTTATAGAAATAATTTTTGTCTTCATTCCTGCATGATCCATGCACATTCAAAAACTTAATATATTAACTCGATATTTGTTTTCTCAAGGTTTTTTGGCAATGACTCAACAAATATCTATTAGCTTTAAGAAATATTGATTACCAGCATAAAAATCCATGTAATCATATTCATCACTTTTTGTTTGTTTTCCAATAATAAAATACACTTAATGCTTAAGTTTGTTTCCACTATTGGGTGGATGAATTTGATAATTCTCAAATTATCTGATTTTTATGGGGTCAAAATGTCTATTTTAAAAATTTATATCATTTAAATAAAAGAGAACATTTACCACTCTAGCACTTCTACACAAAATTTCAAAAAAATCGGACAATTTTTCTTAACACATTTTGAACTAACATATCATTTGGTACCAAATCTGTTACACACATGACATTATACTTGTATAGTTTTAAAACTAAATGTGATTGAAATCAAACAAACTGATTGTTTTCCATGATGCAAAATACTAAGTGCTTGAGTATGGTACAAATCATGTGTATTTAAAATGTGCCAACCAGTACAACAAATGAAGCCAATTTTGTTTCGTTCAAACGTTATTTGTGGAACAGAATATAATTTTTCAAGCATCTGATCAATACTGTAATCAATATTGAACATCTTAACTTGTATGGAGCACTCTCTGGTAACAAGGAAGCTTCTACAAACAATTTCAAACTAGTTATACATCTTGTCTTGATACAATGAGCATTTGAATTGACATAATATATTGGCACCAAATCCGTTACACTCCTGACATTATATTTGTCCAAATTTAAATTAAATGTGATTGACATCAAACAAACTAATTGTTTTTCATGATGCAACGTACTAAGTGCTTGAGTATGGTACAAATCATGTGTATTTAAAATGTGCCTACCACAAATGAAGCCACTTTACTCTGGTGTATTGGTTCAAATACTTTACTTGTGTAACAAAAGACCATTTTAAAAGTATCTGATCAATATAATAATCAATATTGAACATCTTAGCTAGTATGGAGCCCTCCCTGGTAACAAGGAAAATTCCATATAACCAATTTCAAACCAACTGTACAACTCGTCTTGATATATTGAGCATTTGAACTAAATTTTTTTCACCAAATCCGTTACACGCCTGACATTATATTTTTCCAAGTTTTAAAATTAAATGTGATTGAAACTAACATACAGTGATTGTTTTTAAATGTGCCTACCACAAATTAAGCCAATGTCTGTTGGTTCAAACAACTTATTTGTGTAATAGAAGATAATTTTTCAAGTATCTGATTAATAGATGGGCATCTTCGTGGTATTGAGGGGAGCTGGTTTTCTTAACATATTACCAGTTCACTAAATGATATACATCATAACAATTATTGTACCTAGTTACTAGGAACCACGTGGGGTACCTGGAAAACACACAACATCGGCATGGTGTATTTTGTTTTTTGTAGAACTCAAAACATGCATAATTTTTGAAAAAATGACTGTCGCACAGGAAAAGTCATGTTTTTGTCATTATAAAATACTCACCAAGCACCTGTCTGTGCTCAGTTATTTTTGCTTTGAGAACACCTAAAGGGGTTTATCTTCAAGGTAGTATGTAACTTATAGAAGTATCCGTGTCCAATTGTTTTCACCAGGCAATTCAAATCACTGAATTTTTATCCCCCCAAAATGCCCACTCCGACATAGTGAAGCTTAGCCTATAAATTATCGCAGGATATCTATTTGAATTTTGATACAGGACCACACTGTCTATGTGCATGCAGAAGTTTATTCTTGTGGGATGGCTACTTACTGACTAGCAACACTTCAAAGTTATGTCTGTCGAAAACATGAAATCACCATCTTTCATTAATTGTACTCAAAATAATTGTATGAATGTGAATTATATTGGCCAGCAGAAATGCCCTGATACCGTAGCATGCACACACAACATAACAACATCAAGTGTGTTTTTCTTTTTTTGTCCACTCCAAAATTGTTTTCGAAATCACTGAAAAATACAAGAAAACGACATAACCAAATTCTATTTTGATGAAACTTGGTATGTTGTTTGATCTTCATAAATCCTTCTTTGTTAAAGATACAAGTCAACAAAGTTTTATCCAACCATGACTACCTCACAACATGTTCGGTGTTAGTTACAAACACTAATATATGTGAAACATACTTTAAAACAAATTCTTATACCTGCCCTTGTAAATGTAAAAATTCTTTATTTTTAATAATATTTATTGAAACTTTGAAGTTGTAGACTGTAACTATAAGTTATACCATCTCAAATGGTACATGTTCCATATATATATATACTAATAGTGCAATAGGAATTAATTAGCTATATAACTGACCTTCTAATTTGCGGATAAAGTGCATCTTTATTGATGCAACTACAGTCGATTTGGGTTCCGAAATAATATCAAAACTGTAACAGATTTCTTTCACATAACAACAACATGTAGTTGATTCAGGTCCTGAAATAATGCTGCAATTGTGATTGATTTCTTTCAAGTAACTACAACATGTACATAGTTGATTCAGATTCAGAAATAATGCTGTGATTGTAATCAATTTCTTTCATATAACTACAAGATGTAGTTGATTCTAGTTCAGAAATAATGTCATGATTTTTATTATTTTCTGTCATGTAACTACAATATTTTATGCAGTTGATTCAGGTTCTGAAATAATACCATAGTTGTAATTACTTTCTATCATGTAACTACAATGTGGTGTGTAGTTGATTCAGGTTCTGGGACAATGTCATAATTGATTTATTTCATGTAACTACAACATGTAGTTGATGCAGGTTTGAAATGATGCTGTAATTGTAACTGATTTATTCTGTGTAATTAAAAATCAATTATAATATTCATGTCAACATTTAACAAAATATACAGTTTTAGCCATCATACTTTAAAATACACTGACTCACTGAATTTACAAAAAAAGACGTGTTTAAATCTGAAGACATGTAAAAAATAAAATGCACTCTCCAAAATAGTGTCCAATCTGAATATCATGCAATAAGTCATACAGCTAAATTAAATTATGAACATATTTATAACCATGTATATATTATATGGTAATCAAACTACTAAATTTAAATATTAGCACCTGTATATTATGGGTGCATTTTGTTTTAGGTATATATACATATATATATATGTACATATATGTATATATATATATATATGTACATACAACTTTTTTGTAAATTTAATCACATTGTCGATGTATGACATGGTTAATAGTCACTTAATAATGTGTTGCCACCAAATCACCTATTCATATTTTTATTTTCAGTGCACACTCAACTTGTTGTTTACAAACACTTTCTGCATTGACATACCACACATATATTTCATGTTTAGAGAACGTTTAGTACTGGGAAAGACCAGATTTCTAACTGTCCAAAAATGTCCACTCTGAAATAAAACTTTATCATTCTTCTTTGAACCCACATTCAAAAACAAGAACAAGGACCAATTTTAAGATTGTTGTTGACAGATATGATGACACTGATCACATATTTACGGAGTATTGTTGTTTATTTGTTGCTATTTAATTAAAGAAGTGTTGTGGAAATATTACTCTTGATTACTTCTGGCCGAAAATGGGAAGAAAGTGGGATTATTTTTTCTTTGCATCGATGACTACAATTAATATTAGGAAATGGTTGTTTATTATGCTCTGTGCATTTGAAATATATTTTGATGATATTTAATAATAATAATAATAATGTATTTATTTCAGACAATCATGATGTCCATATATACAAATACATCAATAAAAGTATGTAAATAATAAAAAAATACATAGATAAGAACAATATGTTTAAAAATTATATAAATCCCGGACCCACTGGTGCCGCAGTTTCGAAGTACAATACACGTCGCTAGTTTTAATGCTATAAATAATGGGATTCAAAGACATGTCAATCCTATTCATTAAGCTAAAAATAGCCTTTCTGATTACACATTTACCCGAGCTGACATTAGCTGTAGCAAACATGTGACTAGCGCTACATCTCATGGGCAAATTGTTCAATATCCTGAAAGAGTTGTTATATGCAACAACGAATTGATGAAAATTAACTTTTCTAAAGTTCACCCATAACGCACACATATAGATATTACCAAAATACGCTGTAAATAGCTTATTTTTTACAGCAGTTGAACAAAAGTGAAACTTTTGACGTAACATGTTACTCTTGGCATACAAAAGTCTCACTTTGACTTGCATGTCAGACTCATCAGACAAGTTTTTAGAAATTACATGTCCAAGATATTTACAAGAGGTGGCAAAGTTTAACTTCTTTCCTCCTAATGTCATTTCTTTAGACAGATTTGACTTTCTAGATTCAAAGTACATGACCAGGGATTTACTCGCATTGTATTGCACATCGTGCTCACATCCATATGAGTAACACATGTCTAGTAGTGTTCAGTTAATTGTTTTTTTCCCAAACTGCAGCTTTTGCACACGTTCTCAGCATTAACATGTCATGTAAAAATATTAAACTTGTCATTCTACCATAATGTTAATGGATTTTGTAACCTTAGATATAGTACTACACATTAGAATAGGATATAAAAATAACTTAGTCATCAATATTTGGCCCTCACGAGACACTGCTCCCCTCATTACTGTGAAAATGCCCATATACTGAGTCAATTTTTAACATCTAAATTAGTGTATCAAATAAATATCACTGAATATTGCAGCGAAACTATTAATTTTTCATTGTTTTATTATAGCAAAGTAACAATTAATGCCAAAATACACCAATGGCAATGTTGCTATCTAGTTAATACAAAGATGTAGAATTCCGCCAAAAATGGTACACTCCTGACAACACTATGTCAGCTACCACCTTAATGAGTATATATTATCATGTTTTATCCCATTCAAGTAAGACACAAGAGCTACAATGACTGAACAGATCAACAAGTAATTCTAAAGCAATGTGTCTAAATCTGGCAGTCTTAGCTTTCAACAATGTTACACTCTTGGCAAATGTGGGGGGTAATGGGAATACAGTCTGGTAGTTTCAAATATAAGTATATGAGGAATAATTAATTAATTAAAAAAATCAGTACAAAATTAGCAAACATCAATAACACCAGGTGAAAACAAATACTTTTTAAGTTATGTTTTATTGGACCTTGAGTCCAACAAGAGCTGAATCTTCTTTGCTTGTAAACCATGTGCATATACATATACATGTGTAGAGTCACATATATTGACCACAAGTGATGCCACATTATCCAAAACTGCAAAAGCTAGCAAATGTTTAGCACTCTAATAGTAATAATCTTACATTAATAAAATTATATATTTGTGTAGTTTAATTGCTGTTGGTATTTTAGTTTACTGTAATTTCAAAATAGTGTATTTTGTTTAATGTCACGCTAAAAGTTTTATACTCCTGACAATTTTACACTCTAATTTTCCAATAATGTTTTTAATGACAATTAATGTCCAAAGTAGTGACTTGAAATTTAGAATGAATAAAAATTGCCATAAGAACTTCTGTTTATGACATCATACATATCTGAAAGTACATTATCAGATTAAAAAGTATCTGTGAAAGTATAAACATGATTAAAATGAGTCATTTTTACCAGGCCAATTTCACAGATTCATTGACCCCGTTGCCGCTGGCGTTGTTACGTAACTTGTTGTTGTTGGCAAACCGATTATTCTGTGATAATTTTAACTCAAAACATTAAAACAAAAAACGACAACTGTTTAATAATTTAACATGAACTATATCCAGTCTCGGAATGTTCTTATAAAAAATGAATTGCCGAAGAGCTCAATAGTTACAGAACAGCCAACGTCGGTCGTCACCTACACATCGTGGTATTATCGCCCACGAGATATAAACCTATTTGTAACATTGCAGTTGTATGCTTGTCATATTTGCAATTAAGTTTTCTTCCAGCGATATTTCAAATGGTACAGATTAACGTCTAGGCATTGCATACTATACCTTCTCGCGATTTGACTTCGCAGCGCGTTTGGTGGTCCAAGGTCTGCGTCGACGTCGCTTCGCCTTCGGCTTCGATGAGTTCGGTTTCGTTTCGATCGGCTTCGCCTTCCGACCCTTCGACGGCTGATGTTCGTGATGAAATATTGTCGGCACCGATCCAGGTTTCAAAGTTCTCCGTCGCCGACGTTTCGCCGGATCTTGTCCCATTATCTCATAAAACATATCTTCTTCAAAGCATGCTTCTTCGAAATGAGCCGAACAAATTCGATTGTATCGCGAGGGTTGCCAGTCAGTCCGTCCACAGTTCCGGATCCATTGCTTCCCCTCTGGTCTACTTAAGGGGAAACGGAAGAAAGACAGCTTTGTACTCTTAACTGAACCCTTGTTGCTACAACCGAGCGCTGAACAGTGCGGCATATTGTAAATTCAAATTTTATTGCAAACAGACCGAGCTGCTAAAATTCGCCGAACGGTATATGCTATGACTTACGTGTCTTTGTAGGAACCGATGACGCAACGGCCCCTTCGCGGTCAAAATGCTGCTCGCTTATTGGTCACACCTCGGCGCCGTGAATAAGACGTCAGCCGTCGGGATATCTGTCCGGAGATTTCATTAGCCCACATTGTATTAACACGTTGGAACACTACACTAAAATGTTGCTTGTTATTTAAACAATATTACCTATACCTCCTCCGGCTGGGGGCCCCTCCTGGCTCACAATTCTATGGGTACATATATATTGATATACATATATCTGACCCCCTATTTTATTTAGCATGCTTTATATATATACCCGAAATAATTATAATGATAATTTATGTACACGGAGCGCAATGATGCAGTGACTAGAGCTTCTGACTCTCGACGAGAGAATCATATGGTTCGAATCTTGTGATGCGGTGTCGAACCTGGGGCAAGTTCGTTCACTTTACGTTGCTCCGGTTCATGTAGCTGTATGATTGCGTACCTGGCTATATACAGTGGTGGATATTTGTATACAAATAGTCTTCGCGCATTAATTAGCTGGCGTGGCTGGATGCTTCCCGGAGAAGTCGAGCGGTCTGTAAATAAAGTGCCGTAAAGCGTTTTTGAGCAGTCCTGAGGACTAGATACTGCGCTATACATAATAAATTTTCTTTACTTTACTTTTTTATATGGGTGGTTCTTCAGTAAATGTGACTTTTCGGAGAACAAAACTCAAAATAATTTTTATTTTCTCCATCTTGTTTTGATATTTTTATTATTTATAGTTTATAACTTTTCGAGTATATATATATATATATATTATACATATGACTGGCTGCGCTTAAAGATGCGTATTATCTGAGAAATTCGAAGAAAGGATGGATGGCCGTTTAACGTGTGTCAACTCCGTTACAACGATCGAGTGCGGCATTAAATCAATATACAGTGTATAATCATAGCGTTGCCTTGCTTAGCCGCGCCGGCGTCTCAAATCGTAACGGAACCGACATAACGGATTCGACATTTCCACTTTACGATTCACATTTAATTGGTAATTAATACGCATTACGCATACGGGTGATTTATAATTTAAGTACACTGTTTCGTTTTACCATGCGTATCTTACAAACCGTTGATAATGCATGACTGAACCGACCTCAGATAACATTTCGAACTTGGCCAATATTGGCCCAACCTGTGTTGTTATATTGGTCCAATGTTGGCATACCAACACTGGCCCAACACCGAACTGACATTGGACCAACATTGACATGCCAATATTAGTCCAATGTTGAGACAACATAGGCAAGCCATAGGTGCTACTATAACGGCCCAGTGTTGGCATGCCAATATTGACCCAACAATGGTAGAACATTGGCAACCAACAGCTTGGCCCAGCACCGAACTGAAATTGAGCCAACATCGGCATACATTGCGTGCTACTATGATGGACCAATGTTGGCATGCCAACATTGGCCCAATTTTGGGGTGTCCTCCAGGCCAATGTTGGTCCAATATTGGCAACCTGCTGCTTGGCCCAGCACCGAACTGACATTGGGTCAAAATTGACATGCTACTGTATTGACCCAATGTTCGCATGTCATCATTGGTCCAATATTGGGATGTCCCGCAGGCTAATGTTGGTCCAACATTGGCAACCTGCTGCTTGGCCCAGTATCGAACTGACATTGGATCAACATTCACATGTTATTGTATTGGCCCAATGTTGGCTTACCATCGTTGGCCCAATATTGACATGCCGTTGTTGGCTCAATGTTGGCATATCATCATTGGCCCAACTTATGTTTGCCGACATACAGCCAATATTGGCCCACGGTTGGCATTTCAAACTACGTGCAAGCTATGTTTACCGACATACAGCCAACATTGGCCCAAGGTTGGCATTCCAAGCTACTAACAAACTATGGTTGCCGACACACAGCCAGCATTGGCCCAAGGTTGGCATTCTAAGCTTTAGGCTGCTGTTCTTTATAAATCTTGACCCAATGAGGAAATGCTATCTGCACATTTCTAGATTAATGACATACGGGGGTACGGACAGGAAAAAGGCACATAACTGGTAACATGGTGGGATTTGTATGCTCGCCTTACTGATATGCTAGTCGAACTATTGACAAGTCATTTATATATTATTCATCGATGACTATTTCGTGCCAATAATCCGTCAAATGTGATGCGTAACAGAGTCGACTAAAAGCGCATCGAGACAGACAGTTTGTTGATTTCAAAATCATTATTTTGTTTATTTATTGTGCATAATAATTGTAAACTGCAGGTGGTAAGCTTTAAAAACCCAAATAAAGAACAGACCACTGTAAAGCAAGTTTGTAAAATACTAAAATAATTCAAAACCGTCCCTCAGTCAAATACGACCAAAAGTATGTTCGTCTATCTGAATATTAGTGGGAGTAGTAATTTGTGACTGGGAGTCTGCTGTGTTGAACGCGGGAAAGTGCATTACAACCGATACTGTACTAATCGACTGACAATGTAATAAGTACCCGATACTGTAATAAAATCAACCGATAATATAATAAGTGCCCGATACTGTAATAAAACCAATGCCGCCACCACACGGCGGCTGGATAATCGAGTCTACGCAAGCCAGGGCTGTTTGCCATATAAAACTAGCCCTGGCAGACCTCCTCATCCTCGCGCGCCAGGGATCGCTGCTGATGATTACGTCAGTGCCAGCCAGCAGTACACGCTGGCTGATCGCTTTGCGAAACTCTTAATTTAAGCTCAGCCTATGAAATCGCTCACTAGATCAGTGGATGGCGCAGGTCATAATAAAATAGCCTCGATTATTCAACAGCCGCAAGGTGGCAGCATTGGCCCGTCACAACGGCCTGGATTATTAAGCTCCAGCCATTGTTACCGGTAGGGGGCTTTACCCCAGATTTGGGTAGAGACGATGATTGGCTCTCAGGCCAACTATGAAATAACAAATTCAATAAGGATACACTTTTATACGATAATACTATACTATAACAACTATTCAATATTAAATTTATACTGAAACATGTCACACACAAAATAAACCGACATTAAACTTTTTTTTTCGTAGTTAATGCCTTTTAATCACATGCACATTCACTAGGTGGCAGCTCTCATGGCATAACACTCAAAAAAGCCATTCAGAGCCAGACTATCGTTCTGGCGAAGTCACGCAGCCAGGCGAGAGTCGGTTAAGCGAGACTAATAATAAAACTAATTTCAATCAACCGTGGCTCGTGTTACATGCAATGTTTATGAAGTAGAAGCAATTATTCGAATACACAATACCGCTCAGCTGCTCGTGCTAATGGGCGAACAGGTCATTATATGTTGGGATTCCCAGAAGTCATTTAATTTATTCGTCTTCAAATTGGGGCGGACATTTCCGCTGTTCTCACGGGTGACGCAGTCGCGACTGGCGAAGTCAATTACTAGTTTGACTCAGCTAACTCCCGTACTTCGCGTAGGAGATCTGCCAGGGCTAGTTTTGCATGGCAAACAGCCCTGGCTTGCGATGATGGATCGCCTATGCGAAGTGCGGAAGTTTGCCGAGTCAAACTAGTAATTGACTTCGCCAGTCGAGACTGCATCACCCGTGAGAACAGCGCAAATACTCGCCCCAATTTGAAGACGGATAAACGACTTCTGTGAATCCCAATATATAATGATCCGCGCGGCCGTTCGCCCATTAGCACGAGCAACCGAGCAATATTGTGTATTCGAATAATTGCTTCTAATTACAAAACATTGCATGTAACACGAGCCACGCGCGGTTGCTTGAAATTAGTTTTATTATGACCACCTGACCTGCCGACAACCACTGATCAGTGGCTGGCACTGCCGTTGTCGCGCTTAAATTTATTCGGGCGTTAAATTTTATCCGGGTGATGTTTATGTGCGTATGTAAGGCATAATATTTGTCACCAGTAGATCACGTAGTGATAAATGATATCCAGTGGTTAAATATGTTTCGTTTGTTGTCGTAATACGAGTGTTATAGTTAGGGTACATAATTATAATTTGCTGTTTCAGATTTGTGACCAGTTATACGAGTAAGTCACGTGATGTGTGCGTGGAGAGGAAACTGTTTTATGACAGAAATTGTTTATGTCTGTGAGAAGCAAACATTTTATAATTTATGCATATGTATATAGACAATTATATGTAAATATGCATGTATATATACATATAAACATACATAAAGCCCGGATAAATGAAAACGCGACAGTCGTAGCTGGTGCTAAATGCATTCCCCTAGATACGCGCACGCGCAGAAACGTCACCCGGATATTATTTAACGCCCGAATAAATGTAAGCGCGACACCGTAATCAGCAGCAGCGACCCCTGGCGCGCGAGGATGGTAGTATTCCTTCAACGTTGATAACGATAATATCCTGATGTATGATCTGACATCACCCAATTGTACGCCTAATTGCTAGAATTACGGACATTACAAAAGCAGATCACATAATTGCGTCAAGAGACTAAACTGGCATTGCCATCTTATTCGCAGATAAAATAAAGATAACATATGGCCTATATGGAGATCACATAATTTCACAAACGACTTAAATTATAATCATAATATTGTCGTTATTCGCAGATAAATTAACGATACGTGCATCACAAAATTAAGTATAAAAACTAAATAAAGATCATAATGATGCTGTTATTATTGGTATATTCATGTCTGAAAATAAAGTGACGAGACTACTCATTTCTATGTTATTACTTTATCGGTCAACAATTGTTACATATCGGACAGGAGCACGTTATTACATTATCAGCCAAAATGTATTACAGTATCGGGCAGGGGGTTTATTACATTATCGGTTGATTTTATTACAGTATCGGGCACTTATTACATTATATATAAACTTTCTCAAAAACACATTAAGTTATCCTGGATGCTGCCATGTGGTGGTGGCTATGGTGCCCGTATCTCTCTTGTTTTTTTGTTAAACAAGGATCTCTATGAATAACAAGTATGGTGATGTAACTTAAATTACCGTTGCGTAAGTTTCATGGATGTGAAATCAATTAAACGTTGCGGTTTCGTGTAGATAGCGGGGGGGGGGGCGGTGTTGAAAAATTGTCGCCGCCTCGCCGCCATAACTTCAGCTTCAGTTTATTATAACCTGAACGGGAACACATTTCAAAGGGTCTGGGGGGGGGCACGGTCGCGTCTGCACACTAAATTCCTAAGGTCTAGGAGGGCACGTGCCCCCAGACCCCCTGGATCCGCCTATGGATAGTATATGTGTCACTGTCACTGTATTCTGATAATAATAATAATGAAATCATGCCTCATGCAACATGTTTTTATTTTGTGTTTGTTCACGTTCTCTTTTCTTTCCATCTAGCCCTGCAGGCAGTTAACGCCCTAACTTAGCAACCAATGAGAACGCTAATAACTTAGTTAGTTTGCTGTAAATAACAGCTTGGCAGATGTAAGTTTGTGTCAGAGCTAGTATGAAGATAACAATCAAATTCAAATACTACAATATATACATGATGTGTATTAATTTTCCAATTTGGAAACATCATATCTCTGGTAATAATGATGCTAGATCAGTGAAGTTTTGATTGGTGTGTTCCGTGTTATCTTTTCTATGCAATGTCGAAGAGACTTTTTTGTTATTGTATAGTTTTGATGTCAACTTAAGAAAAGTACTGAAAATTTAGGATTTTTTCAAAAACGTTTAAATATTTTTTAAATATTAAATAATTAAAATTGCATAAGATGATGTGTTGTAAGTATGCAATAAAATAATTACATAGATACCTGAATTATTTGTGGAGTTAGTGTTTCCAAAATAGGCTATATTTGCTATATATGGCGGCCATCTTTCATTGTTGCCATGACAACGAAGGTACTACTTCCCAACTTATGTTCTTCATGTACAGTAACACAAATAAACATGTTTGAGAGATTTGAAAACAATCCTATTAGCTGTAGTATTTAATTAAACCTTGAAATGTCTGTTCAAGAGTATATATTAAAATAAATTTATAATACACAATGCTGTATTGTTAAGGGGTCAGCACACTGATAGTTTTCCCATTAGCGACCATGTTAACGTTTTGTCTGATTGTAAGAAAACGTGACCTAGAAACTGTATTAAACTTCTCACCTGCCGTTGTCATCATCTCATTGACATGCTAGTCGAGTTTAGTCAAAATCTAATATTTCTAGCTCTTACAAAATGCCTGTATGTATGACTTACTTATGTATGACACCCGTCAATATTTACAAATGGATGCAGGCAGTAATCCGGCTAAAGTGTCAACTAGCCAAATTGCTGCCAAATACCCTTCCGCTTAGTAAAATCAGCTAAAAAGACACCAATTTACTGCCAACAGCGTCTACAAACACATCTAGAAATCTGACTACTCAAATGCACTTATGTCAGAGCAATTGAATATTGTAAAAAATCATTTCTAAAAAATATACTGCACTTTTTTTTCGTCTGTAACCAAGCAGGAAGTCTAACAGTGTCCTGACTCCATAATTGGTTGTGTTTTGTTGCAGCGACCGCTGAGGATAGAGTTTCTGGGGGAGTCTGGCCAAGACCACGGTGGCCCAAGGAGGGAGTACTCTTCCCTCCTCATGAACGACGTGCAGGGCACTCCTGGCAGGAAGACTTTGTGCCATGACACTGCAAGTCTGTAGCGTGGTACCTTCAGACAGTTGGGCCAACTCGTTGCCCTGACAGCCCTGCAGGGAGGGTCGGGCCTTCAGTGCTTGTCCACTCCAGTCATGAACTATCTTATTCGTGGGAGCCTTGATGCTGACAACATTGATGACGTGCCGGATCCATTGGTACAGGCGGCCTTGCGCGAAGTAAGTGTTGTCAGTCACAGCTTTCTAATTCCACAAGTAAAAACTGCTCTGTGCTGTTTGGCATTGTGTTACCTCAACAAAATGTTTATCTAACAGTCTCAGAAAACATATTTATGTAGTCGTAACTGTTCAAGTAAATAAGAATAACATGCTAGCACATAAATAGACCTGTGATGGCGTTAAGCCTTTTCCGGTAACAGTTGGAGAGAATTGTAACATGAAGCTTCATTTGTGACTATTTAGTAATAATTTAAATTTGAGGTATTGAATTTAGAAATATATCAGTTAATTATACTTTACAAACGAAATTCCAGTTTTCAACAGATGGTCAAGATTATCCGGTATCATTCTTGTCACCCGCAAAACAGATATGAACCACGTATTTATCATTGTGACATTTCTGCCGAGAGACAATCGGGGCACAACACAGCTGAGGGCGAAGATCGATGACCTGCTGCCTAACAGATTTGACTGGGGTGTTGTAAATTTCAATCATGAGCTGGACATTTACAACATCCCCAGCATCATTTCAACAGTTGTTGCACCCCACAGTTCTGGCGCAAAAAGTTGAACTTGAACAGTTTGCTGACGGTAGGTAGTAGTGTTAATGACATTTTGTTGTTGCACGAGTTTGGTATTTACCTATGACTATACACATCTTCATCTGAAATAATAATAATAAGATCACTTCTATTGCGCCTAAATCCTTGGAAACCAAGCTCAGAGGTGCATCAAAACAAAAGGATTGGTCAATCTCAAAATCCATAAGCAGTATTCCAGTTGTCAACAGATGGGTCAAGGCGCTAGGGAGCTATGGTGGATAAGCAAGGTTGTAAAGATAAGTTTTTAAATGTCGACAGAATTTTATAATATGTTCAACTGATCTAACACTAAGAGGGAGCATATTCCAAAGATAATTTACCACATATGAATGAATTACGGTTACTAAAAATACAACTCTATTACTTTGTCATATATAATTATTAAGTCAATTGCGATTGCATCTATGTGAACTAGTAATATTTATTTTCTTACTGGGCTTAGATGATGAGTAGATGTTACTAAAGGTACAACCAAATCAATGTGCAGGTATTATTACTTGTGTGTGGTTAGTATTTCACTGTGACTGTAGACATAAACATCTGAAACATGGAGGTTCACAAGTATGAACGACCGATTATTTAAGGATTGGAAACACTTGGGGTGTTGAACTTGTGTCGTCAGCACGGAGGCGTAGTGGGACAGTTCCTCCTGCAGGATCAGCCAGCCACAAAGGTCGACTCTGTTGCTACTTTGGAAAGTTTGATTCAGGTCAAACTGTCCACTGAAGGAAGCAGCAGCCGAGATATCGAAGAGGAGATTGCCCTCAACTGGCACTACTTCCTCATGGCTGTTGAGGGTATGTTTTATACAACCGATTAAGTCACTTTTGCCCAGTCTTGAGTGTGGCCATGACAGTGAGGTCCCACTGTACATCATAAATAAGAAATTAAAATATATGTCTTCTATTTCATATAGAATGTACAACAAATGTACATAAATAGTTGATCAGAATTAATGTTCTAGCCATAATACATAAGAAGAAGTTTATTTGATTCATCCCAAATACATAATTAAGCAGTGTTATATCGTTTTTGATTTGAAGAAAATTAGTAGACAATGTATACATATATAATATCACATGTACATACATATAATTCATAACATCTAAACACATAGCTCATACATACATCTGCCTACAAATTACAATTGTCAAATAAGGACGTAAATACAATCATCAAACTTAATACCAATGGGGTGGGTGACAAAAGCGTCGTTGTCGTAGGAGCCACCCCGATTTTGATGATGTCATTGCTCTATTAGCCAGATGTCCGTCTCATGTTGTATGTTACCGGATCTACAGTTTGTTGCAATCTTAGCACTGCTCGCGCCGAGATTGGACAAGGCACTTCACTTACGTCCACAGTTTCAGAAGCAGACTCGTTCCACTCAATGCCATCCACTCCTGACGTAGACACACTGTCTGCCTCTCGGAAGATGTTCATGGCTGTCAAGTTTGTGTTGGCCAGCTCCAGACTGCGCCCCACAAACAGTTGTACAGACGTTTGGTAGTGGTCAGTTCTCAGGCCGTGAATGTTCCATTGGGCAGCAAAGGCCTGCAATTCCCGATTAATACGCGGCAGAAATACGTAGTGCAGTGTTTCCCCTGGATAAAATGATGGGCGAGGTGGCAGGGATGGGCTTTGCGAGCGCCGCAGGCGCGAAGCTTTGCTAGGGGGGTCCGGGGCATGCTTCCCCGAGATATTTTAAAAACTAGCTTTAAAATGGTGCATTCTGAGGTATAAACCAAAACACAAGTTATCGTTGTCTAGATTTCTAGTATGTCGAAACTCCGCAAGGTGTCATCATTGGAGACACCGGGTATCGCGCAGGAATATTCCGTGATTGAATAACTGACAAGTGATATCTTTCACGTTGTCCAATGGAGTTAAATCCTAACCGCTATGAGCGAAGTTAAGACGAGATGACTAAACGATGTTGCTACAAAATCAGCGATTTTGCAGGAATATAAATTACTTTGTGGTGTCATTTCGCGCCGCTCGCCGACGCTGAATATATCGCGAATGAACGAACAAAATGGGCGTACGAAATAGCTACGAGGCGGCAATTTCGGCATATTTTGGGCGAGGCGGCCCGCCTCACTTATCATGTACCAGGGGAAAAACTGATGTGGATCTGATTGTATCAAGGGACCTTGATACAATCAGGCAATGGAACAGGTCATAGTAGATATTGGTGGCCCCATTCCAGGGGCGATTATAAATTTGTATAACACGCTAATGATTTACCCGGTTTAAGTAAACGCTTAATTAACAGGTGCGCGTTGTTGTGACATGCACGATCCAGCCAAAGATAGGATGTGCCACATATAATGACAGGAATAATGTTGACCATCATGATGCATTTTTCATAAACTGTTGAATGATTTCTTGTGCGTCTTACACACGAACAGTTTTGATGCGACATGTATTTTCTGTTGCAGTTCGAGGTCCTCCAACCTCAAACACAGCGTCCTACAAGTCACACAGAAGTACCTCTTTCCACCCGTGTGTTGACTTTTGTGAGTCATAAGAATATCTCCAGTAAGTAGCAAATGTCTACTAGCAAATCCCCACACACATTACATAACACGTCATAGGTCTACGTTTTCACGCTCAACAATCGCGTTACGACGTGAATATGATTTTAGTTGCGTGTGTACTCTTTCATGGCTTTTCAGGCAGCGCAAACGGCCAAACATCTTCGAACACACGCTACATCTGTATACAGACAACCCTTTCCATGCTTGTACTTTCACCGGAGTGTCCGCATATGTTGCCTGAAGAGATGCTGTGCTTTGGGTTTTGGTTGCCTGTATGTCTACACACCGCATGTTCGTCTCCTCAGCCTTGACCACAGCACAACATTTTTCCGTAGGAACAATGTTAGTAGTCCTTTCTTGCACTGTACCAACGTCTTCAGTCCTGTCAGACTGGATGACTTCAGTCTTGATCACCACATCACAACACTCTTCCCTGGGAACAGTGTTTGTCCTCCGTTTTAATGTACACATCTCATCTATCCTGCATGTTTTGTTGACTTCACTCGAGGTGACATCATGCCATTGTTCTGTGGGAACATTAATGTTCCCTTCTTGCACTGCATCAATCCTATCTGTGCTGTCGCTTTCATTGACTTCATTAGTGATCGCAACTTCACACCCTCGTTCCTTCTTTTGTGGAATTGTACTGTTTTCTATAGAAAAACTTGTGTCTAATGATGACATTTCTGTCAGTACACCGTCTTCAGCTACCTCCCAGCGCCTGACTGTAGAACTGTTGCTGTCACAGTCATCAGGTAGATACGGCTCCAACTTCATCCGTTTATTGGGATACATAATCGAGTACTGTTTGCCTGGTTGCAGCATGTCTTCATGACCGACCAAGTTCGTGGTTTCATTTGATTCTGTGTGTGACATCTGAAAACACAAGTAACACGTAGTCAATATAGTGACTTTGACTGATCTCTAAGATTACTTAAACCGGGTAAATGATTATTCACATTTAACACGATTAGCGTTTTATGCAAAGGTATATGGGCCATTATCACGTAAAATTTATGGCAATGATATAGAAAAGGTAGTGCTGTTTAAAAGCAGAATAAAACCGAACATGTGAGCAATTTTTAAAGAATTAAATAAATGCAGTAAGTTTTCTAGACGTTAGCATAAACAATTATACAGACAAAATATTTGCATCCTGACTCAACCGTGCACAAAAAAGACAACCTCCGAGGGATTTTATCAAGTATTCAAAGAACACATTTATATTCATGAATCTAGTTTTCAAAACTAACTATAAACAATTATTCACTTGTGACAAACTAGCCTCGATTACCTAGGCTTTGCCTAGGTAATCGAGGCAAAGCCTAGGTAATCTTCCCACGGTAATGCTGGCTTAGACACCAGATAGAATGGACCAACGGCTAAATAGTGTCTCTTCCGAAAGACACACGCAACGTAACAGGGTGAATGAAAGAGCCAAGTTTCGACACAGATGCAGGTACCAGAACCGAACCACTGACCGTACGGCACCAGGATTCGAACCTCAGTTCCTCCGATTAACACTCCAGCAATCTACCCACTCAACCACTGCATCCCATTATCCTCTGGATCTTCTCGGCTCTAGGGTAGCCATACTAGTCACATCACTGATAATGTAAAGACTAATTAATTACACGATAACTAAATTTACAATCTGAGCTTCATTCTACAGATAGTAATTGTATTTATTTATTATGTAATATATTGTTGCATGTCCTAAGAAGTTCGTGCATCATCCAATTCATTGTCTCATGCGGCCATAGCAACGGCGTCTTTCTTCCCTTCTCAGGCTTCTGTTCGATCACTTCAGTGAAATGTTAATGTTGATCTGTTTATTACAAAACAGTTTAAAAACACTGATTGACATGTCACCATTCCGACATTCAGAATAAATGTTTTAAGTTTGGAGAAAAACGAAAGATTATTATATTGCCAAGGGCAAGGCCAAGGAATTTCGCGACGCACGAACATGGCCATGGAAAAGTCTAGTCTAGGGCTAGGCACTTGTCTAGACAATTTAGTGTCTTCTTCTTTATCATGTTAGGCAGCCACCATCCGTTGAGCAGATCGAGTCTGCTCGGAGATTTTGCTGCACTTTGGGGGCTGCTGTGCTTAATAAAATGATAGGTGTTGCGCTAGGGATTAAAAGATAAATAAATTAATAAATCCATTTTTTAAATAGAAATTTTTAAACGAATAAGTTAGTTTTTTTTAACGAAGTGGTTGCGTAGCCGACCATCGGAACCCTGTGCCTCAGCGTTAAGGATCCGAGCATTGAACGCGCATTCGCCAGTCGTCACGTGTTTGCTCTCGCTTCCGCTAAATATGGCAGTAGAGCATGGCGTAGTTTTATTTGGGATAAACGTTGCTGATACGTTCGACAGTTCAGAACAAAATTAAGCAAGTAAAATATGCGACAATCGTGCAACTGTATCGACGCGATTTCAAAACGTTGGTTGCGTCGACGTCGCAATGCCCAGGCCGCATGGGCAAGGCTAAGCGATATTATCCGCTCGATTGGCCATTCGGTCCCTCGATGGATTCTCGGTGATCTCGGCCTTAGCCTTAGGCTTAGTCAACTCGACCTGTTTCGGTGAACTGTGCTGTGTGGTAGTGATCTCGGCCTTGTTCAGTAGTAGTGATTTCGGCCTGTTTGAGGGATCGAGTGGTGTTGGCTACACATAAGTGTTTGTAAAATTATACGTTGACAATTGTTAATAATAAAAAAAATTAATGAGGGGTTGCACTCCTTGTAATTCTTTGAAATGCTGATGGACTGTTTTGTGGAACATCCTATTAAAATCACATTTTATAACCTAATTCTGACCAATAATATATTAAAGGAAATAAAAATAAGGCATTAGCTAAAATCCTTTTTCCATGTGTACACAAAGTTTAACATTGTATGTAACATTTGACAACATTAAACAAATACAAAAAAATACATTTGTAGCATCAATTCGATTTTAAGCCCGTCTGTGAAGCGATTCCCGTGGAAAATTAAATTTTAATGAGCTAGGTGATCACGTGGTATCGTGACGTCACTTATGACACACACTTGCATCAGGCCGACCCTTTCCATGCATTCAGAGCATGTTTACAAGGATAGCTTTTGGGTCAAAACGAGCTTCAGAACGAGTTATTGTGCAATATTCCGACGTAATACAAACACTAGTCATCATAGAGGAACAAACATTTATCTTACGGTTCCACATCAATCAAATTTTATTCAAAACAGCGAATGGGCCTACAAATCGACTAGGTTTCGCCGAGCTTGGGCTCGTTTTCAGAATAATTATATCGAATGCAACCAACGGGAGATAATCTATACCAATAAACATACATAGCAAACATATATAGTATCCAGCTACATAAAGTAATGTGTATAATCTCATAATATCACTAGAATAGCGATATATGAAGGAGTTGTACAATTTATCATAACAACTTAAATCAGTCAAAGAGTTTCCGTTGGTCCCGCTAGCTCAGTGGGTAGGCGCGTTGGTTACTTGTCAATTATTTTATAATCGGGCGATGCCGGTTCAATCCTGACAGCATGCAAACCTTTGATTTTCTATACACTTTTTTGTTTATGTTTTCACGAAGTAATATAAACAAAATAATTTTATACTATAATGCACTGTTTATAAATATTCTTTTTATTTTTGTAGTAATTATTTATTCGCCACAAAAATGAAAATATGGTCATCATATATAACGATGTTTCTAAATTGTATTTATCCAGACAGATCTCAATCTGTTTTCACATATATAATTACAATATATTACCGTACAATACATTTACAATTAATACATTATATATCCATTACATTATATTTGTTTGGATAAATAAAATTTAGAAACATCTATATATAATGACCATATTTTCGTTTTTGTGGCGAATAAATAGTTACTACAAAAATTAAAATTATTTACAAACAGTGCATTATAGTATTAAATGATTTTGTTTATATTACTTCGTGAAAACATAAACAAAAAAAGTGTATAGAAAATCAAAGGTTTGCATGCTGTCAGGATTGAACCGGCATCGCCCGATTATAAAATAAACGACAAGTAACCAACGCGCCTACCCATTGAGCTAGCGGGACCGACGGAAACTCTGACTGATTTAAGTTATTATGATAAATTGTACAACTCCTTCATATATCGATATTCTAGTGATATTATGAGATTATACACGTTACTTTATGCAGCTGGATACAATATATGTTTGCTATGTTTATTGGTGTAGATTATCTCCCGTTGGTTGCATTCGATATCATTATTCTGAAAACGAGCCCAAGCTCGGTGAAAACTAGTCGACTTGTAGGCCCATTCGCATTCGTTGTTTTGAATAAAATTCGATTCATGTGGAACCATAAGATAACTGCGTGTTCCTCTATGATGACTAGTGTTTGTATTACGTCGGAATATTGCACAATAACTCGTTCTGACGCTCGTTTTGACCCAAAAGCTATACTTGTAAACATGCTCTGAATGCATGGAAAGGGTTGGCCTGATGCGAGTTTGAGTCATAAGTGACGTCACATCTTGGCATCCCGAAAAGCGCGCCAAAAATATGCATATTCGAAAATGTCCGGATGCACACCATAAAATGTGGAATTTCTAATTCATTGAATTTTTTTTTTTTTTTTGGCTTGGTGGACGTGGAAATAGATAGCAGGATGTAATATAACATGAATTCGAGCAATAGATGTTTTTATTCCCTTTAAGTTGTGCAATTAAGGTGGCTGCATCGGTTATTATGCTTTTTTTTAAGTTAATAATTTCTAATATAAGTTTTGAAGATAAGCTAACCATTTTTTCTCAGAGTTTTTATGTTGTTTAGAGATATTTAAATATGTTTAAAGACAATTAAAAATATGTCAAAAATCACCTTAAAATGGCATTTTATTTCATTTTGAGAAACTCCCCAAAAGAAAAATTTGTATGGTTGTAAAGTACAAACATGTTATTGACATTCAGACGGGTTTTTTTGTAAACAAATGCATATTAAGTTTGATACAGCTTCATAAACATTTTGCTACAATGTTGAAAGACAGCAAAAATCCGTTGTGCACTTTTGGCACGACCCCTTCACCAAACATAAAACCATCCCATGCAATTTTGGGTAAACACAAGTCGAGTTATGGCTTTGTAAGTATTGTAGTTTTTATAAAAAAGTTAAGTAATACTTCCTGGTTGTTACCAATAATACAACTGTCACCAGATGTTGTTTTTTGCTTAGAAATGTGACTTTTACTGGCATGTGGCTTATTTCAACACAATTTGACAGACACTTCTATTACTGAGATTTCCCCCCAAAGTTTTCCCACCAAGTTGTCTCATGATACTGTGTTACGAAGGGCCATGTGTTGAACTTATTGTGGTAGACAAGATTGATTGACACCTGCTGGGGTCAGTCACGTGTCATTGCAAATGGCGGCTGAGGTGGGGCATTATCGGAGAATAAACAAAACTACGGCCAGTTTTGGGTGACACACACATCGTGATGTATTTAGGTAATTATAATACAACAGCATAGTGGCATGATAATAATCAGACTATTATGATCTGTATTCATGGTGAATGAATTTATGTTTGAACTGGGCTGATGCACACGTGATCGTCACTATGGAAACATCGTCAGTTTCCAAGAATCTGAAGGGACTTTCCACAGACACACTAAAAATACTAGTTTTTAAAGGACTGATTGGTGACATATGGTGATGGTGCCTTGGTTTTGTTAATAGTACACATGTTCATACTGACACCTACTAATGTTCTATGAAGAAAAAAATAAAGAAATCAACTTACATGATACCAAGCCCAGCTACCTTAATTAGTTTGGCTGACTAAAAAGTATATTTATAATATTGAATGCTATTTGACATTTTAAAACCATGGTTGTCGTCATGCGAACTGATTATTAAGTAATTTTAAACTTCTTTTGATATAGACAGAATATATTGAACATTAGGTTAAAGTTGCATTCTGACAACGTTCATCTTTTAAATACAAATTTCCAGTGAATCATCATGCCCCATACAATACCCAACTTTCCTCAACTCCATATAAATTTTAGTTCACACAGTATGTAATTCTAAGATAAAATTTTCCAAATTAAAATTACGTATGCATGCCATGTTTATTTAATTTTTTTGCAAAAGCGTAATTTATGAAATAACATCAAATGCCAAAGTGACATATACGGTAGCAAGTATACTCAAATAAGTAAATATTGACATTATGGTTTAGGTTGTATATATACACCTTAAACATGGTTGTATAACTCAGAATGCAACTTAAATTTATGACGAGTAGTTTTTAACACATGACTGATAATTAAAATATATTCATTTCAAAAGGAGCCTGTGACCTTAAGCCAGTGGCATTTTAAAGATTGAATTAACATTTTCATTTGATATTTTACAATTATTTTATTGTTAATTAAGATAATGAGCTTAAAGTAAATATTAGATAGTCCAAGTACTATTTATATGTGATGTATTTACATATATTTAAACTGGCTAATGGGTTTATAGTGTCAGTACTTAGACACTGATGCTATTCTGCAACTGTGGTTGTATTTATAGCATTACTTTTCATGTTCTTTCACATCTCTGTATGCATTGTTTCAATAAAATCTTCTGGTGTTTCTACTCTGCTGTTGTCATTACTCATTATAACTAGTATATCATTATATTTAGAACACATAACAGAGGCGTACCCAGGATTGATATGTTGGGGGGTTCCCAAATGGGTATCACTAACGCTGGATGTTACATGCCATCATTCACTGTACACTGCCATATAGTGTGGGATTTCCTGGGGGCGTTCCAGGCAACGAGAAAACTCCCCTGGGCACGCACCCGCATAATAACATGAACAATAATAATAATGACTTCTTTATTTACATATATACATATTTTATAAAACTACTATTGCCCACACCTAGGGCCTACATTTAAATAGTTCTGTATGTCCTTGCCAATACTTATGGTTTTCTTGTAATTATGATACCATAGTTTTATTTGGTTGATATTCTGTTGGCAATCATGTGTGTAAATGCTATATTTTGCATGTAATTAGACTACATTGGTTTGAGCAATTGCTTTTGCAAATTACTATGGTTATAGGTGTACTAAAAGTATATTTTATTTATAATATATGCTATATTCGCAGACTCCACACAACATACAAATGCATTATTGCATTCTATAGTTGACAATAGACAATACATATGGCCAGTAAGTAAAAGATTGCTGCTACTTGAACCATAAATAAAAAGAGAATTTAGAACTACAACTGGCATATAAATCTATTTGTCAAAAGTTCTAATACCAGGAACACAATGAGCAAATTGCTGTATATAAACATTTCAGTTGCACTATAATATCTGTCAAATCCTAACACCATTTGGTATTTTTGGAACATATTGCTGTAAGAGAGATCACATTTTTTAATAGCATATATTTATGAAAACTCCATCATAAAGTAGTAAACAAAGTTTTCTTTATATCATTTGAACACATAAATGTTCTTATGTATGATCATGTAGCGTCGTGCAAATGACTGGCTGCATTAGCCATTACCTAGAATCTAGATAATTATAGTACACAAAGTATAATATTATGTTAGTAGACCTATTTTAGTAAGCAGTACGATAAGTAATGATTCGACTCCGAGACAAAGGGAGAACTAAAACGCAGCGCTGTCGGGAATGTGCTCGGACCTACAACACCGATGAACACAGAACTTTCCGATGCGCCGTGTCCGAGCATCACAACATGCATACGTATGCGCGTCTAGCGCTCGGACGTTTATTACTGGCACACAGTTCCGATGCTAGGCTAGGTAACGTCTTTTTTTAATATGTATAAAAACAGCATGTAAAAGGCCCTCAGTCATAACAAGAGAAGTGGGAAAAAGTTCTTAGTCTAGTAGGTTATATTTTCACCTACCTTGGTCGTGAATAGGTTCTGTCTTGCTGATTCGTGAATCTCTGTCAAAGCAACTAAAGTACTTTCTATACGTCCTTGGATTCGGCGGATTTTGATATGTGCCCATTCCAACGACTTCATTTTAGCACAACAATCATTGCAGAGAAAGTTCAGCTCGTCGTCGTCATGAATAGGGCCAACAACTAAACGTATGTGACGATGTAATGGCATAATATCTTCGTGATATAAAGTTCTGTATCGTTTGGGAATTACTTTTTTCAAGCAAATTCGACAATGTTTATCACCCGACATCACAACATTGTCACTCCGATCCATCTTCGCAGCTTCCCTGAGTACCTTCGATTCGAACCAGTTTTATAAACACATACTTGATTGGTTAATGAGGTACCCAGTGATCTCGGCCTTTCGAGATCTCGGCCCGAGTAACCTCGGCCTGTTTCCGAGTGATCTCGGCCTGTTTCGGTGAACTCGGCCTGTGCGGCAGTGATCTCGGCCTGTTTGAGGAGTGATCTCGGCCTGTTCGGGGTATATTGTTGACCAGAAACGATAGCGGCAATAAGTCGGCCAGTGAATTCGGCCTGTGCAGCAGTGAACTAGGCCTGTATAGCCAGTGATCTCGGCCTGTTCGGGGTATATTGTTGACCAGAAACGATAGCGGCATTAAGTCGGCCAGTGAATTCGGCCTGTGCAGCAGGGAACTCGGCCTGTATAGCCAGTGATCTCGGCTTGTTTGAGTAATGTTAGCCAGCGTTTTTTGTGCAACATAATTACATTGTATTATGTATTGTGATAACTGCTACATAATATCCAATATGTTGCATGGTTGTTTTCGACAGCGACAGTAGTGTATGAGTGTTTTGTAATACGTAAACTGACGGGTGCATGTGCTTCCATGGCAATTTATGCTGACATAAGGGCATTTTATGCTGACATAGTTCCTTCCCCTAGCGGTAAGAAGTGAATCTAACCCACCCCTAGCGGTATAATACGTAAACTGACGGGTGTATGTGCTCCCATGGCATTTTATGCTGACATACTTCCTGTCAGCTGTCCTTCCCCTAGCGGTAAGAAGTAAATCTAACCCACCTCTAGCGGTAAGAAGTGAATCTAACCCACCCCTAGCGGTATTTAGTGTCATAGAGGTATGATATATCTTCTGTATTCATGAAAAAATGATAAAATAATAATAATTAATAATAATAACCAACAACATATCATCAAAGTAGAAAAATGTTTTTTATTTACTTCTTGATACATATATTCAGTAGGAAAGTCTTTGTTTACTCATCTTTTTTTGTTTTAGTCATCATCCATACAGAAATATCCATCGTCAACAAGATCTCCATCATGAATAAATTCCCAATTGTCATGATCTCCAGTATCAATAGGAGGCGGCGAAGGAGGCGGCGTAAAGTCATACGACGCTGACGGTGGTTCTATACGTGGGCGATTCTTTATCTCCTGGAGGCTCTCATAGAAGAGGTAACGATGCTCTTCAAGAAGTTCTTCTTCTCTGTAAGGTAAATATTAAAACTTTGAAAACTATATAAAACTTTGAAAACTATACCAATGAGACCTTACACACATACTATAACCAGACACAGCGTTGCTAGGCAACCACAAGCTATTTTGAGAGCGTGGACAGATGAAGGAAGTCACCAAGGCCAGAACTAGGTCACCTATGTACACATTGTTAGTCAGTCAAGCTAGAAAAAGAGAGAGGAAGTCACCAAAACCAGAATTAGCTCGTCTATGAATAGGAAAACAGTCATCTATGTAACATCCTGTTAACGAGGTGTCTTGTGACGCAAACTTCCCGTCCTGCAACTATTTTTACTATGTAACAGAGGAAAGTTTTAAAAGGTGGGTCATTAGAGATAATGAAGTATACTTAATGATATATTGAGGATGTGATATGTATGTATTGAAGTCCCATCGTGTATAAGGAAGATAGAAACGAAAGAACAAAGAGGAAAGTTTTAAAAGGTGGGTCATTAGAGATAAAGAAGTATACTGAATGATGTATTGAGATTGGAAATGAAGAAACGAAAGAACATAAGATTGTAAATGAAAATGTATGTACGTATGTATGTGTATGAAAGAATGAAAGCTTATAATGAATGATATATTGATAATGTGATATATGTATGTATGTATGTATGAAAGAATGAATCTAAGGTAAAAACCAACAAAACAACATATTTTCAAAGTTGAAATATAGTATTTAATTGATGATATCATGAAATCCATCGTCCTCTGAATCGGAAGAACAGTCTATCCAGTTCTCTCTATCCCCCGTATCAATAGGTGGTGGGGAAGACGCATCATACAACGGACATGGCGGTTCGATTACCGGACGTGTAGCCAACAGCTCCGCCATCACGTTGGTAAAGAAGATGTTGAAAGGTGGGTCATGAGAGATAAAGAAGTATACTGAATGCGTTATTGCTGATGGGATATGTATGTATATAAGAATAAGTGGTCCTATGTTGTATCGTGTATAACGAGTATAAAAGGTGTCGAAAGGTAGGACATTAGACATAAAGAAGTATAATGAATTATGTATTGAAGATGTGATATATGTATGTATATATGTATGTATGTATGTATGTATGTATGTATGTACGTACGTACGAAAGAATGAATATAAGGTAAAAACCAACAAAACAACATATTTTCAAAGTTGAAATATACTATTTAATTGATGATATTATTGATGATGTGATATGTATGTATATAAGAATAAGATTGGAAATGAAAGTGTATGTATGTATGCACGTATGTGTAACTTTTAAACTGTAGGAATAATACGTTAAATCTACAACTATTGTATATGACAGTGTTGTGTAATATATAAGTATAATGTCAAGTTACATTTAACACGAAACCGAATCCTGGTAAGTAGGCCATATCACGCTGCTTATCGCATACTGCACCCGCTAACGAGCTCGTGCAGAGAGCGGAGTTCAACTCGTGATTCCATTGTCTGTACTGTCTCGTGATCGACAAGACATAACGTCTCGAACGGATGTATAAACCTACCACAAGTCTAGTGGAGCATATCACTTTCTACCGACTTCGAACAACGCATCTACTCTCCGATTGCTGAACATGGCGAGTGCCCAGGACAAGTCATGCCCCGAGGACATCATGAATCTTACACGTGTCGTGCAAGTAAGTGATGGCAATTACGTATTTTATCGCCCACTGACCTCGTAACGTGCGCTTGACCTCCCAATGTGTATGTTAGATTCACGGGTGACAAAAGGGGTTCCTCTATTGATTTTGGGTTTTATAGATCTCATGCAGTGGTGATGAGTATGTAAGGGTAATTAATAGTATACTGAATGATGTATTGATAATGTGATATGTATGTATGTATATAAGAATAAGAGTATATATACATGGTGCAGCTCAGTAACCAGTGCATTTAGACAAGCAAAGTGTCTAGACACTGTGACCTATATATTGACTTGCACCTCTTTTGATTTTAGCTTTGATGTAATGCCACAATGGGTGCATCTCCTGTCGGGTGTTGATTGGTCAATGCTTCAAAATCACCTCAGACTCAGTCCAAATTGGACCCGTCCAAATCCGTAAGACCTTTCTGTCTGTTAAACAAGATGGCGCTACGGTATGTGAGAAAGGGCAGGCTAGGTCAACATACACATAGATAAGGAAGGGCTGTGACACAACATGTATATGTGGAGAATCGTGGTAAGCAGGTCATAAATTAGTAATATTAGTATTAGTAAAAGTAGTTATATAATCGTTGTAAACTTACGTGCATCTAAGGGTAATTAAGTGGCAATTATGGGTAATTAGGGGTAACTAATTACGGGTATTTAATGGTAAGTAAGAGGTAATTAGGAGTAATTACTGGGTGATCACGGGTAATTATGATAATTAGAGGTAACTAGGAGGTAACTAATGGGTAAGTAAAGGTATAAGAGGTAAATAGAGGTAATCGCGTGTAAGTAAGGTTAATTAGGGGTAACTAAGGGGTAGTCGAGGGTAATTAGAGGTAATGAAGGGTACGTAAGGCTAACTGAGGGCTAATTGCTGGTAACTAAGTGTAATTATGGTAATTAAGGGTAAATAAGAGGTAACTAGGTTAAGGAAGGGTAACACAAAGGTAATCAAGTGGTAAGTAAGGATAATTAAGGTGAATCATAGGTAAATGAGATGAACACGTATTATAGTTGTTTTTGTGGTACAGTCGAATACTATGTTGTAGTTAAGACTAGTTCGTTCTTAGTGTGTAATATTGAGACGACAATGTACTATGAAAATTATTGTAACTGGTAGTCTCAGAGAATTCAATTAGTTGAAATGGGACTCTTAGTTGTTCGTCTGACCTTTCGTATTGAAGAATGACTTTCCAGTGTATTCTACATACGCACGCAAGCACTATTCCTCTGTCTATTTACACACGAAGGCACATGTCCTTTAGTCACGCACACACTATTCCGCTGTCGGAATTCACACGCAGCTAGGTACCTTAGACACACGCGCACGCATACACTGTATATTTCTCTAAGGTCTACCTGAGGCTGCTAATATGTCACTCATATACAACAGTGTGTAGTCATTGGTCACACATCCAACCGTGTATTGACAATGGTTCATACGTAAGTAGCCACAACCCTCTCCACCCACACGTTCGTTCCCTTACATCCAACAGTGTTGTCATTGATCCGTGACGTTTGATGCATGTGGAATGCGCCTTGGTGACATTATAACAGATGGGTGGAATGCGCCTTGGTGACATTATAACATATGGGACTTGTGGGTGTTTACCACCATGATCATTTTGAACAAACAATTAATATCTGCAAGCGCGTTATGGTGTTTATGTAACGATGCTTTTCTGTCAGTAGGTCTAACTATCCATGCACTTTCTGTCATCATATATAACTATTCCTGCATTTTCTGTCAGTAGGTCTAACTATCCATGCACTTTCTATCATCATATATAACTATTCCTGCACCTTACAGCAGTAGATATAATTATTCCTGCACTTTATGTCAGTAGATATAACTGCTCTCTTTGTACTTCATTCTCTTGTATCGTGAACGTCGAAGAATATTCAGTTGTAACTATACAATCGTAAATATTATTGAATGGAAGCCAGTATTTCTCTATCCTGAATTAACCGGGGTAATAATATGTAAATGTATGTCTGTCATGAAGAATGGTGGTACGTATGATATTCTAGAATCGATTCCGTTATGATGCAACATTGCTTGTTGCTTAAATATATCCACTATAGTGTTATCATTGTTGAATCTATCTTGCAGATAATCAACGGTTACATACCATTTCATAAGGAAGATCTAGGCTTAACTAGGTCACCGACGGCGTCGCAGTCATAGGTCACCAATATCGTCATCATTTATCGACACCAGCAGCCGCCGTTGTATTTCGTCACCGACTACGGGTTTGTACAGGAACGCAAGAGATTAAAATAACTAGCTCACAACACACGCAACTAATACATCGACCTACACTAATTATAAGACTTCCATTTTTCACGCATAACCACCATATAACCTCCTTACATTTTTCACGCATAACCACTATATAACCTCCTTACAATTTTCACGCATAACCACTATATAACCTCCTTACAATGTTCACGCATAACCACTATATAACCTCCTTACACATCAGTGACTGATTACTCATTCTTGCACTACAGACGCTACCGTCTACGTTATCATAGCATAACCACTAGAGGTGCTACCGTCTACGTTATCATAGCAAGTATATCCACTAGAGGTCAGCGCTTATGCAATCGTACTTATCTTCAACTGTCCACATACCTTCTGCATCTCCCGCTTACATTTCGCTCTGTACCTTCTTAATGTATCTTCAACTGTCCACATACCTTCTGCATCTCCAGCTTGCATCTTGTTCTGTACCTCCTTACTGTATCTTCAACTGTCCACATACCTTCTGCATCTCCCGCTTGCATGTCGCTCCGTACCTCCTTACTGTATCTTCAACTGTCCACATACCTTCTGCATCTCCCGCTGGCATGTCGCTCTGTACCTCCTTACTGTATCTTCAACTGTCCACACACCTTCTGCATCTGCCGCTTGCATGTCACAAGCTCCACACACCTCCTGCATCTCCCACTTGCATGTCGTTCTTTACCGCCTTACTCTTTCTTCAACTGTCCACATACCCTCTGCATCTCCCGCTTACATGTCGCTCTGTACCTCCTTACTGTATCTTCAACTGTCCACATACCTTCTGCATCTGCCGCTTGCATGTCGCTCTCTACCTTCTTACTGTAAAGTACCAGAAGAGACAAGACAAGCTCAAGCACAGTACACACTAGCTCAGAAGGAGGTAAAGAAAAGCACCAGAAGAGACAAGACAAATGTACGTATTTTGTGAGTTCTACTGTGGTGTCCTAGCCTTACACACATGCACGCACCCATGCACCCACCCACTCACCCACCGTCGCCGTCCCCACCCGCCCTCGCCGAAGGGCGGCGGCGAGGGCGGGTGGGGACGGCGACGGTGGGTGGGTGGGTGCATGGGTGCGTGCATGTGTGAAAGGCTAGGACACCACAGTAGAACTCACAAAATACGTACATTTGTCTTGTCTCTTCTAGTGCTTTTCTTTACCTCCTTCTGAGCTAGTGTGTACTGTGTTTGAGCTTGTCTTGTTTCTTCTGATACTGTACAGTAAAAAGGTAGAGAGCGACATGCAAGCGGCAGATGCAGAAGGTGTGTGGACAGTTGTAGATAGATACTGAGCGACATGCAAGCGCGAGATGCAGAAGGTATGTGGACAGTTGAAGATACAGTTATTTACCTCCTTCTGAGCTACTGTGTACGGTGCTTGAGCTTGTCTTGTCTCTTCTGGTGCTTTTCTTTACCTCCTTCTGAGCTAGTGTGTACTGCGCTTGAGCTTGTTTTGTCTCTTCTGATACTTTACAGTAAGAAGGTAGACAGCGACATGCAAGCGGCAGATGCAGAAGGTATGTGGACAGTTGAAGATACAGTAAGGAGGTACAGAGCGACATGTAAGCGGGAGATGCAGAGGGTATGTGGACATTTGAAGAAAGAGTAAGGCGGTAGAGAGCGACATGCAAGTGAGAGATACAGGAGGTATGTGGAGCTTGCGACATGCAAGCGGCAGATGCAGAAGGTGTGTGGACAGTTGAAGATACAGTAAGGAGGTACAGAGCGACATGCCAGCGGGAGATGCAGAAGGTATGTGGACAGTTGAAGATAAGTACGATTGCATAAGCGCTAACCTCTAGTGGGTATACTTGCTATGATAACGTAGACGGTAGCACCTCTAGTGGTTATACTATGATAACGTAGACGGTAGCGCCTGTAGTGCAAGAATGAGTAATCAGTCACTGATGTGTAAGGAGGTTATATAGTGGTTATGCGTGAAAATTGTAAGGAGGTTATATAGTGGTTATGCGTGAAAATTGTAAGGAGGTTATATAGTGGTTATGCGTGAAAAATGTAAGGAGGTTATATGGTGGTTATGCGTGAAAAACGGAAGTCTTATAATTAGTGTAGGTCGATGTATTAGTTGCGTATGTTGTGAGCTAGTTATTTTAATCTCTTGCGTTCCTGTACAAACCCGTAGTCGGTGACGAAATACAACGGCGGCTGCTGGTGTCGATAAATGATGACGATAGTGGTGACCTATGACTGCGACGCCGTCGGTGACCTAGTTAAGCCTAGATCTTCCTTATGAAATGGTATGTAACCATTGATTATCTGCAAGATAGATTCAACAATGATAACACTATAGTGGATCTATTTAAGCAACAAGCAATGTTGCATCAAAACGGAATCGATTCTAGAATATCATACGTACCACCATTCTTCATGACAGACATACATTTACATATTATTACCCGGGTTAATTCAGGATAGAGGAATACTGGCTTCCATTCAATAATATTTATGATTGTACAGTTACAACTGAATATTCTTCGATGTTCACGATACAAGAGAATTAAGTACAAAGAGAGCAGTTATATCTACTGACATAAAGTGCAGGAATAATTATATCTACTGCTGTAAGGTGCAGGAATAGTTATATATGATGACAGAAAGTGCATGGATAGTTAGACCTACTGACAGAAAATGCAGGAATAGTTATATATGATGACAGAAAGTGCATGGATAGTTAGACCTACTGACAGAAAAGCATCGTTACATAAACACCATAACGCGCTTGCAGATATTAATTGTTTGTTCAAAATGATCATGGTGGTAAACACCCACAAGTCCCATCTGTTATAATGTCACCAAGGCGCATTCCACCCATCTGTTATAATGTCACCAAGGCGCATTCCACATGCATCAAACGTCACGGATCAATGACTACACTGTTGGATGTAAGGGAACGAACGTGTGGGTGGAGAGGGTTGTGGCTACTTACGTATGAACCATTGTCAATACACGGTTGGATGTGTGACCAATGACTACACACTGTTGTATATGAGTGACATATTAGCAGCCTCAGGTAAACCTTAGAGAAATATACAGTGTATGCGTGCGCGTGTGTCTAAGGTACCTAGCTGCGTGTGAATTCCGACAGCGGAATAGTGTGTGCGTGACTAAAGGACATGTGCCTTCGTGTGTAAACAGACAGAGGAATAGTGCTTGCGTGCGTATGTAGAATACACTGGAAAGTCATTCTTCAATACGAAAGGTCAGACGAACAACTAAGAGTCCCATTTCAACTAATTGAATTCTCTGAGACTACCAATTACAATAATTTTCATAGTACATTGTCGTCTCAATATTACACACTAAGAACAAACTAGTCTTAACTACAACATAGTATTCGACTATACCACAAAAACAACTATAATACGTGTTCATCTCATTTACCTATGATTCACCTTAATTATCCTTACTTACCACTTGATTACCTTTGTGTTACCCTTCCTTAACCTAGTTACCTCTTATTTACTCTTAATTACCATAATTACACTTAGTTACCAGCAATTAGCCCTCAGTTAGCCTTACGTACCCTTCATTACCTCTAATTACCCTCGATTACCCCTTAGTTACCCCTAATTAACCTTACTTACACGCGATTACCTCTATTTACCTCTTATACCTTTACTTACCCATTAGTTACCTCCTAGTTACCTCTAATTATCATAATTACCCATGATCACCCAGTAATTACTCCTAATTACCTCTTACTTACCATTAAATACCCGTAATTAGTTACCCGTAATTACCCATAATTGCCACTTAATTACCCTTAGATGCACGTAAGTTTACAACGATTATATAACTACTTTTACTAATACTAATATTACTAATTTATGACCTGCTTACCACGATTCTCCACATATACATGTTGTGTCACAGCCCTTCCTTATCTATGTGTATGTTGACCTAGCCTGCCCTTTCTCACATACCGTAGCGCCATCTTGTTTAACAGACAGAAAGGTCTTACGGATTTGGACGGGTCCAATTTGGACTGAGTCTGAGGTGATTTTGAAGCATTGACCAATCAACACCCGACAGGAGATGCACCCATTGTGACATTACATCAAAGCTAAAATCAAAAGAGGTGCAAGTCAATATATAGGTCACAGTGTCTAGACACTTTGCTTGTCTAAATGCACAGGTTACTGAGCTGCACCATGTATATATACTCTTATTCTTATATACATACATACATATCACATTATCAATACATCATTCAGTATACTATTAATTACCCTTACATACTCATCACCACTGCATGAGATCTATAAAACCCAAAATCAATAGAGGAACCCCTTTTGTCACCCGTGAATCTAACATACACATTGGGAGGTCAAGCGCACGTTACGAGGTCAGTGGGCGATAAAATACGTAATTGCCATCACTTACTTGCACGACACGTGTAAGATTCATGATGTCCTCGGGGCATGACTTGTCCTGGGCACTCGCCATGTTCAGCAATCGGAGAGTAGATGCGTTGTTCGAAGTCGGTAGAAAGTGATATGCTCCACTAGACTTGTGGTAGGTTTATACATCCGTTCGAGACGTTATGTCTTGTCGATCACGAGACAGTACAGACAATGGAATCACGAGTTGAACTCCGCTCTCTGCACGAGCTCGTTAGCGGGTGCAGTATGCGATAAGCCGCGTGATATGGCCTACTTACCAGGATTCGGTTTCGTGTTAAATGTAACTTGACATTATACTTATATATTACGCAACACTGTCATATACAATAGGTGTAGATTTAACGTATTATTTCTACAGTTTAAAAGTTACACATACGTACATACACTTTCATTTCCAATCTTATTCTTATATACATACATATCACATCATCAATAATATAATCAATTAAATAGTATATTTCAACTTTGAAAATATGTTGTTTTGTTGGTTTTTACCTTATTTTCATTATTTCGTACATACATACATACATACATATATACATACATATATCACATCATCAATACATCATTCATTATACTTCTTTATGTCTAATGTCCTACCTTTCGACACCTTTTATACTCGTTATACACAATACAACATAGGACCACTTATTCTTATATACATACATATCACATCAGCAATAACGCATTCAGTATACTTCTTTATCTCTCATGACCCACCTTTCAACATCTTCTTTACCAACGTGATGGCGGAGCTGTTGGCTACACGTCCGGTAATCGAACCGCCATGTCCGTTGTATGATGCGTCTTCCCCACCACCTATTGATACGGGGGATAGAGAGAACTGGATAGACTGTTCTTCCGATTCAGAGGACGATGGATTTCATGATATCATCAATTAAATACTATATTTCAACTTTGAAAATATGTTGTTTTGTTGGTTTTTACCTTAGATTCATTCTTTCATACATACATACATACATACATACATACATACATATATCACATTATCAATATATCATTCATTATAAGCTTTCATTCTTTCATACACATACATACGTACATACATTTTCATTTACAATCTTATGTTCTTTCGTTTCTTCATTTCCAATCTCAATACATCATTCAGTATACTTCTTTATCTCTAATGACCCACCTTTTAAAACTTTCCTCTTTGTTCTTTCGTTTCTATCTTCCTTATACACGATGGGACTTCAATACATACATATCACATCCTCAATATATCATTAAGTATACTTCATTATCTCTAATGACCCACCTTTTAAAACTTTCCTCTGTTACATAGTAAAAATAGTTGCAGGACGGGAAGTTTGCGTCACAAGACACCTCGTTAACAGGATGTTATATAGATGACTGTTTTCCTATTCATAGACGAGCTAATTCTGGTTTTGGTGACTTCCTCTCTCTTTTTCTAGCTTGACTGACTAACAATGTGTACATAGGTGACCTAGTTCTGGCCTTGGTGACTTCCTTCATCTGTCCACGCTCTCAAAATAGCTTGTGGTTGCCTAGCAACGCTGTGTCTGGTTATAGTATGTGTGTAAGGTCTCATTGGTATAGTTTTCAAAGTTTTATATAGTTTTCAAAGTTTTAATATTTACCTTACAGAGAAGAAGAACTTCTTGAAGAGCATCGTTACCTCTTATATGAGAGCCTCCAGGACATAAAGAATCGCCCACGTATAGAACCACCGTCAGCGTCGTATGACTTTACGCCGCCTCCGTCGCCGCCTCCTATTGATACTGGAGATCATGACAATTGGGAATTTATTCATGATGGAGATCTTGTTGACGATGGATATTTCTGTATGGATGATGACTAAAACAAAAAAAGATGAGTAAACAAAGACTTTCCTACTGAATATATGTATCAATAAGTAAATAAAAAACATGTTTTTACTTTGATGATATGTTGTTGGTTATTATTATTAATTATTATTATTATATCATTCTTTCATGAATACAGAAGATATATCATACCTCTATGACACTAAATACCGCTAGGGGTGGGATAGATTCACTTCTTACCGCTAGAGGTGGGTTAGATTCACTTCTTACCGCTAGGGGAAGGACAGCTGACAGGAAGTATGTCAGCATAAAGAGCCTATGTCAGCATAAAATGCCATCGGAGCACATACACCCGTCAGTTTACGTATTATACCGCTAGGGGTGGGTTAGATTCACTTCTTATCACTAGGGGAAGGAACTATGTCAGCATAAAATGCCCTTATGTCAGCATAAATTGCCATGGGAGCACATGCACCCGTCAGTTTACGTATTACAAAACACTCATACACTACTAGCGACCTCTGTTTTTTTATAACGTATTTTTGTTTTGTTGGGTTATTTATGTGAGGCAGTGATCTCGGACAGTTTGAGTGATGTTAGCCATATATTTGTTGTGTGTATATTGATGTATAGTTTTATTTTGTTTGGTTATTTATGTATGCAATTCGACATTATCATCGGCAATTCCTGCGTGATGTATACTAGTATTATAATGATTGCCGCCAATATATCTACCACTGATCACTGACAGCAAATAAAAATTAAATGCAAATAAAACTGACTTTATCATTATTGGTAAATCAAAGCAGTGTAGTAAAGTTGATGTGTTTTCCCTACGCGTATTTTGAAACAGCATATCACGCTAGCAACCACGGTGAGCAGGGGTGTCATGTAATAATCATTTATATTAACTACTTCGACTTGTAACGAAGTAGTTTTGTCTAAGGTAACGCTACTTTTTACCTCGTTATTTTAATTTGCTTCCGCGATATATTTTCGTTACTTTTTTTCTGAACTACGTCGCCTTATGGCGTTCCGCCCGTCAACAACATGTCATTAAACGTATTTAAGTTAAACAAATTAGAGCTACGGTAAACTATATTAACGCGGTGATAACTGTCACTTGTTTGTGTGAGTACTGTCAAATCTTTGGGAACAGTAAATGTGGTGCGAGGCATTGACATTGTTTGTTTTGCGCCGACATCAATCGAATCGTTTCCCTTAATTCTGCCAGTCGTGACTTCCGCGAATAGGCGCTTTCGGCGACTTGCAAAGTGCAATTGAAATTCACTAATAGGCTACGCCTTGCATAATAACGGGATTTATATGCTTTTCTCCCTGGCAGACCTGTTCAATCGAACACCATCTCGAATTCTCTGAGAAGCATTCAGCCACGCTGCAATTAATGCGCGAAGACTATTCGTACACAAATATCCACCACTGTCTGCAGCCAGGTATTCATTCATACAGCTGAGTGAACTGAAGGAATGTAGAGTAAACGAACTTGTCCACGGTTCGAACCGTCGCACAGGATTCGAACCCGGGTTCTCTTAGTCGAGATTCTGAAGCTCTTACCGCTGCGCTAGTGCGCTCCACACTAATACCAGTGTCAGAGTCTAGAACTACAGACTGTACTTCATGTTGCCAAGTCCATAACGCTGGGGCCGTTTTCCCGAAGTATTTGCCGCGAGCACGTGGTTCCGTTTTATGTATTACCCGCACATTATGTTTTACGTTCCGAACAACTGATTTACGTACCCCATAAAATGTGAGAATCTTAATTGACATTTCTGGGATATTTTGAAAAAAATGTATGACTTACGTCCTAATCTAGGGGTCGTAGATTAATCCCTGAAACTTTGGCGCTCAATTCAAACGGTTCAGGTCGTCTTCTATGATGCTGCAATTGTGTAAATTACTGGAACACTATTTGTCTTCATTCTGTTGCCCCGTATTGTGGAATTTGTGGAAGTGCACACAAACAGTCCTGACCAAACAACAAAGTGAAACATATTTGGTGATAATATTACGTCAGATCTGATAATGTTATAATATGCATATTTCGCTGACGCGACCAAACATTTTGCCGACGCGTCCAAGTATTTTGCGCCGACGCGGTAAGGCAGCCGACGCGATCCGGAACCTCGTGAACAACAAGTGGTGGCGGTCTCTAGTACATTTGGCCGGAACTAATACCTTGCGGGGAAAGGCGGCAAGAGTTTTAGTTTAAGAATTGAATTGTTCTGCGCCGCACTCTGCAAGATGGATGAAACTAATAGAAGATCTTCACGATTTTCGGTTGAACCAGATGCTACTATCCAGGATCTATGGCAGGTAAAACCAAGACGATATCGTTATGCGACGTTGTTCATAGTGGTTAACGCTTTTGGTGAGCGATAATAGGTATCCTCCCAAGTTACGGATTTGATGCTTCTGTTTCCAATACTGGCACAACATCCCGAAGGATGGCTTCGGCCAGTGGTGTTGCTCCTATTTGGGCACGTCATTTTACCTGATTTTAAGTAGGCCTACTTAACACTGGGTGACTCCTCAAGGAAGGGGTTTCAAGCGGCATGACTAAAGTAGATTTAACAAGATTGCCATCCAGAGAATAAACTCTAGATGGCAGGTGGACAAGGAAGCCCTTCTAGTTGTTCTAGTTCTAGTTATTTCCAGCACTCGGCAACGTTCTATTAACTGACTAGTCTGTATATTTTTGTGGTTACAATGTTATGATCTTATGAGGTCTCATTCAACTAGTCAGCCTTTTTCAGAACATTATCGCCAAGCCGACCTTTCTATGCTGGCACTATGGGTGGTCACTGCCAGGGTGCTTGTCGTCCTCAGTGGTTCTTTTACATCCCAAATTGAGACGGGACCGACATTAACGTGATTTCCGAGTCACGAGGGATACACAGTCCCCAATGTTGAGAACCAGGTTTTTATACCAAATATACCATACCTGCCCGGTCCGGGTGTTGAACTCGGGGCGCCGGCATGTCAGGCGGATGTGCTAACCACTACACTATCGCGCGCCCTTTGGCTTATCGAGAGTCCAACCCTTTTATCTACATATATCCAGCCCTTCTGAGATATGTGTCGATTTTATTTTTAAACATATTCACACTACTAGCACCCACACAATCATCAGATAATCTGTTCCATTCATTCACAGTCCTTTGTGAAAATGAGAACTTTCTTATGTCTAATCTACACTGCTCCTTTACTAATGTAACTTCATGTCCTCTAATCTTTCTATCTTTCTTAACTGAAAAAAACATTTTTATCAATATTTTCATAACCATTCAATATTTTAAACACTTCTATCTGATCTCCTCTCAATCTCCTGGTCTATAGTGTTGTTAAACCATATTCTTTTAGGCGTTTTTCATAACTAAGATCCCTCAGTTTTGGTATCATTTTAGTCGCTCTCCACTGTACTCTTTCTAGCATATGTATGTCCTTAAAGACTAAAGTAAAAGACGGACGACCACGCACGACCAAAAATAAAATGTATGTAGTGTTGGTAATCAAGCGTGCTGTTGGTGGCACGTAGGAGGTATGTGTGTGCAGCTCGCCAAATTTCAGATATGTTCTTCACATTGGGGTAACAAAATTCGCAACTTTTAGCATCGCTTGTGGTAACTCGCCTGTTCCATTCGCCAGGTGGCGCTACTGTGCCAAGACTAAATGCTCGTCTGGAAGATCGAATAAAATGCCTAAATTGTGTAACTCCTGGATGAAATACAGACTTAAAATTTTTAATAATGCACACACAAACCATATATACCATCAACGGCCAAACTATCTACCAACACGTTATATTACATGGTCGTGCGTGGTCGTTCGTCAACTTTGCGGTCATGCACGTTTTAGTCAAACTTGTGCCAAGCCCTTTCACAAGTTGTGAGTCTGAACTCTGGAGTACCTACTAACCTAGCTTTGCCTACTGCTTCGCCCGCTTACACCACAACCCAGCTTTCCAGTGGGCTCATGTTAAGTGCAGAATCAACTTTGTGACCCCCACATGACCCAATCTACCAGTGGTGAAGTGGGGCTGCCTTTCAGCTTTCGAGTTCAGTTGGTGGTATTCATTTCACCGTCGTAAACATGCCTCATGAGGCTCTCGCCTATCATAACTCCTAAGGCTAAGACATAAATAATGATGAGCATTGTTAATTCCGGTGGTGTCCGATAGAATACAAACCATACCCCGGAGTACATATTGTAGATACTGGAATATGGACCCCATGGTCCATTTTCCATAATGGACCCCAGGTCCATTTTCCCTATAGAATATGGACACATCGGGTCCATATGGACCCACCCTATATAATTTTGACCTGGGTGGGGGTCCATAATCCAGTGTTTCCCCTGGAATATGCTGTTTTTCTATGCCGCCTCGCCCCAAATTGCCACATCGTAGCTATTTTGTGTGCCCATTTTTTTTTTCTTTCGGGATATATTCAGTGTCGGCGAGCAGCAAGAAATGACACCACAAAGTCACTTATATTCCTACAAAATCACAGATTTGTTGCAGCATCGTTTAGTCGTGTTAATGTCACTCAGGGCTGGTTAGGATTTACCTCTTGGAATTAACTCCATTGGATAACATGAATGACATCACAGTTGTCCAATCACGGAATATTCCCGTGGGATCCCCGATGTCTCCATTGGTGACACCTTGCAGAGTTTCAACATACTCGAAATCTAGACATTCATGTAACATGGTGCCCAAATGGTATCTGCGTTTGGGAGACATGTTGAACTCGGAGAAAAAAACACAAAGAAAATGGTAGCTGAACCAATTTGTCTTTTGCGCTCAACTTTACTATTATAGTAATGTGCCCACATTAAATCAGAATGCTGGTGTAGCTGATGTAGAATTTCTGGTTTATGACAGTGGTGGGAGTAAAAACCGTGCAAGCTAATGATGGTACTACATGACTAGTTAGCACTTGTGTCGACCCTTTTGGCGCCCACATAAAAACCGTGCATCCTATTCACTAGTCGGCAATTGTATCGAATCCGGACTCTTTTGAAGCCCAAATAAAAACCGTGCATCCTATACACTAGTTGGCACTTGTATCGAATCCGGACCCCTTTGAAGCCCAAATAGCTGTCCGGTTTGCACTAGTCTGCACCAATGCGGCCATGCGTTACTGCACAGCACGTGTAAAATGAGTGATATAGTAGCCTATGTTGATACAAACCAGGCACTATTTATGCCTCAAATGGGTGTGAGACGCAATATTCTTCCAGGTAAATATGCCTAGGATAATGTTGAATGATGGAACTATCTCAGTGATGTATCAAAGTTAGGCAAAACTCACGTTATAACGGCAAAATTGAGGTGGGTCCAGATTCGACACAAGTGCCCACAAGTCTATTCAACTAATGTTCTATGCCTGTTTTTTTAGCAAAATAAGTAATGTGATTCTTAAGATATCTTTGTGGTAAATATATAATACATATTCCGACAAAGTTGTGCAAAACAAACTTTTGGGACAGTTGATTTGAGTGAAGTACTTACGAATATAAACCACAAAAATTCACATCTCATAAAATAAATATGCCTATTGCTCAAAACCGTGTATACTAATGGGCTAGACAATGATATGTATGCCCAGAAATTGGATATATACATAACAACTTATACTGTTTTATAAAAAGGACATAATTTAAGAAACATTCTTGCAATTAATAGAAACATACTTTTGTGGCATTCCAGAAATGACAGTTTAATTAATTGCACAGCATACTAGCAACAAATAAAATATAATCTTTGGAACATAAACCACTAATTTACCATAATGATATTATAATCATTTAAAGGTGATGACGAAAGAGTCTTCAGATTATACCACTGGATGATTCCCAGAGAAGTCGAGATGTTGTTCGACTGAACAGATCTGCCAGGGAGTAAAGTGTAAAGTGCTTTGAGCAGTCCTTAGGTCTGGATACTGCGCTATATAAAAACTTGCTTTTTAAATTGTGTAATTTTTTGTGCCACACACTTTTTAATCCATATTCACTTGTAGTCCAGTAGAAATCAGCACATTTTTAACCAAACCCGGACATTTTGGTTAAAAAGCGAATTTTTGTTTTAAGATGACCAGTAGTGTTTCCTGAACTTCCAGAAAAAAAAAACCAAAATCAACCCTGGGGAACCTCGATTTTTTTCATGAACAATATATGTACCCTGTCGGTCGCTTTTTGTAACATTTTCGTTTTATTGGCTGTCCATACATAGATGCAAATGAGTTTTGGTGCACTGACTTTCACTGGCCAGCAAGTTAACGGTTAGGATTCTTGATTTGTATTTTATGTACCATTAACTCGCTAATATAAGAAATCAAGTGTTTGCCACAATATTAGACCTTGCCATTGTGTATCGAAAGCCAATGTTTTAAAATCCAAACTCGAGCGATAATATCACATATATATTAATTGGACCAAAATTCATAGTACTTAATAATACGTTTCTGTAAACCCCCTCAAGACATTTTACGCAATGGATCTATTTTGTAAATAAATAACAGCTGTTGTAGTAATTATTTGCTTACAGATTGTTAGAAAAGTTATAATAAATTTATGTAATGATTGCTACGTATTATTAGGCATTTGTGCTTGAGCGATTTGAAAATGTGTGGTATGGAAAGCCAAACATGTCATTGTTCATAATTTTGTGGCCAAGGCGTAATGATAGATCTTGGTTGATTTAATAGTGAAAAATTCTTAGTTAGTAAGATAGCATTTTAAATCCGAAATTTATGTTTGAGTAATTATATAAAGTAAAGTTAGCAACTCTTGTTGAACATATTACCCATAATTATAGTACACATAGTCATATTATGAAGATTGCCTAAAAAATAGTCGTACATCTTTTTTAGGAACGGGTCACTGATATGGAGCAATGTGTCATTTGTCAAGAAGATGGTGCATGGTGGCTTAATGGTTAAATTTAGAAAGAAAGGGGTAGATACATTGGTGGCGGTGTCCAAATTACGAGGTGATGGGTTGATTGAACAATTCAATAATGCTGGTGATCATTATGTCCATGAAAAATGTGGAAAGACTTACACTGCCTAAAAAAATGTGCCTAATTCATCTCAGGCAACAAACCAGGTTGTTGCATCAGAATGTATGCCAACTCGTACCTCAAGAGGTTACGATTGTCAAATTCACTGGCGAATCAAACTGGACAACATTGATCTGGACAAATTCGAACCTGACCTTTTTGAGAAGTCACAACCTATTTTCTACTAACATTGACGAGCACCTGCAAAATGTTGTTACTGGGGTCATAGCCGATGAGAGAGTCAATGTAGACCAAGCTGTGGATGAATTAAAATCCACCAGAAGATCACAGATCAGAAGTACGGAGACATCGTTCTAAGGAAGTCAGACCAAGTGAAAACCTAAGCAGTTATGAGGAAAACTGTCAAACTGATAGATGGAAAAGAAGTGCGCATGTCGTCGACGGAGCTGTACCAGAGAATATATATACTTCTGGGCCACCAGATAGCAGTGTCTTCTCACATGAGCTAGCAGCCGTAGACCCAGCTTTACTCCACGACAATGGCACAATGCGAAGGCCAGTGAAGTCTAAATTAGTTTCGTACATCGCCACCCTCGATCTCGATGTTGTCTGCAATGGTGAAATTGACGTCAAAGCCACAGTTGTGGATGGATTTGCCATTCTGCATCACATACCCTGGCCAAAGACAGGTACGTACTTTCATGAAGTGTATTCATCTTATGTGATGTATGTTCTACAGTTGGCAGCACACGATAGGGCCTGCTTCTTACTGTTCGACAGCTATGAAGTATTCACGACCAAGGAACCCGTGCAGAAATGACGTAAATTGGGCAAGATCCTTTCCGCTGATGTGTTGGTTGGATGTAACACTCCAGTGCCATCACACAAAAGTAGTTTTCTTTCAAACAAGCACAACAAACAGCAACTCATTAATCTCCTCTCTACTTACCTGCTGAAAGAAGGTATCGAGGTGCGTCACGCTGGCAAGGAAGGAAATGCGGATACCACATTTGTGAAGTGTACTATAGAAGTTTCAGAATCCTACGAGAACGTATGTGTCCGTTGTGATGATACAGATCTGCTTTACGATGCGTCTGAGAAGTCCACTATTTACATGCAAACCAAACAAAGACTAATCAGTATCAGCGCTGATCAACATGCTCCCGGAAATGAGATGTGTAAGTGCTTGCCATTTGCACACGCTGTGACACCACGTCAGCTATCTACAGTATTGGCAAAATCAAACACATGAAAGTTCTAGGATATTCAACAGAGCCGAGAACATCCGTTGCCATATTCGGTAGTAACACTGCATCGAACGCCGACATTGCAACAGCTGGGGAGTGATATATGGTTTCGCTTTACATCAAAAGCAACTGAAATGTAAGTCTCGATGACCTACGATATGTGCACATAATTTCATGAAAGTACGTAGCTATTGAAAGTATGCCGCCAGCAAATCGAGCATACTACTTCCATTCACTCAGAGTGCACCTAGAGGTTTCTACTTGGGTTAATCTGAAGGCGCTATTGGACAGAAAGATATATGGCTTCCACTGTGACACACACTCAGTAGTGCCCGTCTTCACAGACAAAGAACCAGCACCTGAACATCTTCTACAAGAGATCCGTTGCTCTTGCAAGCGCCAAGATAACTTGTGTGCTTCTTGCAACTGCTCAAAGAAGCGTCTTGCCTGTAGCGTCCACCGCAAATGTCAAGGACAGTGCTCAAAAGGTCCAACTCTTATACAGCTACCCGACAGTGACGACGATGACTATGCTGATGATGACATTAAACAAATGATGTATTAGAAGATTATAGGTAGGACATTTATGATCTCATCTAGTGATATTCAAGTTTTAATGCTACCATTCATTGTTTAGTGTATAAGTGACATTCATGTCATCTTAGTTAAGATATTAATTAATATAAGAAATATATTACTAATTAATTATTTGATTAATTAACCTCCGTCATTAATGTGTGGCTTAATAGACCAGTATACATATAATTACAAATGTATTAACCAATAAATGAAACAGTTAAAAATATGATTAACAAACGCAAACAAAAAGTGTTACTTCAAAATTGGACCGAAACACCCCAAAACAAGGATTGGGATAAAAACAAAGTTCCCCAGGGTTGATTGTTTTTTTTGTGGAAGTTCAGGAAACCATACTGGTGACCTTAAAACAAAAATTTGCTTTTTAACCAAAATGTCTGGGTCATCATCAATTTCTACTGGACTATTGTTGCGATATTGATGTACCGTAAATTTCCGTTCATTCTGATAATGGCGCAGTGCGCGGAGACAAGAGCTACACATTGTGCCATTAAAGGGACCGATGCACATGTTTTCCACCAATCCGCCAGGTGGCACCACCACACAGTGAGGGGCGTAATGCCAGCAGGCGGCAGCACTCAAAGGGCTTGGGTGATCGAGGCTACATGTCATGGCGTTCGAATTGATTTCAGTCATTCGTGGATTTCACATGTACAAACAAAGTTGGGACCCTAAAATTGGAGAAAAAGTTCAGTGCGTAATCGAGGAAAACAATAAGTATGATAAACATACTGTTGCTCTGATGAAAGATGAGACCATTGTAGGACATGTACCTGCAAAACATAGCAAAATCTTCAAGTTATTTTGAAATGTATAGGGATTTCACGGGAAGGTATGACTTTGAAATAATAGGATGCTCCTTTATTAGAGCATTCGCCATTAGAATGAACATGGTAATATGCATTTTTTTCCTTCACTTTTTACTCAAAAGTCGGGGTGCATATTATACATGGTGCTAAGGCTGAACAAAATTTCTCTGACCAATTTAACCAGGATAACGCTGCTAGAAAACTAGTAATATTATCAAAGGTGGCGTGATGTCACAATCACGTAAACCACCGTAGCAACGCAGACGAAAGGCAAGAATCGCACTCCCGTAACCGCCACTCTAGCCCTAAACTAGTTTAGTAGTGAGAAATTACAAAGGCGAGAGCCCATATGTCTGACATCACGAATAACACCAATGTCAATTAGCGGGAAGCGTACGAGACCGGGGAGCATCCCGCAATGATTATGATTGGCGTTCCTGAATCACGTGAATGATGCCAGCATCACGGGTCGAGTGTCAACAAGTGTGACTCCATGTTTAAAGTTGTGAATGCAAATGTTGTGAATGTAAATAAAGACGAATGTAGCGCATGTATGCTTCGCAGTTGAAAGTACCAGGTTTGCATGTAGCATTTCAGAATAGAACTTGGATGTTAATTTAAAAGTGAAATGTAAGTTCTGGCAAGCGCTGATTTAATTAGTTGCTTACACACTAGTCACTGGCGAGCGATAAACCGGCAGCAATGCTGTAACTTGCTTAGGTGACATGTTTACGATTCTGAGATGGGTTCAAGCAAAATATTAGAAGTGGAGAAATCGGGGATTGATGTCAAAAGTCAGGGTGCGTATTATACATGGTGATATAGAAATTCTATCAAAATTTAGCCAAAGTCATGGTGCGTAGTATACATGGGGGCGTATTATACCCAGAAATTTATGGTAGTCATTATGCTATGGACAAAATTTATAACCTCTTCCTACGCCATATGGATTCCACAGTACAAAAAGCAAACCCAGTAACACAGGCACAAGATTCTAAAATGTTTCTCGAGCAGCTCAGGTCTCACTCCATCAGAATTTTCTAATTTTAGAAGTAGTCTGTACAATTGTTTCAAAAATTATGGATGCAAAAAAGAAAGACCCACACATGTCTTGGAGTAAAATCAAGGAGTGTATTGCAAGTTTCAGTGATCAGCTAAAATATCACAGAAATGAACCTTAGAACCAATTTCAATGTATCGGGATGTTTTTCACATATGTGGTACTTTAGGCCCCATAGTGCACAAGCAGCTACTAAACTCATCCACTTGTGTGAAAAAGATAGTTGACATGGAAACAGGCTTCAAAGCACCATTGAATCCATTTGGCCGCACAGCACTAGAAAAGTAATAGGTTAATTATTAATATTACATTGCTTCCTATTAATATTAGTTACATTGTTTTGTTCAATTTATTACTAATACTTGAATACTTGTAATCATTACTATTACATATTACTACTACCCCAGGCCTGGGTAAGGTACAATAGTAAAGATTGTTTATTCATTTTAATGTGATAAGTCTGTAATTTTTTGCATAACAAATGATGAACAAACTGGTCGTTTTCAAGTCTACCTGCCCAAGCATATAGCTATTTGTGGTTTCCATAGCAATCGTACATTATCTAATTACATTTAACTTTTTAAAGCTATTAATGTATAGCCATGCAGTTACAGGTTCACATACCAAATGATACTTATACAGTTGGAGTTACTGTAATAAAATGAGACTTGTTTCATTATCGTGAAGGGTGTGGTTGAATAATGGTTTTCATAGAAACAAAAATTCTGCATGGTAAAGTTTTGATACGCTGAGGTGATTGGCCACCCAAAAAAAACCCATAAACACCAAGTTTTCTTAAAATCTTACTATGCATAAAGTAAATAATTAAGAACGTTGTCAGAATTGGTGCTTAATTTATGCAGTATTGGCACAGTAACAGGTGAGACATAAAGGACGAATAGTCAACATCTTAAAAATGTCATATTTTCCTTAAAAATGAAGTTCAAATGAAAATTCAAATTGCGTAATGTTTGGAATTCAAAACCATATCATTAGCAGTGGCTTACCCAGGGTTTTTTTTGGTTGCCCGGAAACTCCCAAAAGATTCCTCACTTGTATGATCCATACGGTAATGTACAGCAGGGACATACATAGGAGGGGTTTTTGGTTGGCCTGAAACCCCCTCAAAATTTCTGCACTGGAGTCTGACAAAATTATGGCAATGTACGTGTATACACGGAAGGATGACGGTAATACCTATAGGCGCGGGAACAAGGTTATGGTTATAACTTGGTTTTAAACAGCACTGCCCCCCCCCCATGTTCAGATGTCATGAGTTCACAGCCGAGACAGTGGAGAAGCAGAAGTTACAACAGCGCAGCGGCAAAAATTTTTCAACAGTACCCTACCACCATCTTCTGATGTCACAGTCGAAGCAGCCACAAAGTGAAGGAAGATGTGAAGATATGCAGTGGAGCAGCAGCGAAATGTTTCAGTGATGCTTAAGCTCCGGTAGCCCGACCTTCTATAAATATAGATATATATCTATCGGGAGAGTTTTCTGATCACATACACACAATGATTTCTCTTTGCAGAAATTAAGAAAGACTACTCCAAAAACTGATTTCTTAGAAATATCCGCATTAAAATCACCAACAATTGTTATACACGAGCTACTAATATTACCAATGTAAGCAGCAATTGTAGACATATAATCATTAAACCTGTCACGGTTTTCTTCACATTCGTACGATAAGTATACATTTAATAAATAATACTCTTTATTGCCCCAACATATTTTATGCCGTAAAGCCAGTCATAGCAATGATCCATTATGGTAATGTATTTATCCAGGGAGCATTTCCATAAAAATCCTACCCCACCATATGGCTTCCCTGATAAAATACCACTAGGGGCGTCTACAGGAGACACACCGTAACCAGCATAACCATCATGGCAAGTGTTAAGTAAATCACAATCTTGTTTAGTAACATGTAAAACACAGAATATCACATTTAATTAATAAATCATTTTAAAAAGGCATATATTCTTTAAAGGCATTAAAGCCATTACAATTAAAAGATGCTATGTTGATTTCCATTATTAGTCCTTGGTTCTAAAAATGTTTCTCACGTATACACCCGCCGGCCAGTTTTCAGGGTTAAAGAACATAGATGCATCGTTGCACACAACATCTTGAAAGGTGCATAACTCGCCTGTCTAGTTTTTAGTTTTACACATTTTGCATCTAGACTGAGTATGGACTTAACATACAGAGACAGTTCATCCCCTGTGACCGTGGGATCAAGTCGTGAGATGAAAGCTGACAGGAATCGTCCTTCATTCACTTTGAGTTTAAGCCGCCCTTTCCTCGTGCCGATCACAGCCTTACTCCCTTTTTTCCGCATTTTCTTACCCGACACCAATTGAAAACCGTCGTCCTCAGTCGTTCTTCTGGGCTGTTTCGGAGCATCTGGCCCACAGCTTCCTGTAGCATTCGCAGCTCGCGGGAGAGTCTTGGCTGTCGTGGATCTATGATGACGAGCGGAAGTATTTCAAGTACTCAAGCTGACGTCGGTCAGGACAGGTCTCGGTTTGGTGGTGGAAACTGGTGTAGCACTGACCGGCGGAAGATCAACGCAGAGAATCTGCCGATCTTCTACCGTGAGCTTCGGCTGAGGCCAGGTCGGCGGGTCTGAGTCCTTTGACTTGATGGCTGTCATATCATGTCGCATGCCTGCCATTTCTGCTTGCATCGCATGAAACTCAGACAGGATGTGTCCGAAGTCTATGTTGTTGATGTCGAACTGCGGTAGAATGGACAGGTCTGTGACCTCGAAAGATGGCAGTCCCCTCGGTGCCTTGTGCAACATAAACAGTATGTCTTCGATGCTGTTCTTCTCTTTATGTTGTCCTTGCCGGTGATGCCCCTGTTAGAGTCCGAGATTCCTGACAGCATTCATACAGGGTCTGTTTTGCCGCTTCAATTTCGACAGATGGGAAATGGTGCACCATGATGTCCATTTTGTTATATAAATACCATAGTATGCCATTGCGTATGACATTCGATTGTTCATTAGTTTGCACTTCAGCAATATACTGTTGATGGGTCGATTTGCAGTTGGCACTGTTCGGTTGAGCAACACCTTCCATCGTAGCAGTTGCCATGCTGATGTTCGCTTGAGCGTGACCACGAGCGATCCGATCGCGGTTCACGATCACTTGGGCACAGCCGTAAACACAAATATCGTCTCCAATACTACAGGTAGAACATGCAGAACAAAGGCTACAATGGGCGATAAATGGTGGTACAGTGTATGTCCACAATCCCTTGAAATCTCGCTATTTTCACATAAAATTCCATTTTCAAAATGTGCACCGACATTCACATAGGTGTTCTTCCAAATGGCCCAGGCCAGTCACTCTTACCACAGCCTTTACTCTTGTCAGCAGGTTAACACCAGGAGTCACAGGTAGACACACCACACCCTAGAAATGCCACAGTATGTCCTTAAAATGCATCGACAATGCAGAATTACCTACTACCAGTAGCGATGGTAACAAAACCCACAGGTTAATAAAATTGTTTCCTTGACAAACAACAGAGCAACATTTTCCACTGATGACAATGATGAAAGGTCAGTAGACCGAAATGTCATGTACTGCACTTGCAAGTGCAGCCTCCGCTTGACAAGTCAATATTCAGAGATCTGTATGACTTCAGAGAAATATACAATTCCCTATATTATAATTATATATAATAGTCTACTGACTAAGATGTGACTAAGATTACATTTAAATTATAAATTAATGTTTTCTTTAATTTGCCATTGATAATTTGAAAAGATTCGTGTCCTTCAAATTTGTGTTGTTCATAATTTTGTTATAATTTAATGAAGATTTGCATATAATTTCCTAACAATGCCTAGCAGGTGTTAAATTGTTAATTATGACTTTAATTACTATTTTTGTGTGTGTTTGTATAAAACTTACTATCAACTGGATGTTCTAATTAATAATTATTAAGATTATTTAGCCAATATAGGCTGAATAAGGAAAATGTATCATTGAACAATTTGCACGATGCCACATCCATAACGCTCATGCCACGTCCATAACGCTCATGCCACGTCCATAACGCTCATGCCACGTCCATAACGCTCATGCCACGTCCATAACGCTCATGCCACGTCCATAACGCTCATGCCACGTCCATAACGCTCATGCCACGTCCATAACGCTCATGCCACGTCCATAACGCTCATGCCACGTCCATAATGGACCATAGTATTGCAGGCAGCTCCAAAATTACTGACAATATAAACTAATCTAATCTTACATTAATTATAACTATTATTAAGCTTATTAAAAATAATTATTTTAAAAATCCATAACAGAGCAGAGTTTTGCACTTATGTTTCACAGGATCAAAACAGGTTCTGTAGCATGCCACGTCCATAATGTTTTTTCATTAATCAATAAAAATACTAATTAATTTTTCCTAATATTGAGTGATATACAGTACTGTCCACAAGACACCATATTAACATAATCCATCTTTCAAAAGAATGTGACCTAAAATCTTTATACAATAATGAAATGAAAACATCAAATTTTGTGTGCAAAGTGCCACGTCCATAACGCTGGAATTGCCCCTATTCCATTGGCATTGTGAGGCACTATGTCTAGCCTTAGTCATAGTGGTCTTGGGATGATGCTCATTGAATACGTAAATGCCATGGTTCATGCCAAATATTATAAAATCAATCACCTTTGCAAAGTCTAGAAGCATTTTATTGACCCGCACATTTTCAATGGCCTATAATCCAATGTGTCACCCTTCCAAAATCGGAAATATCTCCCCATTTAGATTAAATAAAAAAGACCCGTGTACATTTTGGGATTAAATAAAAGTATGACATTGTGTCATTGACTCATTGTACACGGCAGTTTTTCATCAGACGGAGCCCTGTGTCGTGGAAACCATGGGCACGAGCACCGTAGTTATGAATGTGACGTGTTCAGGGTGACGTTGTTATGCACATGTACACACTTAAGCATAACAAGAACGTAGTAAGCAAAACAAACGTGCCTATTTTTGTAGTGTTCACAGCAACCAGGAGGCAAATTTGATCCCCAGGCTGTCAGTGAAGCCATCGATTATGGAAGACAACTCCGACGGGGCACAGCGTACGTATAACTTATTGCCAGATCTTGAGATGACATGTCGTGTGTTCATTTAGACCTGTTTATTGTTCTCCGGTGGCTCTAGATATAGATCCCACAGAATTTTCCATTTATTCAGCCTGTTTTACACTGTTAAAATTTACCTCCATAAACGATTGATAATGTTTTATGATCTTATTTGTTTTAGATGATGGTGATTTTACCCATTGGTTTATTTTGTTCCAACTGATAAACTGATACCAAACTTTGGGTCAGTCACATTAGAAATTAATATCAATTTCAATTATGTTTGTAGAATCGTAGATTACAGAATATTTAACAATTTTTTTTATTTAGTTACAAGATACAAATTCCAATAATCAGTTCTATAATGAAATAACAGTCTGTGAACAGAGCAGCCATCCTCAAAGCCAAGCACATAATCTTGCTGTTAATCCACCACGAATATCATGACCGATCTCTTTGAATCTTCTGATGACTCCCTTGATCAGTCAGATGAAGAACAGTTTGAAGAGCAATTTGATAGACACACAGGAATGATGGGGTATCAATATTAAACCAAAATGAAAGTAAATAAATATAAAATAAATAGACTGATGGAAATTAACCAAAATCTTACTACCATGTCCAATTGCTAAATTGAACCAGTCTGCTTGAAATGTGATCTTGGTGACACTGTTTATACTTTAAACATATTTTTTTATATTGATTCCTCCGGTGGATCGTGACGTGTATGCATGATTTGTGCTCTCTGCCACCAGGGCACCCGGACGCTTCTCTTTCAGTGATCTGTTGGACGGACGAGACTCACCGGAGGTTCGTGACGAGGTCACCAGTCGAACCTTCAGACGCAGAGAGAAACAACTCCAGAATTGTATCCTTGCAACTTGATGATGGTGTGAAACAACAAGGCAGCACACGTTTTGTTTCATATAGAATACCAAAATTTATTTTAATATATATATATATATTGAGGGAATACTGACACAACCCACGTTTATGTTATTAGGATTTGTTTGAAATTTTGGAAAAAATGTTGGGCAGATGATTATGCTGGAATATGTTGTTGTTTGGCATATATGTTTGGCATACATGTTTCACACTCGATAGATGGCGACAATCAATCGGAAACGTACATTTAACAAAACTGAATAAAAGCCAAAATAGATTCGCAGCCTGGTTTAAAGTATAGATTAAAAAAATTCTGTGTGTTTTGTATTGAATCGTAACTGATTTGTAGTGCATTTACATGTCTTTGATGTTGGCTGTCTCAAAACTTCCAGAGGTGAACGACTTCACAACACATTGACATTGATGACAATGATATCATTGTAAAACTGAAGTACTGCCAAAATGTAACTTAATGTATGAACCATCGCAACATGTCATAACTATAAGGGAAATGTTAAACAATTTCTAGTGTCCATTTGTTTGCATATCGATTGCATTCTTCACCAACGAATGACCTTGACCTACATCAAATAGCACTGCGTCTCCTTGACGATGCAGTTGGCACACCGGGGTCAATCCTGCGACGCAAAACGCCTCTCCGACACAGCAAGTGTACGTGTTCCTTTGTTAACCTTGACAGTCATCCCCTTGTATTTGTTAACTCTGTCATCAATCAAAGAAATATGTCTGATTTTAATAAATGGCTGCTGCATAACTATTTTGCATTGCCAGGCTGTTACTGTTTGACTGATTAAGTTAGATTGAAAAAATATTGTTCTAGAAAATGTTAAGTATATTGGATAAGGGAAACCTTTGTCAAGACCTTCTTCAGCTGTATGTACAAATATCAGTATATATTATATTATCCATAATTCATCCAATCATTTTGCGCTCGTGGGGAGAATGGGGCTATTTGTAAGAAGGGACAATTGTAACAAGTTTTATTTTTGATATGGTTCGACCAAAACACAAACCTATAACAAAATCTACTTTTGTTATTGTTTGCAATGTTGTAGACTCCATTGTATGGTTACAAACAATCACAAAATAACACCTCGCGCATCTTACCCATGTTACATCTTGCCCTGGTCTCCCCTATTGTCACTGGTAATGTATTGTCACTGGTAATGTATTGAAATTCTCATTTTCCAGACACACCGTTGAAGGTTTCATCGAACTCCCAGTTTGATGTTTCTAGCACGTTTGGACCAGCAACGTCCGGAGACTCAATGATGGCCACGCCTGGCTCTCGAATCTTACGCAGTTCAAAGGTTAACTAACATGGTGCTCTTCTAGTGACATCTACACAATAAGTTTTTTAATCTATAGTAGAGACACACAATTCTGCTGTTGAACGCGGTTCTTTAAAAAACCTACTAATTTCATTGATAATTATAATACAAATGTGAATTAAGTAAGACTTTAAAATTTAGTTGGTATGTGGCTAAGTGTCCTTATGTCAAAATACAAAAAAGTTACATGCAAAGGTCTCGTCGCTAACATGTCATTCTGAATTTGTGAGATAATGCTGTGGTGAATTGAAGGTGCAGTTCTGTAAAATAACATGATTAAACTGTTGTTTTGTTAAGAGATGGTAACTTTATGTGGTTTGTTCCTACGTGATATTGTTTCTTGTGTTCAGAACTCATTCGGTGACAGCATTGCCGTTCAACCGATGTCCACCACGCTGCACACGTCAACGTTCACAGAGGTCAGTGGAGGTCAAGGAAGCAGCAGTCTGATTGGACGGCTGAAATTAATTATTCCGCAACGAAAAACACCACTCAGGCACCAGTCGTTTTTTATAAAATATTTTTATGATTAACCAATTTGATCCCGGCCAATTACATTGTCCCTGTGTGTCCCTGTACCCCAGGATGCTGCCATAGATCTCAATATTTCAGGGTGCCTGCAGATTTTAAGCTGTACCTTCAAAAGTATTGATTTTCTATAATTGCAGGTTGTGTTTATTTTTATGTTCATTGCATTTTCTTTAAAATGGTGTGATTGTGGTGTCGATTGGTTAAATATATGTTGTCATTTATAGGTGACAAACATAGAAAATTAATATTCTGGACAACTATAGAGTGGAATATCATACATTTTATTGACATCAAATACATTCTACTGTGTATTTACACTTGCCATGCCTGGCTTAGACACGAGACAATGTAAATCAGTTCACTTTGTATGAATATAGATAGCAAACACAATTGACAGAGTGTTAGAATATGTACCTTAATAATTTATTATAATAAAAGACATAATTTTCATATAGCAGGTAGTAACTTATAAACACCAAACACCAGTCTCCATGCCGAAAACCCAACTGACGTAGTGATGGTGACCAAACTTGGACAACGAAACATAAACAAAGTCCAAGTCATCCATTTTATCGTTCATTCATTTGCATTTCGAACATAATGTCAACTTACCTTTAGTTCGGTGTCAGAATTGTCTTATCCAACGAAAATAATAGCGCAAACTTTGTCATTACTAAACAACTACGATGTCCAAGGCGACGCTATTTTTGAAGGTCCACAGGTGGTGAACTTCTATTGTGAAAAAACTCAATTTTTTCAGTGCAAGCACATGTAAAAAATACCCACAATTCATAGCTCAGATATCAAGGAATCAGCCAATATTAGTCTCTTAAGTATCTGTAAGATGGGGCCACCGCTAGAGGCTTTATCTCCACCTGGCGCTCTGGGGAGAAAATACCCGGACATTTCGGACGTACAGGGTCTAATGAGTTAAAATAGTGTTTTCTAAAGTAATGGTAAACATTTCATTTTAATCAGAAAATATTGCTTGTAACCTAGCTAAACAAATTGGTATATTGGTTAGTATAAATAAGAACACCCATGTATGATTACAATTTTCCATGTGACTTCTGACTTAATAGTTTAAAGATTATCAGGTTACCGTGTTACTGTCATGCAAATCGAGGAAGAATTAGCAGCTGTCCTGTTTGGCATGGTGCATTGATATAGTTTCCCCAAATATGTCATTTATTTTTGTATCAGACGTAATAAAAAAGGAACAAGTAAATCCCACTCTGCCACAGTCATGTGTCTGTCTCTTCATGATATAATGTCTAATGAATCTTGGTTGTTGCACCAGTGAACTCATGTTCATGGGGATATATTTTGTATAGTGTTGCACGTAAGTGTTTTGAGATGATCCTTTATTAATTAGAAGTGCTTGTTTCTGAGCCCCCTTGTACCTGAAAGCAAGGCAGTCTGTTCCACTGCCAGGAATCAACCAAGGTAGTCAGTAATATTGTCAATGAAGCTTGTTTTGAAAGAAGAGGTTTTGTTTACAATTTTAATATTTTGGGGGTGGAACTTATAAATTGCACACAGTGTTATGGGGTTACTAAACACAATAATTTGGTGGGCAGTACACCGTCAACACATTTATTCTAGACTTAAGCACATTGTATCAATTAATAAAAAACCAAGGAAGAGGCAGCATTGCTCGAACTCTAGTGACATGTACTCTATGTTACCAGGAGGCCGGCGATGAATCGTGCCAAGTTTTCCACGACGAAGACCCAGATGAAGCTGGTGGGTATCTCTTGTCTCATCATCTCTCCTCCCTCATTGACACCTCCCTGTCGTCCCCTCCCATTATCTTTCCCCCCTCGTTGACACCTCCCTGTCGTCCCCTCCCATTATCTCTCCCCCCTCGTTGACACCTCCCTGTCGTCCCCTCCCATTATCTCTCCCCCCTCATTGACACCTCCCTGTCGTCCCCTCCCATTATCTCTTCCCCCTCGTTTACACCTCCCTGTTGTCCCCTCCCATTATCTCTCCTGTTGTCCCCTCCCATTATCTCTCCTCCCTCGTTTACACCTCCCTGTTGTCCCCTCCCATTATCTTTCCCCCCTCGTTGACACCTCCCTGTTGTCCCCTCCCATTATCTCTCCCTCCTCTTTTACACCTCCCTGTCGTCCCCTCCCATTATCTCTCCCCCCTCGTTTACATCTCCCTGTCGTCCCCTCCCTTTATCTCTCCCCCCTCGTTTACACCTCCCTGTCGTCCCCTCCCATTATCTCTCCCCCCTCGTTTACATCTATCTCCCTGTCATCCTCTCCCATTATCTCTCCCCCCTCGTTTACACTTCCCTGTCGTCCCCTCCCATTATCTCTTCCCCCTCGTTTACATCTCCCTGTTGTCCCCTCCCATTATCTCTCCCCCCTCATTTACACTTCCCTGCCGTCCCCTTCCATTATCTCTCCCTTCTCCCTCTCTACCTCTACCCCCCTCTCCCTCTTTATGTATTAACAGACCACAAAACAAAGTTCTCTTTAGAGAAATTCAATAAAGTATCTTGTGTCTCTCCCCCTCCCTGCCTCCCCTCTCCCTATCTCTCTCCCCTCCTCCCCCTCCTGGTAGATATTTTACCACATTATCACAACTGGTTTTGCACACATTGTATTATGTAAATGACAAGTGATATATTATACATGTGCGATTTATTTAGTTACACTTGCTCACACACACATACACACATAGACACACACACACACACACACACACACACACACACACACACACACACACACACACACACACACACACACACACACACACACACACACACACACACACACACAATAAATAATAATAATACATCCTAGAAAAAAAAACATTGTAATAGTCAGAATCACTTATTCAGGGTTGCACTCTAGCCGGTCAAAACAGGTTTTGACCGCTTAACGGTTAAAACCGGTCAAAACCCAGCCAAAACCTATTAATACTATTGAAAAGTCTAAAACTAACCCAAAATACACTAAACTTCTCCGAGCTTATATTTAGCTCATACACTAATTTTACCTAGTGATAAAATGTAAATATCTACTTGCTTAAAACAAACATAGCTGGAGATTATGAAACATCAATGCTGAATTGTCGTGCAATTACACTGAAGCAGTCCTTGTTCTTGCACAACTGAAACTGAATTGACACACATGCTTAATTAATATAAACACTTATTAATTATTGTAAGGTATTCACCAGTTACAAAGTTCTTTATATGCACAAATATTCTAGAAGCCATTTTGGCAGAAAAAAGGTGGCCATGTCCTTGAATAATTCACATAGACTGCGGCCTGGCCCTAAATCTACGCTACGGAAACGGCCTGGCTATGCTGAATTCAAATACGTTGTCTGGTGTAAATTTTCGCAGTGTCATTAATTATCACTTAATGTAAATAAAACTAGTTAGTAAAAAATTACATAATAATATAGTAAGGGTAAATGTTCCATGTATCTGTAATCTTCAATCATGAGAACATAGCTAGGCTATCTTTTGAAAACACAAATTCAATTGGTTAATCTAAAGAACAAAACAGGACCAACAACAGAGCAGGGACCATGAAATACTTTTTAATTTTTGCTTTACATTGATTACCACTCTGACATGTTTACACATATTGTTGAAAATTACGATCTACTTTTTGCATGAGCTTGATTTTAATATAGTGAGCAATAATACCTCAAGATATCTTGTTTCTTATTCATATTGAACATATATTTTGACACTAGCAATGTGATTGACAGTTAATTACAGAAATATTTTACACAATTATCACTAAATTAGGTTTTGACTGGGTTTTGACCACTTTTTCAGGGAAAATGTTCAACCCTGCTGTTATTAAGCTGAAATAATATGATTATATATTATATAATATATTAATTTCAACAGGTAATACCACAAAATCATTAAATATAGGCCTGTTTTTAAATGTGTAAATACTCTGAAACAATGCATCATTATTGCGTTATATACGGTGATTATACAAAAAAACAAATAATACAGACCAATAAAATAATTATTTACCTGCAAATAATAACAGTTCTTTTCGGTTGCAGTTGGTCGAGACCTCTACTCGAGCTTCCTGAAATGTCTGAGGATGAGTCAAACAGACAACCAAGTTCTCTCTCTCCTCCGTCAGTATGAGGATGCATGCACCGAGATTATTGACCGGCTGAAACATGTTGTCAACCGCTCTGTTCCAGGCCAGGACAGGTGAGGCCGTCAGTAGTAATATTTGTGTCTCCTGGTAAGTGCTCTCAAATGTTCCCGCAGGTAGGACAGATTTTTATTATTATTTTCTGAAGGGAAATGTTTTAGGGTGCACCAGTTCTAATCTGTAAAATGTTCACAAGCGCAATATTGAGTTGAATTATAGACTAAGTGATAGACCTAAACAGTCCTACACCATCAGCTCTCTGTAGTGCTCCACCCAAGCTTGACAGTACTCTAGCGACATACGTGTGGCTGATACAGGGTGATGAGCTCTGCATAAAAAAGAGGGTATTTGGGCATTTTAGTATTTTCTTGGTAAGTTTTGTTATTGTATGCAGACCTGGGTTAAGTTCTTAATTGAATTGGAATTGAATTGATCAACAAAATGCATGAATTGGAATTGAATCCCGCAAAGGAAGATTCATTGAATGAATTGATCGAAACGGAAAATCAATTTACGACGTTTTTCTGTATAAATTGAGACGTATAAACTACAGTATATATGTTAAATTGAAACATTTTTGGATGTCTGTTTGGTCAAAGACCAAAATAAAACAACCGACAGCAGAACTACCAGTATTTATAGGCACAAAAGGACTTGTCATCAGACAAAACATGGGCTGCAATTCTTTGTCTGGCAGCTCTCTCGGGCCCTAAGGCCTATGTACCCCAGTTTAACTACCAGCATAGAACAGAGCTGCAAAGTGATGATTGGAATTACTGCTAATTGACTAGCTGTAACCAAAATTACTTTTTGCAGAGAGGGTGAATTAGCATTTGCCAATGTCCCGAGTTCAGCATCTCCTTTGTTCTATGGCCAGGCTGCAAGGTGGTACCATACTAGATTCCTAGTTGTTTCCATCGCTCGGCAACATTCTATTAACTGACTAGTTTGTATTGTGGTTACAATGTAATGGTCTTATGAGGTCTCATTCAACTAGTCAGTCTTTTCAGAACATAAGCCAAACCAACCTTTATACTGGTGCAGGTTGTCTGACTTGAGTCAACATATGAGAATGCAGGCACTTTATTATGGTCTTCCTGGCTTATGCTGGGATAGCCTGGGATATGGATGTCAATGGCCTAAACTAACCTATTAACATGTAAGTGTAAATGATTAATTAAACAAATTAAAGGGCTAATTTTTGCTTCAGTGGATTTTCACTTGGGCTTCATTGCACTTCAGTGTGCAGAAAATTAATAACTTAATAAGTCACAACAAAACAGCTATTGTTGCCGATTTGAATTTGATTTGAATTGGAATTGATAAAAGTGAATTGAACCCAGGTCTGATTGTGAGGATGTCAACCACAATTTCAAACATATTTCCTATATTTTGCCAGCTAGAGACTGTGTCGGGCAGCAAATATATCCATGTGCCAACATTTGTTGAGGGTTGGACATAAATTATTTATAGTCCTTGTCATGTCGGAAGAACTTCCAGGGTCAGCCACTTTTAACAGTGTGTGTCTGGGAACAGGAAACGTAAATATTATTCTGAAAAGTATAATAATTTTACAATGTTTTCCAAAGGTGTTTTTTTTTTAACTAGTTGTATCCTATATATGTATGTATAGTAAGATCAGTAGTGGAAGGAGAAATCAGTGAAGAACAGCAGGGTTTTAGAACAGGAGTAACTGAAGGGATGTTTGCCCTGAGGCAGCTAATGGAAAAGAAATTGGAGCGACAGGAAGATATGTCGGTAAGATTCATAGACCTGGAGAAAGCATATGATACTGTACCAAGAGAGATGGCGATGGCGACACTGAGGTGGATGGGGGTCCCAGAGGCAGAGGTCAGGATGGTGGAAGGGACATATGAAAAAACAAAGAGCAGGGTGTTGTGTGGACCGGGAGTGTAAGGAGAGTTTGAAGTAAATGTTGGCCTGAGACAAGGGAGCGCCCTGAGTCCAATGTTGTTTATCGCAGTGGTGGAACTGATAAGCAGAAAGACTGGTATGAGAAATATCCTCAGGAAGCTACTGTATGCAGACGATCTGGCAGTGGTAGCAGACGGGGACAAGAACAACTGACAGAGTAGAAGGATATGTTCAGCAGACATGGACTGAAAGTTAGTTTGGAGAAGACGGAGGTACTTTGGTTGGGGCAGCAAAACAAAGAGCTGGAAAGTGGAAGAAACTAAAACAAAGAGACAGTTTTGTATACCTGGGTGGTGTGATATGTGGGGACGATAACTCAGATACCGAAATTCGCAGGAGGATAAAAGCAGGGGCAAACGCTTGGAGGAAAGTTGAAGGTGTTATGGGAGACATATTACGTAAACTCAAAGGAAAGGTGCTCTGTTCATGTGTTACCCTGACATACATGTATGGCCTAGAGACAATGGCACTGACGGAGAAACAACAAGAGAGGGTGCAGGTTTGTGAAAACAACTGAGTAAGAAAAATTGTGGGAGTGAGGAGAACTGATGAGAGAAGAATGGAGGAGTTGAGGGAGGAGGCTGGAGTAGAAGAATGGAGGAGTTGAGGGAGGAGGCTGGAGTAGAAGAATGGAGGAGTTGAGGGAGGAGGCTGGAGTAGAAGAATGGAGGAGTTGAGGGAGGAGGCTGGAGTAGAAGAATGGAGGAGTTGAGGGAGGAGGTTGGAGTAGAAGAATGGAGGAGTTGAGGGAGGAGGCTGGAGTAGAAGAATGGAGGAGTTGAGGGAGGAGGCTGGAGTAGAAGAATGGAGGAGTTGAGGGAGGAGGCTGGAGTAGAAGAATGGAGGAGTTGAGGGAGGAGGTTGGAGTAGAAGAATGGAGGAGTTGAGGGAGGAGGCTGGAGTAGAAGAATGGAGGAGTTGAGGGAGGAGGCTGGAGTAGAAGAAAGTCTTAAGAAGAAGCTGGTGAGGAGTTGACTGAAGTGGGTTTGGCAGGTGGAGAGAATGGGAGGAGAACGGCTGGCAAAGAAAGCAGATGCCCGGAGAGTGGAGGGGAAAAGGAGGCGAGGAAGACCTAGACTGCGATGGGAGGACTGTGTAAAGAGAGACTTGGAAGGATTGGGAGAGGAGTGGAGACCAAGAGCAAAGGATAGAGGGGAATGGAGACAGTTGGTAGAGAAAGTAGTGCAAGAGAAGTGAGAGAAAAGAAGAGGAAGAAAAAGAAAACTGAAATCGATGAACGGAACCAAGGCCAGCCTCACCCTTCACGACAGGGAACCAGGGCCAGCCTCACCCCTGACGACAGGGAACCAAGGCCAGCCTCACTCCTGATGACAGGGAACCAAGGCCAGCCTCACCCTTGACGACAGGGTTCCAAGGCCAGCCTCACTCCTGACGACAGGGAACCAAGGCCATTCTCACCTTTGACAACAGGGAACCGAGGCCAGCCTCACCCCTGATGACAGGGAACCAAGGCCAGCCTCACCCCTGACAACAGTGAACTAAAGCCAGCCTCACCCCTGATGATGGAATCAGGAGGAGAAAAAAATATGTATAACAGATTCTGAACAATATAAATATACAAGTAGTAATGAGATTTGTTAAATTTGTTTGTCAACAGACGGGTGAATAAGCTACTGCCCAAAATAGAATTAGCAGTTTATAAGATAAGCTTTTTGGTGACGACAAAATGTTATTATGTTACAAGCTGGTATAACAATAACACTATTTATTATTCAGCTAATAAAACTAATTGTAGGAATTGTAAAAATGTGTTAAACAATTATTTATGTTTTCTGATTTTAACAACCTAATATAATTGTATATTTTATGTTTATACATCTTAATCTAATTTTATATTGATTTATTTCAGTATATATATACATATATATTCCTGTTACGATTAGTACACATTTTGCAATGTGTGTATCCACACCTATAAATGGATAGGTCGAGTATATATGGCATTTACCATTTTTCCCAATAACAATGCCTAAAGTGGTTGTGCACAGATACAAGCGGGCGCAGACACTGCTACAGCTACTGACCCAGGAGCGATGTACCTGGCGCCTCGTTGGCTCCCTACAACACGACAGACAGAGGGACGATGAACCCATGTGTGTCGACGCACTGGTATGTCATTTGTTTCTGATTGTCTTGGTTGTAAGCCAGTTGACATATTTATTGTCAGTTATTTGGCACAGTTGTCAATCATTTGTGACAGTTGCCAGTCATTTGTCACAGCTGTCAGTCATTTGTTACAGCTGTCAGTCATTTGTTACAACTGTCAGTCATTTGTTATAGCTGTCAGTCATTTGGCATCACTAAGAGTCATCTGGCATAGTTTATGTAATTTGTTACAGTTACATCTGTCAGTCATTCAGCACAATTATTAGTCATTTGTTGATTATCACAGCAGTCAGTCATGCGGTACATTTGTTAGTTAATTGTCACAACTGTTAGTCATTTGTCATCACTATCAGTCATTTGGCACCACTTTCAGACATCTAGCGTAGTTCTCTGTCATTTGTCAAAATTGTCAGTCATTTGTCACAGTTGTCAGGTGTTTGCACATATGTCAGTCATTTGATGCAACAGTCAGTCATTTGATACAACTGTCAGTCATTTGTCGTAGCCGTCAGTTATTCGGCACAACTGTCAGTCCTTTAGATAGCCGTCAGTTTAATTCTTGTTGGGTTATAACGTTTGTGAAACCTAAGCAAACTAAGGATGAGACAGATGATGGCAGTACATGTTTTATCCGTGTCCTCACCATGTGTTGTACAGCCAGTGTCTGTCACCTCTCCATCTCTTGTGTTTGTGCGCCAGAGTAAGTACCAGACGGAGAAGCAGTTGATGACTACACTCTACGAGAACGACACCACAGTCAGACATGGCCAGGTACATTTAACCCTACGACTGGCCAATGAAAACCCTCTGTAGCACACTGCTTCAGTAAAAATCATAACTTCGCTAATCATTATCATAACGTAGTGTCCCGTGGTTGGGCGAAGGCCTCAGCATGTCGTTTCAAAATCTGCCTGTCTTGCGCTATCGTCTGCCAGATGGTGGCTTTCCAGTACTCGTCTAGTTCGTCTCTTCACCGTCTCACCGGTCTTCCTCTAGATCGTTTCCCTTCGTAACATCTCCAGGTAGTGATACGCAATGTCCATCGATTGTCTCATAGTCTGCTGATGTGCCCTGCCCAGTTCGGTCTTCTGATTTGTTCTATCACGTCTTTGACCTTTGTCTTCTCTCTTACCCAGATGTTTGTTTTTCTCTCCCGATATGTGATGTTTAATATACTTCTTTCCATCTTTATTTGTGTGGCTGCTAGCTTGTTCTTTGCTAATATGTATTATAAAGATATGAATGAGGCATCATGTTATTTGTATTACAGTCAGTATACTTTTGATTCATTTAGTACAGATTGAGTCGTGTTTATTCAGTCAATCCGTGGTGTTTCTTACTGTCACAGCTGGTCATTGATTGGTTGGAGAAGAATGCAGAGGAACAACTGGACAATTACTACGACCAGGTGGAGTTCTTCACTGACCAGACTGGAGCCTGGTAGGGAATACTTACATACAGGCCCTTAACCAAGAGTTATTTTTTGTCAGTCTTGAGTTAATCAAAAGCGTGCCCTTTAGCACGCGCACGACTTGCGTGAAGCCAGTCACATCAATCACAGCCATTATTGGCCAGTTTAGTTTTTCAGTGACAAACCAGTGTCATTTGAGTCATTTGATTAATACTGATTCATATGATTTGTTTCCCTACCAGTTGTGCCAATGATAGGCATTAATGCGGGCCCTTAGACTTTGGAATTATTAGATAATCTAGTGGCCCCCTCTTAATTCCACCTGTCTTATAAGTTGTAATCACCTATCTTGGCTAGTCATCTCCCAGTCTTGAAGACAGGCAGACAGGTGTCTGACTAAGCCCCTGCTTGTGTATAACATTAATAAATTAATACAGCACTTTATGCTGTACGACACGGTACATTATGTAAAGAGAAATAAACCCTGGATAAATGTTGCTATGCCTGTTGTGTTGCAAGACCATAGATGTTCTAACCGTTGTCAAAATATCATAACTGTTGTTGTAACTTGTCACCATATCATAACTGTTGTTGTAACTTGTCGCCATATCATAACTGTTGTTGTAACTTGTCACCATGTCATAACTGTTGTTGTAACTTGTCACCATGTCATAACTGTTGTTGTAACTTGTCACCATATCGTAACTGTTGTTGTAACTTGTCACCATATTGTAATTGTTGTTGTAACTTGTCACCATATCATAACTGTTGTTGTAACTTGTCGCCACATCGTAATTGTTGTTGCAACTGTTGTCATAACATCATAGTTGTTGTTGTGTTCTTACCGTGGCAACAGGGAGAACACACTACACGTCCTGGCACAGAAACGCAGTGGGATCTGTTCTGAACGCCGTCCAATTGTCGATCACATGGTAGGTACTAGACACGGTGCTACACGCCATTGGGTCTTACAGACTGTTTGAATGTTAAACACAATAAAGACACCTCTCAGCACAGCTAAGGTATTTTAGCATTTGTGCAAATTTGTGAAACGATCAGACTGAATGATGATTGATAGATTCGTTAAAAACTTCCTTGAATCAGGCTGCGAAATAAGGGATGTCCGATCATCCCGGACGAGTAGTTTCAGTGATCGGACTAGTCCATGTTTAGTAGAGCAGTCCCATCCAGAGCTGGGGCCACTTATGTAATTGTAATTGTATTTGTAATTGATTACAGACAAATGCTGTAATTGTAATTGATTCTGATTTTTAAATTATTCTGTAATTGTAATTGATTATTTTGCGTAATTGAAACAATTACAAAGAATTACAGTCAGTTACAGAATTTTCTGACATCACACACTTTTTCTTTTAAAAAAAGCTACTTCAAGCAGCTCTCCGGCAGATTTTTTTCAATCTACCCAATGCATAAGTTGTGACTCCAACGCGTCACTCACCAAAGAGTACTAATTACCCTGGCAGTGTCCAAGACTACTGTTTGCTCAGAGGGTGCATTAACACCTGTCACTGTCCAAGGGTCAATATCCCCTTTGTTCTTTAGCCAGGCTGCAAGGTACCATAGCTAATTGGCTATACTGGTCTAAGCCTTAGTGTTTCTTCAGAAGATTCTAGTAGTTCTTAGCACTTTACACTGTCTCTTCTGAGAGCAACAAAGTCATTTTATTACCCATTTCCTGGTTTAGTCTAACAAGCCCAGGGAGTACAACATTTTAATTGCTTGCAACTAGGGATATTAACTAGAGGTTTCTGATTGGAAAGATTTGCCCCTTGAAGGGAAGCCCTTGTGGCTTCAATGTCATCAACTTGCAAAATCTTTATATTTAATTGTGCAAAAATATACTTGTACATCATTTAGTTACTTCAATTCAATTTCTTTTTATAATTGTTATTTCATTCAAATAGAGACCATCTGTTTTTCAATCAATTCTACTTCATGATTGACCCGTTGGACCTTACATACCTTCATCTTGTGCGACGCTGCTGTATCACCCGGCGTACACAGCCCACGATTAGACTACAGTCATCTCTCCTGATGACCTGGACTTTGCAACTGGTTCTATGAAATCACATTTGTTTCTATTAATGCCACATTTAGTTGAACGTTTAATTGAAATGAGAAATGGCTGGTTTCCTTTATGAAATAAAACCACTTTTACTATGTGCCATATGTGTCACGTATAATAATTATTATGATACAACATTTATTTATTTTTAAGGACTAGCAGAAAAAATCAGGACTAGTTGGTTGTGAGTTAGCCAGTCTGACGGACTACCTGTCGGCTAAGACACCCTGCTTGAATAGATTTATGGTATAGTTTCTCAAAATCTGAATTCTGATGTCAGCTTCTCAAGAAAACATTTTTGTATTATTTTAATGAAATCTCACAGTGGTTATCTTCAGACTGACATCACCTTGAAACAAGACATTGATCAGGATCTCCTTAAAGGGAATAAAAACATATATGGCTTGAATTCATATTGTATTACATCCTGCTATCTATTTCCATGTCCACCAAGTCAAAAAAAATCAATGAATTAGAAATTCCACATTTTATGCTGTGCTTCCGGACATTTTCGAATATGCATATTTTTGGCGCGCTTTTCGGGATGCTGAGATGTGACGTCACATGACCCATAGTCGCATCAGGCCGACCCTTTCCATGCATTCAGAGCATGTTTACAAGGATAGCTTTCGGATCGAAACGAACGTCAAAATGAGTTATTATGCGATATTCCGATGTTATACAAACACTAGTCATCATAGAGGAACAAGCAGTTATCTTATGGCTCCACATGAATCCAATTTTATTAAAAACAATGAATGCGAATGGGCCTATAAGTCGACTAGGTTTTGCCGAGCTTGGGCTCGTTTTTACAATAATTATATCAGATGCAATCAACGGGAGATAATCTACACCAATAAACATACATAACAAACATATATCGTATCCAGCTACAGAAAGTAACGTGTATAATCTTATAATATCACTAGAATATCGATGTATGAAGGAGGAGTTGTACAATTTATCATAACAACTTAAATCAATCAGCGAATTTCTGTCGGTCATGCTAGCTCATTTGGTAAAGGCTTTGGTTCCTTGGCATTTATTTTGTAATCGGGCGACGCCAGTTCGTTCCGACACTAAACCTTTGATTTTTGAAAACTTTTTTTGTTTATGTTTTCACCAAGTAAAGTTATGATAAATTGTACAACTCCTTCATACATCGATATTCTAGTGATATTATAAGATTATACACTTATATACGTTACTTTCTGTAGCTGGATACGATATATAATTATTCTGAAAATTTGTAGGCTCATTCGCATTCATTGTTTTGAATAAAATTGAATTCATGTGGAACCGTAAGATAACTGCTTGTTCCTCTATGATGACTAGTGTTTGTATTACATCGGAATATTGCACAATAACTCATTATGACGCTCGTTTCGACCCCAAAACTATCCATGTAAACAAGCTCTGAATGCATAAAAAGGGTCGGCCTGCTGCAAGTGCGAGTCATATGTGACGTTAAGATACCACGTTATCGCCTACCTAATTAAATTTTTATTTTCCGCGGGAATTGCAACACAGATGGGTTTAAAATCGAATTTATGCTACAAATGTATTTTTATGTATTTTTTTAATGTTCTCGAATGTTACATACAATGTTAAACTTTGTGTATACATGGAAAACGGATTTTAGCTAATGCCTTGTTTTTATTTCCTTTAAGTACTCCATATTGTTTCACCTTGGTCATGTGACATACCAAAGTCAGTCCACTGCCAAATGTTGAGAGATTCTGGTAAATATTCAAAGACAGAACCACTGTTTCTTGTGATGTCAAAATACAATGTTTTTCTGTATAAATGAATTGTTTTATGAATAAAAAATGAAATTGTTATTTGCAGGATCCGGATGCACCTATCCGAGAAGGACTGCCATTGGCAGATCTGGATATGGAAGATGAGGCGAGACTGCTGAAATATCTGTTTGCGTACGTGCGAGCGGGCCAACTGTCTGAGGTAACGTTTCATTATGTCTTCTATGTAATAGAGACAACGTATCCATTATGTCACGGTTTACATACGTAATAGTCAACATTTTGCGCATGATCTCCGTCAAGGTTTACCGGTGCTACCAATCTTGATAACGGTTATGTACGTGAATTACATTACTATTGCTGCATGACATCTCACAAATCAAACATTCCCGCATACAGTTAGCATTTTAGAAACTTTGTCTTATGTTTTTGTCATAAAGATAGCACTTTAGTGGTTAGAATTTCAACAAAATATACAACGGAATGCAAAAATGCACCATGTTTTTGGCATCCATTTTTTGATGGCTCGACAGAGATGTTGCTAGGCAACAGGTCACATGGATAGGTCAATTCAGACTAACATTGTCCATTGCTCAACCCTTTAGATCTCAGCCGTTTTTTAAAGTCCCAGTGTCCTTATACCCGAAACATGATAATGTGAGGTTCGTACATTAGAAACATCGTTTCTAATGTGTTTTTATAACTCCACTAGGTGGCACCACTGTACAATACAGCATTATGCAGTTATTTTTTGAGCTGATTTGCAGTGTTAGTCTGCGGGTGGGTTTGATCAACTTGAGGTCTTAAGGGTTAAAGGGAGATTTTCAGTAAAATCATATATAAAATCTGTGTTCTAACAGGCTGACTGCCGAAATATGTTTAACAAAGCGGAAACAATTATTGAATCCAACCGTTCAGTGTTTACGCAAATGGCTGCACTGTCACTGAGATCCCCGAATTGTGAGCTCAGAAAGTGTCCGAGGAAGGTCGTGATCTGATGGGGGCGGAGTTTCTGATGTCAATACGCTGTCATCATGGCTTTGGATACGAGATCACGTCTTCGAAAGTTGTGCACTGCTATGTAAACATGCTGTTTCATCCTGAAGAGTCACAATTGGCGGAGTCAATTACTAGGAAAAAATACAACTGAGTCAGCTAATTTCCATGCATTGCATAAGATATGTGCCTGGAGTACCGTACGTTTCCGTGTATAATATGCCCACACGTATAATATGCACTTTTGCAAAATTCTGACAGAATTCTTGTATTACCATGTATAATACGCATCTCAACTTTTGGCATCAACACCTCAATTCCCCGCTTCTGATAGTTTGCTTGAAGCGCGGCCCAGGATTGGCCACTGTCATTGCATCAAAGTTTGTTTGTGTGATGATCCTTGAATCCATACCAGAATCATAAAAATGTCCCTTACACAAGTTACGGCATTGCCAGTGGCATGTCGCATGCGATGATAACACCTCGTGAGTCGTATGTGCGCTGTCATTCTTCCACATGGTGGATACTTGTACGTCTGTGAATGAATCCACGCAGATGTTTGTAGAACTACATAGAACACCTAGCGGAGTGTCATAGATTGTTTCCACCATGATAAATGCGTCAAACTGCCTTACTGTGAAACTATCTTTTATGAAACGCGCATTTAGGACGCTAACGGCACGTGATAAATTGTACAAAATGACTAGTGATGTTTTCTATGCATTACCTAAAAAGCTTCATATCACGGAGCATGTATTTCTGGCCTATGGCCAGTCGAAGAACATTTTCTTTAGCGCTAGCACCATGTATAATACTTACCCGGATTAAGTAAGATATGAAGAAAAACTGCTTATTATACACGGAAACTTATGGTAGTTACGTTGTCAACACCCCTTGCGAGGATAGATTGTACTGTATGATAAAAATTAAAGGAAAACCTCCCTTTTACATATCAAATTCCAAATGAACATCTGTATCTTCCAGACTATACCTGTTCTCCCTCCTACACAACCTTTCCCTCTCCACAGGCCCAACAGTTCCTCATGAAGGTGGGGCAGTCGTGGAGGGCGGCTACCCTAGAGGGATGGAAACTCTACCATGACCCCAACTATGAAGCCCTGGGGCCTGACGGGGTCCTCAGAAATCCCGAGGGTAACATGTACAGAGACATCTGGAAGACAGCGTGCTGGAGAATGGCGCAGGAGGTGAGGCATTATGGGTTATGTTTACCAAGGTCACAGAGCGAGAACCCTTTTTTGGACAGGCAGTTTATTTCGCTTATCAAATAAGGGACCTGGAGCCTTCCTATGCACAGTTAAAAAGCGTTTCCTTCAATTTGTTCACTCATCTCAATTCTTTGTTTGCTTGCATGATATTTATGTTGCGAAAACGAAAAAATATCTTGTATTCAATGCAACATGCTTGCTTGCTTGTGTCATTTCCTTTATGTAGTTCTGGTAAAATCATTATACAATCTATTGGCTTATTTTTTAATTCCTACCTAAAATGTAATTCAAATGATTCTGAAAATTGGAACCTTCGCATGAACGCACTACAGCGACTACACTGTCATACATTTGTGTCTGTGTTGTTTGTGTTCACTTTTCTTGCTCTCTTAAAAACCAAGTCGCCAACAAATTCAGTGGGTTGAAAGCTTAATGACGGCATGACAATTGTCTTTGGCCACTTACAAGATGTAACGACCAAAGTCTATTTCAATCTTTTAAAAAAGGAGAGAGTTGTTTCAGTGATCAGACTAGTCCATGTTTAGAGGAGCAGTCCCATCGGATAGTTGCAGTTATGTTAGTGCTTGTTGAGTGTTGTGATGGAATAAAACAACAGCAGACAATATGATCGCATGTTATCACATGTGGCTAAAAATTATGTCCGACCGTCAAACAGGGAACTTACTCAGGTGCTGAACGCGGAGCATTTAAATGGCGGCTGTTTACATCCCGCTAGCATAGGTAGTGCTGCATAACGACCATGAATGATGAACAACATGGACAAAAATACATGCATAGGTTACAGACATCATCACATGCAGTCCCAGCGCAGTTGCGTTATCTCCGTATCGGTGATTATTTTAGCAAGTTACCAAAACACCAGCAATGTTACTGGTTGCTCAGTCGGCTTCGGGAAAGGAAACGCTAATGAAAAGTCCGACAATGCGACATTGTCCAGAAATTCAATGATTCATTACCGTCGGGCTCTGCTGGCATCATCTTGTTCAACACTTCCGTTTACTGCCCATCATTAGACTACAGTCATCTCTTCTGATGATTGACTTTGCAATTGGTTCAGAGAAAACACGCTTGTTTCTATTAATGACACACTTAATTGTATGTTTAATTGAAATGAGAAACAGCTTGTTTTTTATGAAATAAAGCCACTTTTATAGTGTGCCATATCTGTCACACATATGATGCAACATTGTAATGGTATTGCATTTATTTATTTTTAAGGACTAGTAAAAAAATATCAGGACTAGTTGTTGTGAGTCAGCCAGTCCGAGCACCCTGTGTGTAACAGGCCTCGGAGATATATAAGTTTGCATTTCAACTTTGCAAATCCTGATTCTTCAAACAGGAGAAGTTGAGTGCGTACGAGAGAGCCGTGTACGCGACGTACAGCGGCAACCTGGACCAGTTGTTACCTGTGTGTCGCACCTGGGAAGATCACCTGTGGGCATACCTGCGCGTCATGGTGGACGTCAGGCTGGAACAGGAGGTCCGCATCAACACAACTCTCGCGAGACAGTGGCAGAAACTGCCCGACAAATACTGGAACAACAGGTGGGGCCTCCATGTATCCCGCTTGATGGTTGCCTTGATAATACAGCCACCCCGCAATTAAAGCCACCCTAGCACAGTCCCAAATTAATTCCATACACAGTAAAGTATAGGAAATTAGTCCCATTAATATAGTTAGTAGTTTAACACAGTCGTCTTGTTTGATTCGGTAGAATGGTGGGCAGGTATCGATTTTCATGGGAAATTTATTGATCCAGTATGTTGCGGTTTGTTTGTGTCACAATCTGTATTATGTGCGTGCAGGTCATTAGTCAGAAATAATATATTGCCAGTGTTTAATTAATCAAAAGCTTAGTTTTTTCAATGACAAACCTGCATCATTTGAGCCATTTGTTTAATAAATACTGATCCATTCTAATTGTCTCACCACCAGTTGTGCCAATGATAGTCATTAATGTGGGGCCCCGAGACTGGGAACTTTTAGTTAATCTAGTGGCCATAATTACCTGTCTTGGCCAGTCATCTGCCAGTCTTGAAGATGGACAGCCGGGTCTCTGGCTAAGTCCCTTCGCTAGCACAGTCCCAAATTAATTCCATACACAGTAAAGTATAGGAAATGAGTCCCACACTCGCCATGCAGGTGACTTTCGCCCTGTCCGAGGGGTGGCCGTAATAGCGAGGTTTTGTAGTATAACACAGTCGGCTTGTTTGATTCGGCAGAATGGTGGGCAAGTATTTATTTTCACGGGGAATTGATTAATCCAGTATGTCGCGTTTGTCTACAGCACAATCATTCCGTATATTTGTGATTCTAAACATCAAGGCACACTGCGTTTAATTTAGTAACGATGCATTAGATCTGTCCATGTAGCACATGGGACGAAATTCAACTTCACGTTGATAAGGGCACATCAACAAAGTCACCACTGGTTTGATCAGTGTCAGTCTCTGGAATAGCTAGTGTAGAGATTGAAAAAAACAGTTACGGAATAGAAAAGAAAAATGCACACAGTTAAAACCGGCAACAATGGAGAACCATGCAGCTGGAACAGTGAACTCTTCATTGAGAAAATGTGTTTTTTATATTCTTCACGAGACTCTTCTGTTTCCAGTATGACGATTGAAGCAGCATTCCAGAAAGTGGAGGCCAGTCCAAGTCAGGTGATTGCTACAGTTATTTCTTTTCTCAAAACTAGCACTTTCATCTTGGCAGCCATTCAACTGAGAAATGTCTAGACCAGATCTCTCTGTCTTCCAGTGATGTCTGTAGCTCACATACACTACTCAGCCCCATGTCTTTAAGGAGATAAATTATTGGTGCGTTTCATGACCCAGTTTTTTATTTGAAGCACTTTTGTGAGACCTGGTTATTCGACCCCAATGGAGATATCAACATTAAATACCTGGTAATTGATGTACTAATTGGCAGTAATGGCTATATATGTTATATTGATGTGCTAATTGGCAGTAATGGCTATATATGTTATATTGATGTGCAACATTCTAAAACTGAAAGAAAAGATGTGTTTTCATAAACCATTTCTTGTTGTTAATTTAATAGTGTTTTGAGTGGAAACAATTTGTTTACATCTCAGTTCTGAAGTGAGGATGGCTGCAAGTTGACAGTAGAAGGTTGTATGTGAGAATACAGATGTTTTATACAGTATAATTACTATAATATGATTTTAAATAAGATCGAATGGGAAACGTGCTGTTACAAGATAATGTTATACTGTCCATTGTCTTACAAGTAGCTGAACTATTGACAAGTTCAATGGCAGTTTGTAGCGACATATTGATTGTAATACTATAACAACAAGGTGTTTTATCTTAATTAAACAATGTGACTCATTTCAATAATTTAATGTGTAATTCAACTTACTATAACATTGAGTTATCGATACATTTTTTTTTTTTTTTCAGAAAGTCCAGACAGAGGCAAAAGACCCATTTCACCTGATGCAGAAATATATCATCCTCGACGATGCTGACAGTAAGCGACATCGACACAGCCTAGTGCGGCACTCTGAGGCTGTGTCAGTGGGCGTATCAACCTGAAATAATTTTATGTTTTGCGAGATAATAGAATTTGGTAAAGTATGACATTTCTAAGGTAAAATGCAGCGAAACCCCACTAATAAGGTCACCCTCACTAATAAGGTCACCCTCACTAATAAGAAAACCCTCACTAATAAGAAAACCCTCACTAATAAGGTCACCCACACTAATAAGGCTACGCACACTAATAAGGTCACCCTCACTAATAAGGTCACCCTCACTAATAAAATCACCCTCACTAATAAGGTCACCCTCACTAATAAGGTCACCCTCACTAATAAGGTCACCCACACTAATAAGGCTACGCACACTAATAAGGTCACCCTCACTAATAAGGTCACCCACACTAATAAGGCTACGCACACTAATAAGGTCACCCTCACTAATAAGGTCACTCTCACTAATAAGGTCACCCTCACTAATAAGGTCACCCTCAGTAATAAAATCACCCTCACTAATAAGGTCACCCTCACTAATAAGGTCACCCTCAGTAATAAAATCACCCTCACTAATAAGGTCACCCTCACTAATAAGGTCACCCTCACTAATAAGGAAACCCTCACTAATAAGGTCACCCACACTAATAAGGCTACGCACACTAATAAGGTCACCCTCACTAATAAGGTCACCCTCACTAATAAGGTCAACCTCACTAGTAAGGTCACCCTCATTAATAAGGTCACCCTAATTAATAAGGTCACCCTCGCAACTGTGCAAAAGTTACCTGAGTGACGACGTGACCATATTAACGAGGTATTGCAGTAGTGCAGCGGTAGGAGCTCTGGGCTCTTGACTGAGAGAACCCAGGTTCCAATCATGTGTGGTGGTGTTGAACCTTGGACAAGTTCGTTTACTCAGCTCTATGAATGAGTACCTAGCTATAGACAGTGGTGGATATTTGTGTACGAATACTCATTGCGCATTAATTGCAGCGTGGCTGAATGCTTCCAAGAGATGGTGTTCGATTGAACAGGTCTGCCAGGGAGTAAAAGTGTAAAGCGCTTTGAGCAGTCCTGAGGACTGGATACTGCGCTATATAAGAACTTACCTTTACTTTTTGATGTAAGACACCTTTTGTTTAGAGTTTTATGGTATTTGTATGATTTGTAAGGGGAACAAAGTAAACATGTTTTAGCTGTTAAAAATAACACAAATTGATCACTTAAAGTATGAAATAGTAATAAAAAGTTATTAAGTGTCATGTGAATAAGTTAAATATAAATATCTTAATGATGTGATAACAGTATAAATGAGTTTAATATATAAATAAAATAATTATACAAATAAGTATAATATATAAATTAGTAAATGTATAAACAAATTAACAAGAAATAATTTTAAACTATAATTTTTTCATTATAAATTAATAAAAAAAGTGAAAAAATATTTATTAATAAAAAAGCATAATAAATGATTAACCAATCGTGTTGTAGGTCTGATAGACGAGATGTACGAGTGGTGTCGAGATGACACGGCCAAGACCCCGCCCCAACTGGTCCGCTTCATGGCCCACATTATTCTTTTCTTCCGCGCCATCGGCAAGAGTATCAAGGTGAGTGAGGCAACCACCAACAGATGCCACCACCTGTCATAAAAACATGTTTTCTTCGTGTATTTTAGCCACTGCTGATCAGGGGTTTACAAACCTTCACCATTTTGCAAAGAAAAATGCGAATTGAGACCTGTAGTATGCATTGTTTGCAGATTGGATTTTCCGATGTTGCTATTGTATTTCCGGTTGTGCACCACCTGCAGATGAGACCTTGTCTTGGAGCTATTAGGCCCATAAATGTCTCGTTTGTCAATTAATACCAACCAGTTGTCTTGCAAGCTTTGTGCTTGTATTTTATGAGGACATAAACCGAATAATTGTGATGAAATCCATAATTGATCTGCCACATTACAATCGTTTTGTTGACAATTTCTAATATATCAATCGTAATTACCCTTGACATAGTCATTGTAAACCTTGCTAATCTGTAGTTACATGATCCAGTATTACAGTGCATTAAGGCAAGACATTGGCCGACAAATTGTGCAAAAATTCCACACGTGTATAGCAGGCATAATAGGTATATGACCAAATCTTGCAATGAATATGCAATGTCATTTGGCAATTATTAATCGGCCAGACATTATTCATCTCACAAAATGTTACCACACATTTCTACTGCACTTTACTGCCACCAGGAGAAGCTGTGTATTGCAATCCTTGAGACGTACGTGAAGCAGCTGATCGAGGAAAGACAGGTGGCGCTGATCGCAACGTACACCGCGACACTGCCGCAGGACCTGCAGATAGAGTGTTACGCCAAGTTCCTCGAAGGTTTGGTTGGATGTTTTACTTCTCGTGTTTTTGGTTTGACAATAAATGGTGGTGATCTGCCTAAATTATTGTATGGAATACAGCTTTTGGTCAGCATACAGACTCATTATGCACATCCAAAGTGCAGACCTTCTGTTTTGAGGAGAGCAATCATGCCAGCGCTCCTTCTCAATCCTCATGCTGGTCTTAGGAGCACGATAGACTGCGTTTCCAAAATACCTATCTCAGGAGAGTGATGGGCACTGCAGTTATTATCACAACATGCCCCATTCGTTTGAGTAAGATAAAATACAAATTTTATGTAGGTAAAGAAAAATTTTGATTTTCCATCCACACGATATTTGCTCCTGTATCATTTTGTTAGCGTGGCAACATTGCAACTCGTCTTGGAACCACGAAACACTCGCTGCTGTAATGGCAGTAGTTCCGGTTTACCCGTGTGGTGCCGTTACCGTGTATGCCATTGTACGGCATGAGGGGACATATTGTGGCGCCACCTTATGGATTAAACAAACGGTAAAGATGCAAACTTCAGTTGGATGGCATGTCATTCAATGGTCTAGAGGTGCAACTAAAGGCACTGAAGCTGAGCTATGTTGTTGAGACAGAAGCTGACTGTGACAGTGAATCTGTTAATGTGTATGGTAGCTTTCATTGTGAAGATGATGCAGCAGGTGGCATGATGAATAACCATGGCTCTGTACCCTCTGGGTGATCACACTGGTCTGTACCCTCAGGGTGATCACACTGGTCTGTACCCTCAGGGTGATCACACTGGTCTGTACAGTCAGGGTGATCACAGGTCTGTACCCTCAGGGTGATCACACTGGTCTGTACCCTCAGGGTGATCACACTGGTCTGTACCCTCAGGGTGATCACACTGGTAATTTCCACTCACACCTTTTTTATGATATTGCTAAAGCAATAAATGAATTTTATTTAATACTATTCATGAAGCGTTTAATAATATTGATCGTGTAGGACAGGAGAGTGATTGACAGGAGAGTGATTGACACGAGAGTGAATCACTCTCTTGAGAGCTTTCAGGAGAACAAATTACCACTCCTCATTTTTCTATAACAGAGGGTCTGAAGTGGTCATTTGAGACAGGTGGTTGCTCACCGCAGATTGTGTACGTATAATCATAATGAAGATATTTAGATGTTCTCCATCTTCCGTACATTATTATGTATAATAATTTTTGGTGTATTTTCCGCTATTATGGGGACGAGTGGATTACCAGGAATTCTGCCTGGTCGAAGACGCCGATGTTACCATCGAGTTCATTGGCGGATGTGGCTGGGTTTTGTCTGCTGTTTCTTCTTACTGCGTGACACTTAAACTGCAGACAGTAACCACAGTTGGCCATACAATTTACAGATGTCATGGTGTCGTTTTATACAGATAAAGCAAGATAATGCGGAGAAAGTTGTTGATGCATAAATGTACGCCATGATGCTTGCTGAAAAGAGGTTTTTTTTTGGGGGAAGTGATGTTGGAGTCGTAGCATAAATGACTAGCCTACCTAGTTGGCAGGTAGTTGTTACAACTTGTAGAAGAGTGCATGATGTTGGGTAATGTTTGTACATATTTCACAGTCGGTTTACCTCATTTTTTTCTGTGACATTTCGACTGCTGTCAGCAATCTTCGTCATGTCGTTACCACTAGATGGCGATATGCATTCTGCGTTGATACTTTCATATCTCACCATACTCCCATCTAATGGTAGCCATCTGATGAAGATTGCTGATGGGAGTCGAAATGCCACAAAAAACAAATTTAATTGACTCTAAAGTGCAGTGGCTGGAGCATCAGACTCTCAATCTTGAGAACCCAGGTTCGAATCCTGTGCTACCGTTTCGAACCTTGGAAACATTTGTTCACGTCACATTGCTCCAGTTCACTTGGCTGTATGCGTGAGTACCTGGCTATAGGTGTTGGTGAGTATTTGTGTATAAATATTCCTCGCGCATTAATTGCAGCGTGGCTGGATGCTTCCCAGAGACATCGAGATGGTGTTCGACTGAACAGGTTCTCAGAACCAGATACAGAGAAACCTCACTATTAAGTTCACTCTTGGGACTGGGCAATGGTGTCCTGAATAGACAGGTGACCATATTAGCGAGACTAGCTTCCTATATTTTACTGTTACAAAAATAATGGCTGTATTACTGAGGTGACCTTAAAGCGAGGTTTACAGTACTACGCAATATAAGAACTTACTTTACTGTGAAATATTTTAAAACATAAATTGTTTAAACCATCGAGTCTGATGAACGTCTTCCCTAACAGACATGACTCCGTGTCTCTCCACCAGGTGTCCAGCAGGTGGACGACCGCAGACAGTGCCTCGCCCTGGCGGATGAAGCGGGACTCGATGTTGCTCGCATCACAAAATTGGTCGTAGAGAATATCCGCTGTGTCGACTCAGTCGAACTCAGCATGGACATGCAACTGGTCCAGCAGACCGCCACGACTGAAGTATGAGTGCTGCCATCTGCTGGCTGTTTATTTACATCTGATTCGTAGTAATGTTAACACATTGTAATTTAATACTGACTATTTTCTGTAATATTGTTCCCATTTGTTAGCAATATCTTAAAACTTGATTTGTCATGTTATGTATTAGTAGTAGTGGAGTCACTCCAGGCGATGTACCAGATTGACAACTACAGCACAAACCATTGTCTTGCAAGGCGGAAGGATGCTTCACTTAATGGGTTAAAATTTATTTATTTGCAATTTATTGTACAGCACCCCAGAGCAGTTATTTTGATGCTTATTTTTAGCTTCATAAGAAATGTATTACTATTGTCAGTCCCACGGTGCAGTTTGAACTTGAGTTTTAGTGACAGATATATCGGAAAAAATTGCGGGACTCTTGATAAGCCAGTGGCTTCATTGTACACTTGTAATATGCAGGTTATCTCTGGGTGGCGGTCTTGTTAAATATGACATTACGATGTACCAACTGCGAGTCTCTGTATCCACCGCAGGAGGACCGCAGCAAGATCAGTGCCATTGACTGGCTCGTCTTTGACCCAAGTCAGCGCGCAGAAGCACTCAAGCAGGCCAATGCCATCATGAGAATGTTTGTTGGTAGGTGGCACCACTGAAGTGTTTACCGCTTTATAGCAAAGGTTTGTTCTGGAGGTTCGAAAGTCAACTCGATTTTGTGAAAGATTTCACATTGCAGATCGTTCCTTGGTTCATAGAACCAAGATTAAGCCAGTATTTTGGTCTGATACTCTGTACACAATTTGTTACTGTTTCACTTTCAGGCACAAGGAAGCTCTCCGCTGCCAGAGATGTATTTAACAAGCTGCCGGCCGGATCAATCGATCTCATCATCCGCAATTGGAAGAATCAGGTTGACAATTTATTTATATAGCACTGTATATCTGGAAATAAAATATGTACATGACAACATTGATAAAATAATAATAACATATGTAAAAAAATACGATAGTGACGCTGACATAATATTATTATAGGTAACAATAATATATGTAAATTCAAACATTCGTTAACCAACTTTATTTCTGTATTTCTGCTCCTTTGTAAACTTTTGTTAGGTTTTATTTTATTTTAGTAGCGAAATAAAAAGCAAACAGGTCCTTCAAATTTGGAGTGATATTTATACTTGCATTTTGTTCTCGTAATCAAAGTAATGTTGAATTCCTGTTTTTCTTGATTTATTAAGTGGATGAGTATATTTTAGATATAAACCTGAATATTTTAGCCGAGATAAATCCATTGGTACTGCCAGAACAGCAATATAACATTTGGTACATGCGCATGATAATATAATCGAAAAAGATATAGTTATTAGTTAAGCATCATTGTCATAGATACAGAAAAAGGAAATCATCGTCTGATGGATTGTAATATATCTGGTGTAGCTTAAATGGTCATTGTACCAGTCTGGCTGTAGGATTCCACATTATACTTTAAGGTGGTTTAATGTTGCTATGGTATGATCTTCAGTCCCTATCTGTTTCTTCGGTACTGTTAATATTGGCCATCTTTCTTTTGCAAACAAATTGTGATAGCTAATTTTCTTTTACTTCAGAACATATTACTTATTATTAAATTATATTAGAGGATGTGTTATTTAATTTATATTTTACATCTATGGACAAGATGTCATGCCTTAAATATATATTAATGTTGTTTACACCTGTTATGCTCAAGTGAGAATTTCTGTGTTTGTTGTCGTTCTCTCTTAAGAAATTTACTGTTTTTTCTTAAATATCAGTCTGTCAGCTCATGTCACATGACTCTGATAATGTGATATGCCCATAACATGGCCAAACACACTTCATTGATGAAAACTACATGATGCCGTTGAAATATTTAATATACATTTGAAATAAATATTTTAATGAGCCAAGAAACCGGAACGTCATAAGTCAGGCAGTTGATATAATATTATGTTGTTTTGCTTCCAGACGGGCAATGTGGACTTATGCGCAGAGGACGAGAATGCTATTCGAGAGTACCTCTGCATCAAAGCTTACTTGGTAGGGCAGGGTTTTACTCTACAGTTCTCATCATAAATGTTCTAACGTATACTTATACTGGCCTCTAGGCCAGGGTTACACATTTTTAGCTAGCTTTCTATGTGCAAACTATTTTAAGTAGAAGTTTGTCTGTTCCATTATTAGCAGGAAGATCACAGAATCAGTTGTACTCAGTTCTTGTTTGGACAGGAGCGTGGTAACGAGTGAACTTAAGTGCCGATACCAGCTGTTTACAAATTTAACATTTTGTGTACAATTAGAACATTTCGTAGGCGCATCTTTCATGTTTCAACCTTATTAAATGCAATATGACAGTCTTATCTTCAACTTATTCATTTTAATATTATGAACAATATGTAAATAAATGTTAGTAAATAAGGAATGGACAAGGACAAAAACCCCTTTAGGGTATGGCAGTTTGCAGCAGTGATTCAGTGCTCTATGAATGGAGCCCTGTCACATAAATCATGTTTTTAGGCTATTTTCAGTTCTGCTAAGAATAAAAATAAATTGATACTGTGCCACAGGATGCAAACGACAGCTTCAACGACTGGTTTGAGCACTACCATGACATGAAGCCAGAGAAACCAGCGATGGCTTCTGGGGCCAACTTCACGGAGCGTGTCGCCTTTGAACACAGACAGAAACAGTACGAGAACGAACTGGATAGGTGGCGCCACACACTCATGATGCAAACCAAAGTAAGCAGCCATTTTGTTTTTCCACTTACAACCCAATTTTGTGGTTCCATTTAAAACCATCCTTAGCAGGATTTAACCCATTGCTAATCATATTTGTTTAAATCTGCTTGTTTGCCCGTTGCGAATCTGCTCCTTTAATGTCTAGATGTATCGTGTGTTAATAGTCTAAGTAATTGTGCAGTCTGTTTAAAAAAATGCATACTTTTTAATAGTCTACGGAAATTTTTTTTATTATTACATTGTTGAAAAATGGCAAATTTGTCATGTAAACAAACCGGCCACGAGTTCAAGCCTGGCCAAACTATAACGAGACCGTGTTTGGATAAATCAGCCAGTCTATAATTAACATCAATTACGCCAACACAATCATAGCCACAAATACACCTCACTGGCTGTTCTCGTTATAGAGTTTACCAAACCAATTCTTGTATCCAAATATCATGTGATATCATGTGATATCATGTTGGCTGAACAATTGGAAAAGTAGTCGTATGATCACAAAGAAACCAGCATTTAGCATAAATGTTATTATTAAGATATGTTTATGTGGAGTGTGGCAGCATAGTGTTTAGAAAATTGCAACAGTTTCAAGGAGTGGGCAGTTTTGTTCATTCCACATTGCCTGTGTTCATGCAGCTGTATAACTGAGTACACTGGTAAATTTATGTGAATGACTAGCATGGCTGAATTCTTCCAAGACACAATGATATTGTGTTTGCAAAACCAGATCTAGGGAGTTTGAGCAGTTCTTACAGCGCTATATAAACGTATCTTTTTTCTCTCCTTTTCAATTTCTTATGAAATATTAACTGTGAAGATATCCCACAGCCTGGTGTAAGGGATGTTTTTTCTTTTGCAGACAACAGAAGATAAAATCTACAACGTTCTACTGTTTGTGAACGGAGGATGGATGGTAGATCAACGTATGGTGAGAAAACAATTTAAATATATCCACACTTGGTTAAAAAAAATGTGTACTTTTATAATGGTTAAAAAATTGACGCTAGTCATTACATGTGATGTTGACCACATGGCGTGTTTGAACATTCTATCGTATATGTTGTTGTAATTCTGACCCCAAATGTTTGTCTTTATGACAAAAACATAATTTTTAAAGCAACAACTGAATGCGAGAATGTTTGAACTAGCAGATGTCATGCCACCTTAGTAATATGTAATGGACATAACATTACAAGGCAAACCCTGATGGAGGTCATCAGTGTTTCTGCCAGCAGGGTAAAAGGGTAAAATTACGTACCCAAAAATAATTCTAGGGTACAGATATGTACCCAAAACAAATCCAGATTTTAAAATTTTGTTTAATATTCTGTGCAATGAAACTCATACTTGATGACATTTTTAATGGTGAAGAATGAGCCCATGCCAACACATTTATGCTAGCTATTCTGTGATTGGCTAAACGTGGAATTCACTGCGGGATTGAAGCCTTCACCTCAGGATAGAACATGGTGTACTGGTATATTGGTAGGCTTAGTGTAAAGAATACTTATTTTTCGTGATGTTTTCGAGCATTCATTGTTTCTTGGTGAAAACAATAACCCCACAAGATACGATTACAGCTGACTATTACATTTATTATTCATTCTCCTACGAAACATGGAAATGATCACCATGAGCTGGGCAGGATTTCCAACTCCAAATGCCAGGAAATCGCTTCTCTGAGCATCTAGAAATCCTATTTTTTGGGGGAGGGCCCCCACACCCCCCGTCCATCAGGACATCTACGGCTACGGCACCCGTGGCAGGCTTAGCCTGCCAGTTCCGCAGTCTCACAATTTACTAACTCCGTACCAAAATTATTTTTTCTGGTTGAAAGCCTGGTCATGTGCATAATTTTGATAATGTTGTAAGCACACTACCAATTATTATTGAACAAAATGTATATTTTATCTACAACATTACAAATATCATTACTATTTTTTCTACAAATGTACCATTTTAAGGGTAGCCACTATCCGAAAATGGCCATAGGCCATATCTCTGTTAATACTGAACGTATCTTACCAAAATTTGGAGTACTGGTTAGTTAAATGAATAGTATTTGATATGTGGAATATGGGCTCATTTGCTTGTGTGTTACCATGACAATGAACATTTCTAGTGTGACAGAGGGGCATGCATCCTTGAAAATTATTCTGAGCTAACAACTGTATGTGTGATCATGTAGTTGTCAAGAATCATCAGCTAGAATATTCCTTTGTGCAATAAGGTGATTTTGGGCAAGGAAATCTGGCTGCAATGACTGTTGTGAGATGGGACTAGGTTTGAGCATTTTTCAAAGCGTCTTGAAAAATGCTAATACCTGAACAACAGTCAGTGAAGTCAGATATCCTTGCCCAAAACCACCTCATTGCACAAAGGAATATTCTAGCTGACAGTGATCTCCAATGTGACACTGTGACAGTGATCTCCAATGCCAATCTTGACTGTTGGCTTCATCATTGTCCTTTTACCAGCATGTGACCCTGTGACAGTGATCTCCAAGGCCAATCTTGACTGTTGGATCCATCATTGTCCTTTTACCAGCATGTGACCCTGTGACAGTGATCTCCAAGGCCAATCTTGACTGTTGGATCCATCATTGTCCTTTTACCAACGTGTGACCCTGTGACAGTGATCTCCAAGGCCAATCTTGACTGTTGGATCCATCATTGTCCTTTTACCAGCATGTGACCCTGTGACAGTGATCTCCAAGGCCAATCTTGACTGTTGGATCCATCATTGTCCTTTTACCAGCGTGTGACCCTGTGACAGTGATCTCCAAGGCCAATCTTGACTGTTGGATCCATCATTGTCCTTTTACCAGCGTGTGACCCTGTGACAGTGATCTCTCCAAGGCCAATCTTTGACTGTTGATCCATCATTGTCCTTTACCAGCATGTGACTCTGTGACAGTGATCTCTCTCCAATAATCTTGGACTGTTGATCCATCATTGTCCTTTTTACCACGCAGGACCTCAGACAGTGATCTCCCAAGGCCAATCTTGACTGTTGGATCCATCATTGTCCTTTTACCAGCATGTGACCCTGTGACAGTGATCTCCAAGGCCAATCTTGACTGTTGGATCCATCATTGTCCTTTTACCAGCGTGTGACCCTGTGACAGTGATCTCCAAGGCCAATCTTGACTGTTGGATCCATCATTGTCCTTTTACCAGCGTGTGACCCTGTGACAGTGATCTCCAATGTGACCCTGTGACAGTGATCTCCAAGGCCAATCTTGACTGTTGGATCCATCATTGTCCTTTTACCAGCGTGTGACCCTGTGACAGTGATCTCCAATGTGACCCTGTGACAGTGATCTCCAAGGCCAATCTTGACTGTTGGCTCCATCATTGTCCTTTTACCAGCATGTGACCCTGTGACAGTGATCTCCAATGTGACCCTGTGACAGTGATCTCCAATGCCAGTCTTGACTGTTGGATCCATCATTGTCCTTTTACCAGCATGTGACCCTGTGACAGTGATCTCCAAGGCCAATCTTGACTGTTGGATCCATCATTGTCCTTTTACCAGCATGTGACCCTGTGACAGTGATCTCCAAGGCCAATCTTGACTGTTGGATCCATCATTGTCCTTTTACCAGCGTGTGACCCTGTGACAGTGATCTCCAAGGCCAATCTTGACTGTTGGATCCATCATTGTCCTTTTACCAGCGTGTGACCCTGTGACAGTGATCTCCAAGGCCAATCTTGACTGTTGGATCCATCATTGTCCTTTTACCAGCATGTGACCCTGTGACAGTGATCTCCAAGGCCAATCTTGACTGTTGGATCCATCATTGTCCTTTTACCAGCATGTGACCCTGTGACAGTGATCTCCAAGGCCAATCTTGACTGTTGGATCCATCATTATCCTTTTACCAGCATGTGACCCTGTGACAGTGATCTCCAAGGCCAATCTTGACTGTTGGATCCATCATTGTCCTTTTACCAGCGTGTGACCCTGTGACAGTGATCTCCAAGGCCAATCTTGACTGTTGGATCCATCATTGTCCTTTTACCAGCATGTGACCCTGTGACAGTGATCTCCAAGGCCAATCTTGACTGTTGGATCCATCATTGTCCTTTTACCAGCATGTGACCCTGTGACAGTGATCTCCAAGGCCAATCTTGACTGTTGGATCCATCATTGTCCTTTTACCAGCATGTGACCCTGTGACGGCGATCTCCAATGTGACCCTGTGACGGCGATCTCCAATGTGACCCTGTGACGGCGATCTCCAAGGCCAATCTTGACTTTAGGCTCCGTCATCGTAATTTAATTTCTACCAACATTACACTAGATTCAAAGATCAACAATGAAAACATATGAAAAGGTCCACCTAAGTTATCAGATTTTACAGTGTTCTGGTATCTTGTTTCTCATATGTGAGATGTATAAATCGCTTGTCAGTCATGTCTACCGAGATGGCTATACATATCCAGGAACTCCAGAAAATGGGTGTACCCCCTGTACACCTATTAAAATGCAAATGCGACATATTTTTGTATCTCAAATATTTGTTAAGCATTCTGTATGCTTAATAGAACGAATACGGTACTCTCTCTCGTGTATCTCTCCGTTGCCAGGACTGTGAGCGAGACATGACCAGGATGCATCAGATGCGGTTGCTACGGCAACTGTGTCTGCCTCCGCTGTGTTTCCTGCTCCACACGATCCTCCACTCCACGGAGCAGCTCCACAAGTGTCTCCAGCTGGCAGACGTCATCGCCTCCGAGCAACACAAACTCTACCAGGTAGATCAGACCTCAAGGAGCTCCTTATACTCACCCAAGGAGCTCCTTAGACTTACCCAGAGGTCCTTAGATTTACCTAAGGAGGTCCTTTGACATATGCAAGGAGCTCCCTACACTCACCCAAGGATCTCCCTGGATTTACCCAAGGAGATCATTAGACTTATGCAAGGAATCTTTATATTTACACAGGGAGCTCCCTAGACTTACTCAAGGAGGTCCTTTGACATGCGCAAGGAGCTCCCTACACTCAACCAAAGAGCTCCCTAGATGTACCCAAAGAGCTTCCTATACTTACTCAAGGAGGTCCTTTGACTTACTTAAGGAGCAACCTACACTCACCAAGTACACTCACCCAAAGAGCTCCCTAGATTTACCCAAGGAGGTTGTTAGACTTACCCAAGGAACTCCCTACACTAACCCAAGGAGCTCCCTACTCTTACTCAAGGACGTCCCTAGACTTACCCATAGACCCTAAGACTTACTCAAGGAGCACTCTAGATTTATGCAAGGAGGTCCCTGGACATACACAAGGCTTACTCAACGAGCTCTCTAGACCTTTGTCTGCCCAAAGCTTTCCGTAGAGTTACCGAAGGATCTCCCTAAGCTACCAATGAGCTCCCTAGACTTACTGAAGGAGAACCCTAGATTTACACAACAAGCTCTCTTGACTTACCCAAGGAGCTCCCTAAACTTACTGAAAGGGCTCCCGAGACATAACAAAGGAGGTTCCGAGATTTACTACATAAGCTCCCTAGATTTAAATGAGAGCTCTGAAGAGGTACTGGAGATACCTAGACCTAACAAAGGAGATCCATAGACTTGCCGAAGGAGATTCCTAAACTTACTAAAGGAGCTCTCTAGACTAACCAGAGGAAATAGCTAGACGCACTGAAGGAGATCCAAAAATTTACTGAAAGAGCTCCCCTTAATGCCACCCAAGCCCCCTCCAGTTCCGACGCCTTAGCAATAGTTTATTATTTCGGAAGCCAAGTGGAGGTCATGTCCCAATGGCCGGCCCCCCTAAATATGCCGCTGCATGAATGTTTGCTTTGGTGAATGTTTACTGTGGTTTTTGGTTGCAGGTGTTCCAACGTGGTGAATTACAAAAGTTCCTACAGAAGTTGTGTGAATCGTCCATTGCGCTGCTTGACACAGGCTGTGATGCCCTTGGCTACAAATTTGAATAGATGCAAAACAGACTTGGCTGTGGCATTTCACAAGATGCAAACACGCCTTGATAAAACAGTTTCATCGGGTTTAATCTTGATCCAATGTAATGCAGTAAGGTTGGAAGATATCGTCTTAGTATGAGATGTTGTAAGTAATCACTATTGTGTTCAACGAATCATAATTTGTAATCCTTTTTATTGCATTTGATATAAAACAGAGAAAACAATTAGAAAATCTCCGTTCGTGCTGTAACATTAAACTGTGGTTCAAATGAAGTTATCAAAGTACAACATTGGAGAGCTCTTTTGTATGTGTTAGGACTTGTGTCTTATGTAGAGGCAGCAATGATATACAAATAAACAGACAGTGCATTTCTGAAGTCTCTTATTTTCACATTCTGTTTTACGTCCAGCACTATCCATGTTTTGTAAAGGTAAGTTAAAGTACTTTCTTATATAGCACAGTATCCAGTCCTAAGGACTGCTCAAAGCGCTTTACACTTTACTCCCTGGCAGACCTGTTCAATCAAACACCATCTTGACTTCTCTGGGAAGCGTGTGTGCTGGAGGTGTTTTTTTAATTCTAAACGTGAGTTCACACAAAGTTAAACTGGTTTAGCTAAGCTGTTTAACTGTATACAACTACATTGTAACTTGGCACACTTGTAGAAAGGTCACGTGTCGTTGCGAACGTGTGTATGTCGTAAACCAGTGTAAAGTTAAGGGCAGTTAAACTTTGTGTGAACATGGCATGATAGTAAATCTATCTCAATTTGTCACTAAACATGAAACAAAATGCAGCATAATTTGTTTGGCACAGTGGTTTTCCATGAGGTCTCCAGAACACTGCACTAAAGTCCTTAGAAATCCCTGCTGGCAAATATGTAAAATTAGCATAAATCCAAAATGGCCACCATAAATCGAAAATCTTGCCATTTCGTTGCTGTTAGATGACATAAAAGGGCACATTTACAACTTTTATATATTAATTGACTGAAAACCAGTGTCCAACTGCCACTAAATTGCATCTTGTAAAAATTGTTTTATTAAATGAATTCCAACACCCATCCTTGGTGCTCACAACTGTATGATTTCTAGTTTGAACATATTGTTTATTAACGCCAAATTACATCAAAGCACCTGGCCATGGCCAGCTACATTATTGCTCGTCACGTCATCTAGTAGTGTTCTAAACTAATCCGCAAGAGGGCAGCACGTTTACAAGTCCAAGTCTCCTACTTGGAATATTGTTGAGAACACTTGAACAAATCATTAATACTAAAACACGCTTAGCCAATAGTTATGACTAAACACGAATTATCAGATTATCTCAATCTGCACTACCTAAGGTATTTATGAATTACTGCAAGTAGGCAATTACTGTTATGCTTTAACTTGTTATTCTCAAGTAACATTAAACAATTACACTTAGCAAGCTGTAAACAGTTACTCTAAATTAATACTGGAATTCTTCCCATTAAACAGTTATACTAAAACAGTTAACATGTTCAAAGGTACATCAGACTAATATTGAACAGTCGGACTCGGTCTTTAAACTGTTACTTTGAAGTAGCACTAAACAGTCATATTTTCCAGCAAAGAAATGTCAGTACTGTTCAGGAACACAGTAATGTTCATAGTCACTCACTCAATCTTGCCAGCTCTCGTTGTTCTTTGCATGGACCAATGTTTGTTGGTTCACTTTCTGGCACAGCAAGTGAATTGTCATAAGAGTCTTTCTCAGAGAGTGTGAGTGTGGTAGTCCCGGGCAAATCAAGTTTCTTGAAATGTGATTTATTTCTGGTGATAGTGTTGTCACCAGATGTCGCGGTTATCATGTCGCCTTTCTGTTGAGTTACCGTACATGGTTCTGGGTGAAACGGAGTGTCCATTTTCACTCTCCTGCTGTTCTTTATGAGTACTATATCGCCAACTTCTGTGTCAGAATATTGTGTATGCCTTCTCATGTCTGCATAGTTTTGCATGTTCTCCTTCGCATCTCGGTCATGCATAATCACTCTGGCTCTGGTGATTTCGGTAAGTGTTGGGGCAGCTACAGCCTTAGGAAACCCAACATTCATCTCACGATTGTTTGATTACCATGGACGGTGACACTCCATTGGACTGGTGTGGAGTAGCTCTATACACTCAGAAATTTGTACAGTTCATTCTTCCATGGTTTCTATTCACTCACAGCGGCGTGAGTCATTTTCATCAGTCCTCATAAAGCGTTCCGCCTCACCATTTGCTTCTGGCCATAGTGGAGTCACTTTCCGGTGATGGAACCCACTAATTTCTGCATACTGATTAAATTCATGAACGGTGAACCGTTATCGGTGCGTATTTCTAATGGGACTCTATGTGCTGCAAAGATTTTCTCCAGACTGGACAGTCTGCTGATGTTCCACTGATGACTTCTACCTGTGGATATCGGCTATGGTCATCTATCACCACCATTAGATACTCTCCTGTGGGGAGTGGGCCACAGCTTTCACCGCCATTAAATACCCTCCTTTGGGGAGTGGGCCACAGAAGTCCATCAACAGTTTTCCCCATCTGTCACTCTGAATTGGTGTCATTTTCAGTGGCTTTCTTTTCGAGTTAGTTGTAGAGGCTTGACATGCTAGACACTGTCCCTCTTCCTCTTGACATGCTAGACAATGTCCCACTTCCTTTTGACATGCTAGACACCGTCCCACTTCCTCTTGACATGCTAAACACTGTCCCACTTCCTCTTGACATGTTAGACACTGTCCCTCTTCCTCTTGACATGCTAGACCCTGTTCCACTTCCTCTTGACATGCTAGACACAGTCCCACTTCCTCTTGACATGCTAGACACTGACCCACTTCCTCTTGACATGCTAGACACCGTCCCACTTCCTCTTGACATGCTAGACACTGACCCACTTCCTCTTGACATGCTAGACACCGTCCCACTTCCTCTTGACATGCTAGACACCGTCCCACTTCCTCTTGACATGCTAGACACTGTCCCACTTCCCCTTGACATGCTAGACACTGACCCACTTCCTCTTGACATGCTAGACACCGTCCCACTTCCTCTTGACATGCTAGACACTGACCCACTTCCTCTTGACATGCTAGACACCGTCCCACTTCCTCTTGACATGCTAGACACCGTCCCACTTCCTCTTGACATGCTAGACACTGTCCCACTTCCCCTTGACATGCTAGACACTGACCCACTTCCTCTTGACATGCTAGACACCGTCCCACTTCCTCTTGACATGCTAGACACTGACCCACTTCCTCTTGACATGCTAGACACCGTCCCACTTCCTCTTGACATGCTAGACACCGTCCCACTTCCTCTTGACATGCTAGACACTGTCCCACTTCCCCTTGACATGCTAGACACTGACCCACTTCCTCTTGACATGCTAGACACCGTCCCACTTCCTCTTGACATGCTAGACACTGACCCACTTCCTCTTGACATGCTAGACACCGTCCCACTTCCTCTTGACATGCTAGACACCGTCCCACTTCCTCTTGACATGCTAGACACTGTCCCACTTCCTCTTGACATGCTAGACACTGTCCCACTTCCTCTTGACATGCTAGACACTGACCCACTTCCTCTTGACATGCTAGACACCGTCCCACTTCCTCTTGACATGCTAGACACTGTCCCACTTCCTCTTGACATGCTAGACACCGTCCCACTTCCTCTTCTACTAGTTTGTCAATCTCTGGGAACCACACTTTGGATCGAGCAGATTTTTTGTTTTCACTATGCCTTGGTGTCCGATGTGAGCACACAACGATGTCAAAGATCGCTAGGTACAACAATGCGATTGCCACATAGTAGAATACCGTCTTGGGACACGCAATTAATCACGTAGCCTGTACAGTGATTTAGCAGTAAGATCATCACCAATGATTTCAAGCCAGCGACCATCTTGTAAGGAAGGCACGCATGACGTTGATGAGCGTTCAGTCATTCACTGTGGCAGTGACTACTGCTCTTGACCTTGCGTTGTGCATGATGAAGTTCATATGCTCTTCTGTCTTTGTTTCTTCGTCTTTCCCAGAGCTGCGTTTCATGTGGTTATGTGACATGTAGTCTGCTGGATTCCTCTCACCAGGCGAATACTTCACTGTGATGTTGTAGTCCTGAAGTTTCATCAACCATCGCTCGATACGTGGCGGTGGTTTTGAGTTCCGTTTGTTGAATATTGGCTCCAATGCTTTGTGATCCATAGACATAGAGATGATAGTGGTTGCATGCCCAGGGTATAGCTAGGGCTTCACGTTCGGTCTGTGAATACCTTCATTCAACTTCTGTGAGAGATCTGCTTGCATATGAGACTATCTTGCCTTCTTGTACCAACATAGCCCCTAGCATCCACAACCAACGTGGTGTGTTTTGCAGTGTCACAGTATGCCATTACGCTGGCACTCACTAAGCACTGTTTCAGCTTCTCAAACGCATCTGACTGAGGTTTCTCCCATCTCCAGGTTTTTTCTTTCTTGTCAGCAACCGGAGTGGTTCAGTCAATGTTGCCATGTTGGGTATGAAGCGAGCAACATATGCAACCATTCCCAAGAATAAGCGAACTTCAGCAACGTTCTTGGGTTCCTTGATATTGAGAATGTCCTGTACTTTCTTTGATCTAGCCAACGATGTGCAACGGATTTGTTGTGCAGTATGGATATAACTTGATGTTCGTCTCTTTCACATTTGGTTTTCTAGTGAATTAACTCAACGTTGCGTCATCGATAAGATTTTCGGGACATCCAGAATCAACCACTATTTGGACTGCAGACTGCTCATCGCCGACGTTGTTCTTGGTGATGTGGTGACACCGAGGAACGTTTCAACTTCATGGAGTTCAGAGACGGGGTCTGATATCATCTTGTCGCCATCGACAACGTAAAACTGGGTATTAATTGGGAACATCTTTGTCCAGTTTGTGATGACAAGGGCGAAAGATGAGTAATGAATTAATTGAATAGATGTGTCGATTTGTCCGTTCGAATTAAATATACCCGAATCTACAAATGTGCGGCACGTTTGAGAGTCCTTTTTATGTTTACGACAATAATATTGTTCCCAGTCCAACACCATTCTGACGACAGGATCTCGGACAACAAAGATGATGTTAACGTTAGCGTTTATCGCGTGTATGCGCGCTACAGTTACAAGGTCTTCGAAATAGTTTGCTGATTTTGTCACACTAATCTGATTCGCTTGAGACGGCGTCATTTGGCTGCAATACCATTCCAAGCGACGTACGGATGAGTCGACGATCTTGCCGTTTTATAGTTGATTTCTTTCGGCCTCTCCCCGGAAGATCTTTCACAGAGCCTATATTCCGGTGCTTCTGCACAATGCTAGCAACTACATTCTTGGAAATTATAAATTTCCCTGCAATTTCCCTCATGCTGGCTCCATTTCTGTTTAGTACCACAACCTCAAAGCGTCGCTCATCAGTCATTCGATGTTTTCCGCTCATCTTTTCTATTCACGAAACAAAAATATCTTATGTTATTTGACAAATATTTGTTCTACATTGTATTTGCAACCATAACATTGTATTTTGTAATAATCTTATTCATTTTCTCCATGAAATTTAAATAAATACATTTTATTTCATTTTTTTAATCAGATAATCATTAGGTATGGCATATAACCTCTGAAAACAAGGGTGATAGTAGTTGAACTCATGAATCAGCGTAGCAAGATCACATATTATCACCCACGTATACACAATTTTCACATAAACTGTTCTATCTTAAGTACAATCAAAGTATATCTTATCTAGACAGACTCTAGAGTACTCTGTAAATCTACCACAAGTGCAAGATTCTGTTAATAAACACGTCAAATATCGATATTTTACTTGAAAAACTGTCCTAGACTACCGTAGATATATTATAAATAACTTACCGCTACAATGATGTTAAATTATTTGGTGCCGCTATCTGCTGGAAAAGATCAAACTTAATCGAAGTAAGAAAATCAAGCAATTTTCAAGTTTACCAGTTAATTATTTCCAGTACTGTATATAAATATATTCAAGAAAAATACGACTTAGCCGATCACATTCTCCTCAAAGCTCAAAGCCAAAGGCTTGAAATTAATGTCATTTTGTTTTGCTATTTTTCCTGGGAGGGCTATGTTACCGAATCAGCTGAAAAGATGCCCAAAAGACTAATCTAGCCAGATATAGTGGTCGATCATGAGGGTGTATTTGGGAAAGTCTATGGCGCAATGGCAATTAACAAAATAATACACGTGTTTTGTGTCTCGTTGTTGTCTTGTGAACGATCGGCATGTTTAACGAACCGGCATTAAATGTCTGCCGGACAATTGGATTTCGCAAGCTACCAGACGTAACGACCAAACTAATTTCTTTAGACTATAAAAATACGCATTTTTTTATTAAACATAATGCATACCATATCTAAGCTATTAATACACTATATATATGGACATAACTGAACTGGATTCGCGATAGTCAAACAAGCTGAGGAAGCAACTTCAACTGAAAAGATTAATATGTATTCTCCCCCTCCGACCAGACCGGGAGGTGAGGAGGAACATTCTTGGAAAGACGCAAACATTCAAACAGAGTTGATGATCCGCATCCAGATTCATGTCCATGAGAACTGTCGAGGTCTGTAGTGTCGGAGTAAGTTTTACCTGACGTCCTAATGAAACGGTACCTAATCTTAGCCGACGTGTTTCGACCCAGTCTGGACGAATGAAGAGATTTCTGGTAAAATGGTAGAATCTCTGTTATCTGTACTTACTTAATTGAAGATTATTTATTACTTAAATATTATAATATTCGTAACATCCGTTAACGAACTGTGCAATATAATTATTGTTTTACTATATGGACAAAAATTGTTTTGGCAAACTGCAGAAAAGTGTGTCTTCGGATTTTCACATGCTCTAGACGCCACAAAAATTAATATACAACCATATTTTAAGTGCTGGTGAAAAGACGTACAATTATCTGTAAATTGCCCGCTCAATCTACTTCAGCGGTCCAAAAGGTTTAGAGATATAAATAAAAAATGACGAGTACCCCAAAAAAACGTATCTTTTACGATTTTCCACTTCTTACACCACTGAGTTTGACTATTATTTATGGCACTAAAACCTTTCTTTTGTGTCTGTGTCTCAGAACATACATGAAATTGTGACATGTCTATCTTTCAATCTATGAAAATGTTGGAAACATTATTTTGAGGGACCAATTTATGTTCTTCACAGATTTGCAGTTTATTACGACACCCAATATAAATAAAATCCAAACACATCAAGAGCCATGATATTAGAAGGACTTAATGTTCCCATGCTACAGGAGATGGTTATATAATAATAATTTCTATACTACTTCCAACCAAAAAGTCATCAGACATATTTGAAATCACATAAATGTTGCAACTTTTTAAGACATGTTTATTACGACATCCGGTTTCTCCTAAACTGTATACTTATTGTTTCACTGAGTATGTTCTTGTGTATTACTTCACATTAACTAGACACAACTCAGATATGTGGAAGCTCCCAAACTAGGCTTGAGACAGAGTCTCCACCTCTAATCATTAATTGACATTGAGATATTGTTACCTCCTTCTTCTTTTGAAAAAAGTTGTGAATTTTAGAGACACACCAGTATGTAATATAGTTCTTTAGTAATGTCCTCTTAGCTTGGTATACACGAACGTGTTCATATCAATTAATGTTCACAATTAAATTGCACTCATATTACTGTGTCACTTTGAATCTACAACCTGTCGAAAGTTCAAATGTTCACAATTTTCAATGTCATGAATTTAGTTTGTAACAGTGTTTTTGTTTCAAATTTGATCAGGGATGAGACCTACCCTGAACCAATTCAGTAGAAGGATTATTATGCCAAGTATCTATTGAACATATTCACCAATTACCAAAGCGTGTTGGTGCTTTCACCACTCTTCCCGACCTCGTTCATATGTTTTCCATAGTGGTCGCTGACGGATTTGTTGGTGCCGTCGGTTCCTTCTGCATTTCTGGTCTTTCTACTTCTACCACGCCAGGTTCTTTCTCACTGGCTGCTGTCGGTGTTTGATCACTCTCGGTTGGTTCGGTTGTTGGCGGAGCTTAGTTTGAGTTTCTTAAGTGGATCATGTTTCGTAGGAGTATACCACATGCTGTTTCCACTTCATATGAACGCTCGTCAAGCCTTCTACTAACCACAGCCTTTCCCCATCTTTCCTCTCCAAGTTGAAATGGTTTGATCCTGACTGTACCTCCTTCATTTATGATTGGGAGGTCCTTGGCTGTTCTGTTGTAATTCTGGGCCTGTTTGACTTTATTTCGCTCCATCTTCTCCCTCTCTTTCGCTGTTATGTCATCACCTCTTGGTTTCAGCAAGTTGGATGTTGTTGGAAGACAAGACCTGGTTCTCCTTCCTAGCAGGCGCTGTGCAGGACTGCTACCTACTCCTTGACTTGGCGTGTTTCGTATTTCTAGGAAGGCTTTGTAGACATCACTGTTTCCTTCTTTGCATTTTCTCATCGTTCTCTTGGTCATCTTGACAGCTGCTTCAGTTTTCCGTTGGTGGTGTGGCGATCTCACCACATGTTCAAAATCCCATTCTCGAGCAAACTTCTCGAACTATGCGGACACATACTGTGCTCCGATGTCACTTACGACAGTAGAAGGGATTCCGTTCCTAGCGAATTGAGACTTCAGCTTGCGAATGACCGTTGCAGATTTTGTAGCGTACAGTCTGTCTACCTCCCAACAGTTTGACAGGTACTCGACCGTGATCAAGTAGTATCTTCCCTCGAGTGGGAACAGGTCTGTTCCAACCCTCTCCCATGACCTTGATGGCATTTCCTGAGGCATTAGGGTTTTCTTCTGGTTACTCATCTCGTAGGTTATGCACCTTTTGCAACTACATATGTAGTCCTTCATCTCTGAGTTCATTCCTTTTCTAAAAGAACCTTTTCGTGCTCTGCGGAGGCAGCTTTCTGTACCAAGGTGTGCTTGATGTACTGCAGACTTCATTTCATCCCGCAGACTTGGGGGGTACAACTACGCGTCCACGTCTGAAGACGTCCTGGATTGACAGCTCATCTCGGATACTGAAGTTTGTCAGGTTACGTTTTACGTATTAAGCGCATATTGCATTTTAAGTTCAGAACCATTAAGGAACGAACTGGTTTACCTCATAGAGGTATCTTGACATGTACGGGTTATTTTTAAAAGGTATAGAAGACACGTCCAATTCTAGGGGTCGTAGATTAGTCCCTGAAAGTTTGGCGCTCGAGGTTCAAGCCGCTTATGAGGGAAACCGTAATCTACATACGCTAGGTCGATTGTAATAAGATGTCGCTATACGACGTCAAATCACGTTGTTTCACGTCATTGCATAACGTTGCAACGAGACGTTCATGCTACACATTTTTATCGCGTCACATTACTACGTCACTACGTTACATTCTGTTCATTCACATTTCTATGCCACATCACAAAGCTAACTTATGTACTATGTATTTTTCAAGTTATTAAAAAAAACTTTGCAATGCACTGTTTTGTTTAGTGTTATTTAGAGAGCTAAGAATCTACCTCGAAGGTGCGTATTCTGTTCTGTATTAGATACATCTCATCGCGACGTCACAGACACGTGCGTAGTGAGGATTCTGTTCTGTATTAGATACATCTCATCGCGACGTCACAGACACGTGCGTAGTGAGGATTCTGTTCTGTATTAGATACATCTCATCGCGACGTCACAGACACGTGCGTAGTGAGGATTCTGTTCTGTATTAGATACATCTCATCGCGACGTCACAGACACGTGCGCAGTGAGGATTCTGTTCTGTATTAGATACATCTCATCGCGACGTCACAAACACGTGCGTAGTGAGGATTCTGTTCTGTATTAAATACATCTCATCGCGACGTCACAGACACGTGCGTAGTGAGGATTCTGTTCTGTATTAGATACATCTCATCGCGACGTCACAGACACGTGCGTAGTGAGGATTCTGTCCTGTATTAGATACATCTCATCGCGACGTCACAGACACGTGCGTAGTGAGGATTCTGTTCTGTATTAGATACATCTCATCGCGACGTCACAGACACGTGCGTAGTGAGGATTCTGTCCTGTATTAGATACATCTCATCGCGACGTCACAGACACGTGCGTAGTGAGGATTCAGATACGTATTTGTCACGTCTCAACGTGAAATAACAAAAACATAATGATATATTGTGACGACGCAATCACGTTTTGTCGTGACCGTTCTCGATTATTTCTTCATATGGTTATATTGTTATTATTATGACACACACACACACACACACACACACACACACACACACACACACACACACACACACACACACACACACACACACACACACACACATATTATATATTATTGAGCTCGATATATTATATAATACACACCCATATCAACACCGAAAGAGGCAATTCGACAGTCAGTATAAGACCTTTAGTAAATCATGTATACACCTCTGTATAGATTCCCATAAGTATGGTATTCGTAGTGCATTGCTATGCCAGCCACCCGTCTAATGCCATCCGAAGTAACGTCCAACAACTAGGTAGAAGCGTTGATTCAGCAGTTTGAAGTAATCCGCAACTTCGCTTCGACTTTCACCGTAGGGTGTTTGACGTCGTTGTGTTCTCTGCTTAAACACCCTTTAGGTCCTGTATCGTAAACCAAGCAGTACATTCCACATTCGAATACGACGTTCGTGTTGTTAAAGTGGTGGCGTAAATCGAGAAACGTTTCAACGTTAGGATGTTCAGAGACGGGGTCCATAATCAATTTGACACCATCGACGATGTGCAACTGAATATTGATTGGGAATACTTCTGTCAAGCAAAAGACGTATGACGAATTAAGTTAAAAGCTGTGTCGATTTTTTGTTCGAAATAAATATACCCGAATCTTCAAATATGCGGCAGGTCTGAACGTCCCTCACATGTTGACGACAATATTATAGCCAGTCCGACAGCATTCTGACGACGGGATCTCGGACAACTAAGATAATCTTGACGCCCGCGTTCATCGCGTGTTTGCGAGCAACAGTTTCGTCCGCTTCAAAGTAGTCCGTCGATAGTGCCACGGTAATCTGATTCGGTTGAGACGGCGTCATTTTTCTATCAACCCAAGCCTATATCGTAGTATTGGTTGCTGGTGAAGAACAACATGCTTTCTTCACCTGTTGTCGTTACGATATCAGGATGTAAATCCATGTAGGCGATCAAGGCCATGGTGCCGCAATTCTTTGCTCCGATAACGATGCACTGTAGTAGGCGATTGCGATGTTTCGTTTTCTGGTCCAACATTCGCATCCCCTCCAAGGTTTGTATTGCCAGCATCACGCCACCTCTTTGTGCGGCGTGTAGTTCAGTAGACACTCTCTCATACGTCGACCGAACACTACGTCTATTCCCCATCATTTGGTAAGTTTCCCTAACTATATATATCAGTGCTAGTATGACGACTGCTTGACACATCATTCGTATGCTTACTCGGTGGTACGCCATGTTGGGTCGGCGGACGTCAGGACCTAGCAGGTGTAGCTTGATTCTACCGGACCATTCTTGTCGGCAGATTTTGAGCGAAGTGTCACCTATCAGCTGTTAACGTTGACGACTCAGCAAAGGTGTGGTTCGTAGTTCGGACAAAGTGAACGAGAAGCATTATGAACGTTAATTAATAGACTTAATGGGTGTTTCATGTGTCTTATCACTGAACATAACCCCCCCGTGCTCATCGCCTTTCCCCCTTGCGGCGTGATGATCAGTAAAACTCTGCTATTATACAATAATTGTATACTATTTGTGGTATCAATATTATGACAATAGGACATAGTCAAAGGTGTTCGTTTGTAAACGTGGCACTGGTTGTCCTTGCGTTGTCTGTAAATGAATGGAACAGATTATCTGCTGATTGTGTGGGTGCTAGTAGCGTGAATATGTTTAAAAATAAAATCGACACATACCTCAGACGGGCGGGATACACATAGATAAAAGGGTCGGACTCTCGATAAGCCAAAGGGCTTCCTTGTCCACCTGCCACCTAGAGTTAATTCTCTGGGTGGCAATCTTGTTAAATCTTGTTAAAATCTTGTTGTTTAGTGAAAACGTAAGCCGGATGTGTGTGTGTGTGTGTGTGTGTGTGTGTGTGTGTGTGTGTGTGTGTGTGTGTGTGAGTTTGTTTGTTTGAGTGTAAGCATGCGTGCGTGTGTGCGTGCGTACGTGAGCCTGTATTTGACGACATTCAGTGCGGGAAACTTACAATACGCACAAGAAAACATTGTTTGTATTGTAGTGATTTCTTTTTTGAACAATTTCAAAAGTTGTTACGCTAGCAGATATAGTTGAAGAAGTGACACATGCAACTACATTGTCAGATGACATCCTCTTGCAGCTGGACTAGTGACTATAATACGAAACCGAAGTTATTCTTCATTGCCTTTACCTTACGCAACGCTCTGTCTTTTCCAGTCGTCTGTCGTAAGCACATATGACTGACAACGACACAATTTGATTTCGATGGAAGCACAGTTTTAGCTTTGAAAACTATTAGCAATTCAAACATTTGGTGATCACATCATCATCTACGCTTGCATTGCGGTGCCACAGATGAAGACCAAGTAAAAAACAATGAACGATTAACGGTATAGAATATACTGGAAACTGGCAGCCAGGTTAGCATGGAAGCTACAGACCTTTTGAAACAGGTATGTTTGGAAGAATCTTTGGCCACACATCAACGAAAAGCTACGCCAAAAAACAAACATTTGTAATCTTTAGCAACACACATAAAGAGATGGAGATGGCAAGGGCACGAGCGCCGGATGTTTCATAGCCTAAGACATCCCTTCGATTTATATTTGATGCCAGAAAAAGACGGGTACAGACTAACTAAAGAAACACGACGAAGTAGCGTGGAGAAAGACACAAAAGTATTCAGCCTGACTTGGGCCACCATCCTCAAGCAGGCAGACCGACAGCAGGGCCGTTCTCTTATTGAATCTTTATAATGTACCATAGGATGCATATCATGCATCCTATGGATTTGAAGGCCCAACGATCCCAGTTATCAATGAAAGTTATCAAGTCTTAGGACTACTTTTAAATGGTGTTTGGCTACTAATGCGGTTTCGCCGATAACGGTTCGGTTTGGACATTTTAGTCTATTAATTGCGCTTTCCCGTACACTTTACATGTGAAATTTTCGTCATTCATACGGTGTCTCCGTAATTTTTACATAACCGCAAAATCTCCATTGCGGCAATTAATAAAACATTTGAATTTGGTCAATTCTGAATTAGCTCTGGTATTACTTACTCTCGGCTTACAGTTATATTGGCCATGTCTTGATGCTCTCAACGTTTCTTGCCTTTTACTGGCGCCTGTGCTGTCTAACGTGCTTTCCAGACGATCTCACTCACTCACTCTCTCACTCATCTCTTGACCGGGCCGATCGTAGTGATGCGCGTTTACAGGCTTCAGCAGCGATTTTCTTCCATCTGGGACGGTTGAGTGCTGCATCGTATAACTCACTTGGGTGTAGACCCGTCCACTCTCGGATGTTGACCATGTACATTTTTTGTTTTCTTCCTCATTTTCTGCCGCCTTTGACCTTGCCTTGTAGGATTTGTTTGGCAAGTGTATTGTGCCTGAATATGTGGTTGAACCATTGGAGTTGTCGGCGCGTCACTGTGGTCAGAAGTTCTCGAGGTCCTGCGGCTTTAATGATCGCTTGCATAACCGCCACATTTGTGACGTGGCCTCTGTAAGAACTTTTCAAAATCTTACCGAAAGATTTCTTTTCAAAAGCAGACATTTTTCTTTCGGTCTCCGCTTTCAGTGTCCAGCCCTCGCATCCATATGTAAGCATTGAGACAACCAGGCTTTTGTAGAGTCGTATATTTGTTGTCGTTTTGATGTTGTTGTTGCTCCATATCTTATCGAGTCTTGCAGTCGCTGATGTTGCCAGATTTACACGTGTGCGTATTTCATCATTGGAGTCACCATCAGAGGAGATTATCGATCCAAGGTACCTGAATGAAGTTACTTCTTCAAAGCGTTCTCCATTCATCAATATAGTAGTTACTGGTGCTATTTTGCTGTTCACCATGAACAGATGATGTAGACGCATAATATGATCAGTCAGTATGGAATGAATAATGACAAAAGCTAGCGACAAGTCTAAAGTGCAAGGGCGGTGACGGTTCCGTCGTTACGTGCGCTGAGGATGTCGCTTTGTACTTTCAGTAAAGCAGTTCTTTGTAGAATGCTCTTTCCGGTATGCTGATTGAGTCGACTCGTACAGATTGTTTGCTCCTAGATGTTGCTCGAGGCGCGTATCCAGACCTTTCTCGAGTATTTTAGAGACACCTTTACCTATGTCTATCTCATAACACCCTTCTAGTATACACACGCGCGCGCGCGCGCGCAAGCACGGACGCACGCACGCAATCACGCACACCTCCCCACACACACAATGTCGATTTTGTTTTAAAACATATTCAAGCTGGCAGCACCCACACAGCACCCACACAGCACCCACACAGCACCCACACAGCACCCACACAGCACCCACATAGCACCCACACAGTACCCACACAGTACCAACACAGCACCCACACAGCACCCACACAGCACATTCAGCAATCTGTTCCACAGAAGATCACAAAAGAATGCAACCTATTATCTGCTGATTATGTGGATGCTAGCAATGTGGATATATTTAAAACATATACCCCTGAATGGCGCCGGGATACGCTTAGATAAAACAGGTTGTACTTTCGATAAGCCAAAGGCTTCCTTGCCGCCCACTTTGTGTCTAGATTTAATTCCTTTGGTGGCAATATTGTTAAATCTTGGTATCAGGCAGTAATTCTTGCCGATGTTTTAATTTATTGTCTTTGATCGCGGCCTAATGTGCACACGTAACACGCTTATAGTCAGTAAGTACAAAGGAGGCAGCGAACGACTTGCTTGAGATTGGGAGCTGATTATTGGGAGACGTTCGTGCACGCACGTTTTTGACAGCCAGGTCGTTATTGGGTCGATATCTCACGTTCATTTTCTCTCGCTGGTGAGCATGAGGCAATCGGCGCTGAAATGTGTTTCGTTCCTGTGGTCGTCGGCGTCAGCTCAGTGTTTCCGCAATACCACAGTCGATGGTTGAGGTCTTTATGGTGAATAAATTGACAACGTCTTCGGTGAGTTGCATGTGCGTGGCGTGTTGTGGCAGCACGAGACTGCCGCTCCCCGTCAGCTTCTTGGAGAGTCCGAACACCGAATTAGTAGCAGATTGGTGTGGGAGGAGGAAAAAGAGCACAGGAAGAGAAATAGACAGATGGAGGGAGGGAGGGAGGGAGGGAAGGAGGGAGAGGGAGAGATGAATAGATGACGAGAGAGATAGAGAGACAGGGAGAGAGGGAGAGGGAGAAGGGGAGGGAAGAGAGGGGGTACAGGAGAAAGAGAGAGAAGCGGGGAATAGCAAATAGTTGGAAAGGAAGGAGAGCACAGAGAGAGAGAGAGAGAGAGAGAGAGAGAGAGAGAGAGAGAGAGAGAGAGAGAGAGAGAGAGAGAGAGAGAGAGGAAAGAAAGACAGAGAGAGATAGAGAGAAAGAGAGAGAGAGAGAGAGAGAGAGGAAAGGGAGAGAGAGAGAGAGAGAGAGAGAGAGAGAGAGAGAGAGAGAGAGAGAGAGAGAGAGAGAGAGAGAGAGAGAAAGAGAGACAGAGAGGGAAAAGAGAGAGAGAGAGAGAGAGAGAGAGAGAGAGAGAGAGAGAGAGAGAGAGAGAGAGAGAGAGAGAGAGAGAGAGAGAGAGAGAGGAGGGAGAGTTAGGGTGAGGAGAGAATTGCTGAGGGAACTTATAGAGAAGGGAATAAATCTCCCATTTAGGTGTAATTATGCCTTTAGAGGGTATTTTTAATTAGACTACATATTGCTTCTTAATAAAAGAAAAATTGCAGATAAATGTTTAACAAGTTTGTTTTAATTCATGCGCGACAATGTTTCTTATACAATATTGGTGGTCAATGCACACATATTGATGTAGACTGGAATTGGTGCATGTGTAGATGCGATAACTTTTTTTTACTTTTTACGTAATGTTCAGACGGTATTAATATTATGTTACCAAGTTCACTTTATGTCAATAAACATACGATTGTCTTAATATATGTTGGCAGTTGGCTTTGGTTTAAATTTATACTAGTTTTAGCATAGTTTCCTAATGTTTCTGATTGTATATTTTGCGTGTGCATGATGGGGGGCAGGGGGGACAAGCGTGTATGTATGTTGACGCCACAACGCCAAGAATTCCTCGTACATTTTAAATGCTACTTGGTAATAAACAGTCTGAATTTGAATAAGAGATTTTGTTGCGGTGTTGCTGCTAGGCGTTGACGTACGCGTATCCGAGTGCAAACGCTTAAGACGTCATCACGTGACGTTTGTGCTTTTTCTACGTGACAACCAGTTGAAAGTGCGACGTCGTAGAAGATGGAGATACAATAACATTATTCACATTAATTGGATGCTAACCTTCGCGTGATTAAGATGCTGAACAGTTTGAATTGCATTGCTGTAAGTTATTTTAGCTAATCAAGGTTCGGAGGAGAGTAAACACCGTTTCACTGTTAAGCATTTCGTAACTAACACAACCTCTTTATCCTCAATGGTTTCGAGGCTGAATGGTCGACTTGAACATTTTATCCGCCGTCATCAACTGTCAATCAATTATCAAAGGTCGACTCGGGACGAATAAAATGACTAGCTGGTTGCCAACGGTGCCTTTTTCATATATCAAAGTACCATTTCGTTACAAATGTAACACATGTTGAACGTCTATTGTTTGTTTCATATAAGAAGTAGTGGGGTAAAATTAGATGTAGACAATGCAAAAGAAAGACGCCAGCTACACAGTTTGGCGGTGGTCTTCGAGACTAAATTCAATAATGCAAAGAATGTGCATGGTTCCAACATTTCCCAAAATGCTCCGCGCTGACTAAACTTCCGCTCTCTGACCCGGTGGAATTGGATTACAAAATGTGTATCGTATGTCTCGATGCAAAGCAGCATGATCCAGTGTGTAGTATTGTGTACTAGAATCTGTGAATCAGCCACTGATCTACCGATTGGTGGTGTATTTCAAAACCACAACGACGGAGTTATGTGCTTGCGTATTGTTTATATATTATGATCTTGTAGAGGATCTTTCTCCAACCTGAGAGATCTGGGTGTGAACCAATGTCCTCCAGTAGGTGCCTCTGTGAAACTGAATTTGAATAAATCAAACTTCAGTAATGGTGATAACTGCTGCCCATATAGTGCGATGCTCATTGGGCGGGTGTGAGCTGGTTGTAAGACAACGCGAAGACCTACATTATTTTATTTACATAAAGGTTGTATATTTTTTATGGCAGTGCTACCTGTTAGTTCAAGCAGTGCATGCTAATTTTAGTTAATTCTTAGCTGGTATGAAAATACGCTCATAGTATTGCCAGGCGTGTACGCCATAAGTACTGCAAACGCACGTTCAATGAAATGTTAATTTCCCCAAGGACCACCATCAGAACATGACGCCAATTAGCTGTTGCATAAAATAGTATTGAAGCCGCCGTTTCGATCGATTCTTGAACAATTTCACTTGCTCCATCGTGCCCCAGTTCGCGTAGCTATAAATGAGTTGTGGTAGGTATACATGATCGAATACTCTTTTGGGTAGTAATTACAGTGATGCTGAATTTTTCAAGAGACGTCGATTTGGATGGCTTATTAGAATAAACAGATCTGCGAGGGGTGATGTATAAAGCTTTTTGTGTATTCCAACAGACTGGATACCGCGTTATATAAGAATATAAGAATATATTCCTTCATGACTACTTATCCGAAAGTCGTAGTTACGAGGTGCATCATTTACCGCGTAATTATCGTTGAATCTGTTCTGTCATTAGGATGCATGCCAAGAAACAAACGTTTCTAGGAACAATTAATCTACGACCGACACTCTACGCACAATAGCCACGCAAAGGCGTGTTGTAATTAGATCTGCTGATAACTTCGAAAGATATCACGCAAGATCTGATTAGACTATCATAGTCATATGTGTTGCGAGTGATTGCGATGTATTGTTACTAAATGTAAATAACATAAATTTGCGTGCCGAATGTCGATCAATGGATCATTGGTCAGCCGAAATAACCGCAAACATTTAAATGGGATAATTGGGCGTGCCAAATGTCGAATATGTCATTGGTTAATTCAAACAAATTAGATAAATAAATAATGTCGAAAGCGATAAATGGTATCGATATTTTTCCTGGAATCGTAGAAGGGTCATTGCCCTGTGTAATGTTTCCGTCCATGTGCATTACCATATAAGTTAAATTGTATAATGTTGTTCTAAATCAAGCTATTTAACTATTACTACTTTTATTGAAATACTATTGTCATCTTTTGACAAATATTAGGCTATGTGCACCAAAATTCCATATTAATAGTACTGCTGTTAGCAAGCTAAAAATGTCTCAATTTCGAAGATAATAACAGTGGAAGTTGATGGCTTTATTATATAACAATGCCGGTTAACCGAATACTTATATAGTAAAAAAGGTAAGTTCTTGTATAGCGCAGTATCCAGTCTTCAGGACTTCTACAAACCGGTTTGCAATTTACTCCCTGGCAGACCTGTTCAATCGAACACCATCTCGAATTCTCTGGGAAGCATTCATATAATGGCGTTCTTAAGGTCGCATTGGGCCATGCCCTCTGGAAATCCTTTCTTTAACTGTTCCTATATAAATGATTGCGCCACTACACCTTAACATGGAAAATTAGTGAGTGACTAAGCTTGCCCCTTGGCCAGGATACGCCAATGACCATATGGCATTACTTATTAGACATCTAACAGAAACATTTAAAGTAAAAAGTTAAGTTAAGTTCTTATATAGCGCGTCCTTAGGACTGCTCAAAGCGCATTACACTTTACTCCCTGGCAGACTTGTTCATCTTGACTTCTTTGGCTGCAATTAATACGCGAAGACTATTCGTACACAAATATCCACCACTATCTTTAGCCAGGTACTCATTCATACAGCTGTGTGAACTGGAGCAACGTATAGTGAACGAACTTGACCAGGGTTCGACACGGTAGCATAGGGTTCGGAACCGGATTCTCTTGATTGAGAATCATATGCTCTGTCCACTAAGCCACTGCGCTCACATATTTAAGACGCAGCAGTGTTCTTGGCGTTGACCTTACTATATGTTGAAAGCGAATGGTTATGGATTAAGTTTGTCATTTAAATTGGATAAAGAGTATAAGAAAGTTTGCTACGTAGACCCAATGTTTAAAAAAACTGAGTAGTTAGGGATCATCTCAGAACGTCGATGTGCGATTTCAGACGAAGATACTTTCGTTTGAGAAGGAGGTCAGAGGCTGTTTAGTCTGGCGTCGGACATCGATATTTTACGCTTCGAACCGATACTGTTAATATATTGATATCATCATGTCAAGGTTTACAAACTGATATCAAAGGGGAGGGGGCGGGCGGCTGAAGCCAGATGAAAGTTTCGTCTGATATCGGACATCGATGTTCTGACATGATCCCTTACGGATGTCTCAACGATGGGTCGACAGAAATAAGAGTTTGAAACTTCCCACTCATCACTAAGCATGCTACGTATATGTTTTGCATTGTTTCTTATTAAAATTATGTCGCTTGACTAACGTGCATTTGATGATACATTACGTGGGTATACTTTTATATACTCTGTTTTTCCTCGCAAAATCTATAACGGCATTGTCATGAACACGTTATTGGCGTAATTGCGACGCCCTTCTCGTGGCACGTGTACATTCTACATGGCTTTGTGGCCACCTCGGTAGAACAGCCACCTCGCAATTAAGGTCCCAGGGACAGTACCAACTTATTTACGAAACAGTAACGTATAAGAAATGAATCAATCTGAGGTGGTTACCGGTCGCCTTAATAGAAAGGTTCCTCTGTACTGCTGAATTTATATGTCCCATTATAACGATCACATGAATCCAGTGGCGTACCTGGAATCCCGGAAAGAGACAAGCGTAGTTACCTGTTATTTCCCATGCTACAATTTGATTTCCAACAGGTTACATGTAGAAAAAACAATTCTCAGGGGGCATTTAACAAAGCCCCCTCACCATCTAAACACGTTAGTGTGAGTTTGTAAGCCACTATTTTTGTACTGCTGAACTCCAGTAGCGGAGTGCAATAAAATCGAAAAAGACAGTTAATTTTACTCAGTGTTGAACACAAAGAAACGTCATTCCAAGCGATCATTCTTTATTGATATCTGCTCTACACAATAGCAACCTCTGTTGGCTGCATTCCAGTGTGTAAATATTTAATCATGTGAATGCTATACCCCGCCACTCGCAGACGAGCAGGCACAATGTGCTGTCGGTGAAACAAGAGCATACGCCCACTAGCTCAAAGCATTAATAGTTTAATACACAATCCCTGTCATAGACGACATCGGCAGCAATTCTTTCTGACTGTAGTACTTAGAGCCTCTGTCATGTCCGCGTAATAGCGGGGTTTAATGGACAATTCACATCAATTTACTGGTATATCAACGTCGCGAGATCATAACAAAACAAAACAGGAACACTATGAGGGCCAATGCCTGTGATAAATGCTGAAAATACATTAATACGTTTGGCAAGACGACCAAGGATATTAACATATGAACGTACATGCGTATACAGCCTACCAAAGAAGATTTGGGGTTTCACGCTGCACACTATTTATGTTAATTCTCGACTTAGCTATTTTCAAACCCGCTGTGGTTCATTTTGAACGTTTTGTTTGCTGATCACAAACACATTCGTGCGCAAATGTTAAATCGTCTTCAGCCAACGCACGATATCATTCACTATCTATGACAACCGACATCCCACGCGAATAGTGTTACATCCTGGTACAACGTGGATCAAGCTTTACTTAATAATACTAAGTGCATTCCTGCATACACCATCTGAGATTCACTGCCATATTTTGTGCAACTGTCAGATGTCATGGGCTACCAAACTGGAGGCGCCGCAGATCCCCCAGTAACATGCACATGTATTATAGACTGTGGCATATCGCCATAGGGGTAATTGGTTGAGTACTCTATACTAATACTGAGATGGCGTTTGAATGTCGCTCAGCCTCTTGTACGGTTTCAGTTCGATTTTCATAAGAAACCGTTTGGATACTGACACTTCGTAACATTATTGTAACATTAATTTGATTCAGTTAATCTTTATTATTCCATCTCAACACTAGTGACAGGCACCATCTACGGTTCAGTTAATCTTTGTTATTCCATCTCAACACTAGTGACAGGCACCATCTACGGATTCAGTTAATCTTTATTATTCCATCTCAACACTAGTGACAGGCACCATCTACGGATTCAGTTAATCTTTGTTATTCCATCTCAACACTAGTGACAGGCACCATCTACGGTTCAGTTAATCTTTATTATTCCATCTCAACACTAGTGACAGGCACCATCTACGGTTCAGTTAATCTTTATTATTCCATCTCAACACTAGTGACAGGCACCATCTACGGTTCAGTTAATCTTTATTATTCCATCTCAACACTAGTGACAGGCACCATCTACGGTTCAGTTAATCTTTGTTATTCCATCTCAACACTAGTGACAGGCACCATCTACGGTTCAGTTAATCTTTGTTATTCCATCTCAACACTAGTGACAGGCACCATCTACGGATTCAGTTAATATTTATTATTCCATCTCAACACTAGTGACAGGCACCATCTACGGTTCAGTTAATCTTTGTTATTCCATCTCAACACTAGTGATAGGCACCATCTACGGATTCAGTTAATCTTTATTATTCTATCTCAACACTAGTGACAGGCACCATCTACGGATTCAGTTAATCTTTGTTATTCCATCTCAACACTAGTGACAGGCACCATCTACGGTTCAGTTAATCTTTATTATTCCATCTCAACACTAGTGACAGGCACCATCTACGGTTCAGTTAATCTTTATTATTCCATCTCAACACTAGTGACAGGCACCATCTACGGTTCAGTTAATCTTTGTTATTCCATCTCAACACTAGTGACAGGCACCATCTACGGTTCAGTTAATCTTTGTTATTCCATCTCAACACTAGTGACAGGCACCATCTACGGTTCAGTTAATCTTTATTATTCCATCTCAACACTAGTGACAGGCACCATCTACGGTTCAGTTAATCTTTATTATTCCATCTCAACACTAGTGACAGGCATCATCTACGGTTCAGTGAATCTTTATTATTCCATCTCAACACTAGTGACAGGCACCATCTACGGTTCAGTTAATATTTATTATTCCATCTCAACACTAGTGACAGGCACCATCTACGGATTCAGTTAATCTTTATTATTCCATCTCAACACTAGTGACAGGCACCATCTACGGATTCAGTTAATCTTTATTATTCCATCCCAACACTAGTGACAGGCATCATCTACGGATTCAGTTAATCTTTATTATTCCATCTCAACACTAGTGACAGGCACCATCTACGGATTCAGTTAATCTCTATAGTGACATGTTAACACTGGCGTCACGTAACCTTGTATCTTCTCTGAGGCGCCGATGTCCACTAGCCTATTTCCATGTTCGTTCATTTCCTTGCGGCAATGACCTCTGATTTACCAACTGATCCTGTTTGTTTAACATAAGAATTGCTATTTAGGGTTATTTACTTACGTAGATTAATTGTTCCTAGAAACGTTTGCTTCTTGGCATGCATCCTAACGACAGAACAGATTCAACGATAATTACGCGGCAAATGGTGCACCTCGTAACTACGACTTTCGGATAAGTAGTCATGAAGGAATATATTCTTATATTCTTATATAACGCGGTATCCAGTCCGTTGGAATACACAAAAAGCTTTATACATCACCCCTCGCAGATCTGTTTATTCTAATAGGCCATCCAAATCGACGTATCTTGAAAAATTCAGCATCACTGTAATTACTACCCAAAAGAGTATTCGATCATGTATACCTACCACAACTCATTTATAGCTACGCGAACTGGGGCACGATGGAGCAAGTGAAATTGTTCAAGAATCGATCGAAATCAATCTGATACTGAGACAAACTTAAGACCGTGAACGACACCGGGTACTGCTGTTCGGATAGACCACGTTACTAGTCTACCATTTGACAGACAGCTTGAGATTTCTTTCAATCTTTGCAACATTTCTCCTACGACTTGAATGAATAGTAACTGACATGTTGTGTGCCACGTTTGTACATAACATGTAATATTTTTATCTTCAAAAATATACATCATAAAAAGCCACCCGTCTTAATCAGATGGACTGACATGATTGACATAATACTGCATGTAGACCCATATGAGGGTTCAACCAATGTCCCTTAACGTTTTGCAGGTGGTCAAAAACTAACAAAACATGTGTTATCATCAAGTATCTGTAAAGCCATTGTAGCAACAAGTTAAATTCCACTCATTTATCCACAAAAGAAGTGTTCTAAAATCATGCATATCACACAGTCCACATTTCCTGGGAATGGGTAGTAGTGGGCGAATACCATAGATATACTGTGTCTACGCGTACTCCGCCGGAACGTCGGACGGCCGACCTTTCCCCGACGGGTACCGGAGATAGCGGCACCACTTGACGTCACGTAGCTGCGGGCCTGTCGTCACGTGATCTGTCGTCACCGTTCCGCTGAGGTCCCGCCAGCGATGGCGGCCCGGCTTGAGCGAGTAGAGAGGAGGAAGAGAGAACATGTTATGACTCAACATCGGTAGGTTGTTGTTGTTCGTCTCGACGGAAGTGTCTGCAGCATCCGGGTATTGCACTTGATGTGCAGCTGGTCCCGTCTTCCGGTCTGTCTCGCCGAAAGTGGAACTTTGTGTGGTATCCGCGTGACGCATTCGTTCCGGTTGTGCGCGATTTTTTTGGTTCTTCTCACCGGACGTTTCTGTCGTCTTGTCGTTTTGGAGTTTATCGCCCGGAAACATGAGCATCTTCTGGTAAGCATCGACGGACATGTGCGTAGTGTCAGTATGACGTGTATTATGCGAAAATGAGTTAGTACTCTCATAATCACCCTCTGTCACCTCCACGAATCTACCCTTCGGGTCGATCCTCATGGCAGGCACGTGAAGATTGCGCTCATGCCTCTGCTCAGCGTCATCCGCCTGCAGTATCGTCGCCAGGAAGTGATGCGAGTCGTCGTCGTCATTAATCACGTGATCGTCACCGCCATTAATCACGACACGTGCTTCCGACGACAGCGTTCTGTTTGCAGTTCCGTCGGGCGATTGCACGACAATCAACGGCAGCGTGAGTCCGCTCTTATTGACAGCGGCTTCTGGAACGGGGGTGTCGTCTGCGTCGTTCTCACCACTGAACGCGATGACGTTCGTAGCTTTACGGGGGCGTTTGTCTCGCCCGTTTCCTCCGCTGTTTGCACGGACCGTGCCTCCCCGGACAAGTGGTGTCGAGGCCGCCCCGTTGTAATAGAACGCCGACTTCACCTTCCCGTGCCACGTGTTCGAGCGCGAGACCCGAAAGGAGTCCCCACTGGATGTCGCGGTCGTTCTGCCTCGCGACTGAAGTTGCGCGCGCAGTTTCTCTTGGCGCTTGCGCATCGACTTCGAAGCGTAGTCGATTTCAAAGACAGTCATTTTGTAGGCGAGGTCAAGGTCGCGGCGCACGTCGTTGAGGCGAACGCGCTCTTTGATGTTCACCGCCCGGATGTGACGTAATGACAGCGGACTGAAGAGTTTGTCACTGATATTCTCAGTCTCGAAGACAGGTTGAACTAAGATGGGTTCCGTCATGTCTAGTATCCTCGCACTAAACCAAAAAAGCGTAGGCCCTATGCACAATACAACTAACACGACATCCCGGCGTCAGTACGAATGGTTTGCGTCACACCGTTTTGGATAGACAGGACGCCAATAAGCAAGTCAATCGTTTGTCTCATAGCAGCGTGGATTTACAGATGCAACATTACATGAAGACAAGTTAAATCGTGATTTTGATTTCTCTATACTGTTGTGTATCGGTAAGTCTCATACCTTGTATCTGTATGTGCTTGCAGCTCCTCTTTCTGCTTTTTATGATTATTTGTCTTGATATTTCAACGAATCACCAGCTCCATAAGCATTTATTGCGAATATAAATCACACTTCACCGGCATGCACGTACGTCAATCAAGTCCCACGCGATGAAGTTCACGTCGAGATGCGTTTCGTTTGTTACACAACAGTGGTATCGATTTTCAACATCAAGTCGGACGACGGTCTTTGCAATAAGCCGTCACAGGTAAGATCCAATGTCCAGAGTTCGTCAGTGTCCGCGGACCGTCCAGCGAGACATACACACACGCGCCACTCCCTCTCACTCACTCTCGATCTCCGTTTACGAAGCGGATCGGCCCCGGCAACGCGTTCAGATAACAACCGCTTCGCAACCGACAGCCACGCTACCGATTATAAATTTATGAAGGCGAATCGGCGAGTATATACGTCAGCCTTGCTGCCGAGATCGAAGCAACGAGAAAGTCCTGCTGGTGTCGATGTAAATTAACCAAACTAGGATGCCGATGCATTTTGTACATGTACTCTTATTCAAGTTGTACGTATTCTAGGGCGTATAGACAAATTGTAGTGAAAGTACCCCCCGAGTTGTGTATTATGAACGAACGTGGATACTTATATGTTGATAGTATATAAGTGAACATAGCATCAGCAGACACGTTGGATAGTTAATGATTAGTCTATATGCACGTTTATTATTAGCTTCTATTGTTATCTGAAGACTCTCAAAAGTCAATGAGAGCATTCATGAGATTACGATTCACTTTTAGCGATGTCAAAGTAGTTTAGGTTCAAATGTTCCATAAAAGTAGCTATCATGGAAAAGTATAGGCCCGCGTGTATTGTAAGTAGGTGAAATATGTATGGTTAACAGTCACGTGCAGCCTATCAATTAGTAGCTCAATGAACGGTCAAAGGATTAATGTAAAGCATTATTCTTGATGCTTGTAAGCCTGATATCATTGTGCGTGTGAAGTAATTCCAACAAATTGAGGCGGTCCAGGTGTAGGCCTGTAGCGCACCACACTACAACGTAGACCAAGATGAAAACAGAGTTAGTATATACGCCCCATTCTAGCATTTGTGACCGATATGAGAATCAGCAAGTGGGAAATGCTGACAAGATTGGGAAACATGACGTTATACGTTGCGCTCATAGTTTCCTGCAACTTATGAGGCTTCGTTTCTATGGACGATCCCCGTGTGTTTTCCCTATGTCCAACTTCAGCTGGCATGGACCGTGAGGATTTCGTATCATGGTGGACTGGGAGTGGGGGAGGGGTGTGGACCTGCGATTCCAGATTCCCCAAAAAACTATCCTGCTGTCGCGGACATGACTTAGGAAGATGAGGAGGGGTGCTTGAGGAGGCATGCTCTAACATTTATTGTCTAAATCATTATTCCAGCTCTCTCCAAGCAGAACTATTTTATTTTTTGGGAAGGGGTGCGCAATCAACATATGAACAGAGTATTCTTAACATGCTCAGAACATACTTTTTTCCTTAAAAATATTCTCATAACGGCAGATGATAATAATAACAATAGAAACGCAAAACTACAAAATCCGGGACTAGTATCCCGTTCAAGGAAGTGTACAACATAACGTATTCTAAAAAGCTCATACTAATTAGTATTTACTGTTATTATTAATTAGGCTAATTAATAATAACAGTAAATACACTGTTTAACGTGTTATAAGTTAAGCAAAATTTAAACATGTAGATATTATTTTATGAAAATGCATACGGACTACACAACATGTAGACAGCACAATTGTGATACGTGATTCTACTAACACGATCTTGTCATTGTCACAATAGTCACGTGTTAAATTATATGCCCATATGTTTACCCTAGAGCTTAGTCTTCGATGACGCATTTAGGTGTCTACTTCAACTTAATACGAAGTCAAATATACGATACGGACAAGTAGGCTACTGTGATAAATCCGTCATGTGTAGTATATTTAACAAAGAATGTAATCTTCGGCTCACTGCATTGCAAACTAATATGCTGTCTTGAAGCTATCTTGGTAGAACTGAGATACAATGGTCGTCATATTAACACCAAACAGTATAAAGTCTTTCTAAGATCCGACGTCCCACGTTTCATCGATTACCCTTTGTTGGCATACTGACACATTGGGGTAAGCGAGGATAGGAAAAGGAAGCATTTTATATCAGGCTTGTGTGTGCAGTGCAATGGCGCAGTGACTAGAGCATCGGACTCTCAAAATAGATTATCTCTCAATCGAGAGAACCCGGGTTTTACGTGGTGCCACCTACCGACCAAATTCGTAAATGTAACCATTCTCCACATCTTTCGTGAAAAAGTTTGTAAGCAATGTTAGGAATAACTGCCGATCTAGCATCGTTACAATTTCCGTTCGGGAGTAACTCTCAAAACGTGCGTGACTCTCAGATTACCATCTCTTTAGTAAA
>CM034534.1:67580451-67637951 GCA_020002185.1 Paraescarpia echinospica | reverse complement strand
ATCACAGAAATTGCACGACTAGTTGGACTTACATCTCCAGTTTGTCTTCCATATAGCATGATTATTATTTGCATATAAGTACGTCACTAGCATGGACATCAATCGTATATGGAACATAACATAAATACATTTAATAGTGGAACAATGTGCATAATAATTATTATAATGAGCCATTGATGTAAGGTCAAAACATAAAAGCATTAATATAGCCCGAAGGAAAGTAAAATCGTCATATTAACTCCCAAAATTACATGATTGTACTCTGTATATAAGCGTGCTACTGTCATGAACATCAATGGTATAGATAACTTAATACAAATACATTTAATTGAGGAACATCGTGTATAAGAAACACTTGATATAAAGTCAAACATAAACACGTGAATCTAGCTGAAAGGCTTAACTGAGGTAAATCGCCGAATTCTCTCCCATATAACATGACTACTTTCTGTATATAAGCATGCTACTGTCGTCGGCATCAGCCGTACACACAACATAACACAAATACATTTAGTAGGATAACATTATATATACTAATTATACTGAACCGTTCGTGTAATGTCAAAACACGATACATTAACCTAGCCCAAAAGCTTAATTCAGGGATAATACTGAACCTCACCGATGGGTCCTGCAATGTCGGGTGCTAACCTACACTAGATGGCTTCAGCAAGTACAGCTTTCTGGGGTTCACGCAGCATGAGGGAATCGTCAAACAAAGCCGATGGGTGGCTACACAGCTCAAAGTGGAACATTGTCTCCATGTCATTAATCGATCTTGCTGCGACAATTATACGCTGAAAGAAGAGCTCTGTGTCCACTTGAACCTGGTCACTGCCAACACGCACGGTTGATTTTGTCAGAAGAGTGACAGCTTGGTAACAGCGCATGAATGTGTACTGCATGACAGATTTGCTTGTCATGGACGCCATAATCTTCTGGCCAAAGGCTTTCGCGCAATCCACATCAACAGTAGAGCTGGCATGCCCACCGGTCATGACGTTCCGCAAGGTTGAACTCTTTCCAAATGGGCTTCTGTCCTTCATAGCCAGCAATAGAGTGTGTGTGTCTTTCATGTCGAGAAGCTGTCTTGATTTGGTCATGTCCTTGTGTTGTTCACTTGTGTTGTGTTTAACTCCAGTCAGTTCTTACATTGAGCTGTTAATCGTTGCACAGGCTGGCATGGACAGCAGCCAGGTCAGTCGCTGCTGCTCGGTCATCCCTCTTCCCCTAGTCAGTCCCCCGCTTGTCTTCATGATGCGCATGAGTACTTGTTCAATCATGAGGTCCGTTGACAAGCCCGCCCAGGTGCGGTTACTTCGTCTGACAACATGAAATCCTGAGACAAAGTTGTTGTGTACATCAGGATGTTCCTTCTGTAAGCTGAGCACGGATTGCAAGTAAAGCTTGGCTGACATAGCATACAAAGAATGCCCTGAGGCAGCCAGATACGGTAGCATCTCCGACACAGCTTCAAGGTGTAGATACCAGTTTCCCATGCGCTCTGCCTTTATGAATTTCCGAAGAATCCAGACCATAATCATGTACTATGGTCACATCTGTGCTGTGCTGTGCGGTCATTCGACAAAGACACAATGTGTTGATGAAGCAACTGCTTTTTGTCAAGACTTCAGCTTTGGAGACTTCCTCAACCAACTTCTTCTAGTCACCAGCTCTTCATACAACTGGCGTGCCACAAATAAGTCTGGATGGACTTCACCGTCGGCTAATAATGCAATTTCACCTGTTGTACCAACATCTTGCTGTTGTAGTGCACCATTTGGCTTGGGAAGGGGGACCTCTAAGAAGTTGGAGAGTAGGAGCCCATTCAGAACTGCATCTAACATGAGGTGTGCACGTACTGCTCTTGGAATGGCCTTTCCTGTCAGGATGTACTCCACTGCTTTTGATGCATAAATCAACTCTAGCAACTCCTTCAAACCAGATTCAGCCATCAGGTGACCTATGCTTCCAAGAAAGCTCATCTCCATGTGGACAGCACCTGACCTATACACTATGCGTCGCAGTGGGCTTCCATCAGGTTCGGGAAGTATGCTTGATAATGCTCTCCACCATAATGGCTGGTCAAAGGTTACGACAGTTGGCATACTATGACCTTGGGCATGTTGGGTGACGTAGTTGAGGGTGGAGCAGATGCCCGTGGAGTCGTTTGAGCTCATGTCGATCATGGGTAGAAAAACGACAGATGACTTAGGTGGATGGGCACCGTGATGGACAAGTTGTATTAGTCCAGACCACGAGGGCCTTGATGGTCCGAACAGGAGCGACGTTTGCTACAGCGTATCTAAATTTGCCGTAGGATCCTGGACTGTCTGCATAGTCACGGTCTGGTACGTCAGCTCTGCCAAAGCCCGGTTGCATACTCAGTGGTACTGTATGTGTATTATGCCCAGTTGTCGATATCTCCTTCGTACTCACTTGGGCTCTAGGGATTGGGCGACTCGCTTTTGTTCTTGGTGTGATCATCGCTATAATGCACATGCCATGGAATGTGTCATTCCCATCTAGAATATTGATGTTGTAGTCGACGTTATCAGCTGCATACTGAATAAACATGTGTTGTAGTTGAGTATGTCAGTGCCTTGATCTACAGCCGCATTCTGTCCAAACCGTTTGACCTCTTTGTCCGAACTGCAGAATCCGTGATTGTGAAGCGAGTCAGTGAGAAAAGGAGATGCAAAATGCACTGCACTGCGAATGAAGTGGGGCAAACAACACCCGGGGTCGCGCTGCTTGCATGATGGCTTGTCCAATGGATGCTACCTTTACACCAATACCTCTTCCCTTCACGATTCCTTCAAGCAACATCTTCAAACTAGAAGGTACGTAGCTGAGACAAGCTTCTTCAGATTCGATTTCATTTGACGCTGGGTACGATTCACATGATGTGTTTACTGCCTTGATGTCCTCCCGGGTGAACTTTGCAGCAGCCTGTATCATGCGGATTCTCTCGCTCGTTGGATCATCCGATTGACTAGCATGACACTCAAGCAGTACATTTTCAGGCGTCTGCCGCATAGTCACCACATTTGATTTGTGATTGATATTAGTGATAATCACTTGGTCACCAAAATGTTCCCTCAGTCTAGCCTTCATACATTTTATGGAATATGGCTCAGTGTTAGATCCTGTCAGGTAGTCGGCCAGTTTGTTAACTAGATCTGATACAGTTGTTTGTTCATCGTCGTTATCTTGCAGACGTTGAATGACTTGAAGAAATGTTTCAGCTTTGACTTCACAGAGAGGACGGCTTGTATTGATTTGCTTGGTCTCCCAACTTTCAGCTTTCTGGACGCCTTCATCACGCACACATTTGAGGGACAACTTTTCTGGTGCGGAAGTTGACGCTGCATGTTTGGTGATATACGGCGTCAGCTGCAGGCAGTTCATGCACAGCGAGCAACGTGGCCCGAACAAGATCAGCCTAGGCGTCTCTTCCTGTAGAGCATTGCACCAGCAATGTTTACTTACAATCTCTTGTAGCCACAGTATACACATTTCCTTGTCTTTTCCTTCTGTCAAAAAGTACTGTCGTCCCACAGAATGAGCAATAAGTTTTGAAGTTAAACGTCTTCTCTGCTGATCGCAGCAACGAAGTCTGGAGACTTGGTCCGGGTTTCTCATAATCTCAAATGGACTGCGCAATTTTCGTCGGATTGCAGTACGAATAACGGCATTCCTGATACACCACTTGCCCGGGAACAGTCTCAATGGAATCTCTACGTTGTTTGTTAGCTTTACTGTTGTCTTGGCTACCCTTCTCGCGAAGGGATACTGTTGCATGGCCATTACTTAGTGGTTCCTGGCAGAACACACAAGAATCCGTTTCTGTTTCTGCCACGCTTCAGGCAACAACGAGATCATCTGAAAAAACAACAAATATGTTTATATAAATGTTGTATATATGTTATCAATTATTAATATACGTTATGTATATTATAAACATATATTATTACTTTATATTATACTATTACATGCAAGCGTTCAGCATAACGACATGGCGCAAATCCCGGAACCCATATTCGATAACCCTTTATTATCGCTCACTTTTTGATCATACTTTGCAAATATGTATAAATACTAGTGTGTTGTTGCTATTCATTAATACGATATCATGAGAGAATGTGTTAACGTCGATTTGACTAAACATAAATTATTTAATTGAAGCGTGGGCCTACTTACGTTTGAGCGTCTTCGCGTGCGTTCTCTGGGTTGGTCCAGCAGGTGGCACCTCTGTAGTGTGTTTACATACATTCATATGTATATTATGAATACCCAGTTTCAATTACCATGAAATTGAATAGACACTAGGGGGAGTGCACCGATACTGAACCCCCTAACTTCCGAGCCCTCTTTCTCCATTCCTATACGTGATACCGAGGACTATTAAGGATCAGGCCACGAGTCACTACAAGCTCTGTGTGCAAGCAGGAAATAGAGTCAATGCATTTGTTATTTTTTCCAAGAAATGCAAAAAAGTGTCTTTCATAATTGGTCCAATTTGAGTAAAGGGTCACATATATTGGACTACAGTGGTCCTGATATTAGACCAGGTGGTCCAATATTGGTGCTTTTGGTTCAATATACGTCATCTGTCAATTCTTGATGCTTTGAAAGAAACCAAGGTTCAGCACACACTTTGGACTTATAAGAAGGTAGTGGTTTAATGCATAAATCACGAAAACTACGGCGTTCCAGCGAGCATACAAATGACATGTGACGACTAAGCGCCAACTAGATTTGACATAATTTAATTCTGAACTGAGAACCAGCAATTATATTTTGTCACGGATAGAGGAATACGCCAACGAAGTGATTGCCATGATAGAATCTGTCACGGATAAACGAACAAACCAACGAAATAATGGCCAGTAGAGTGTCTCATAATGGCAAAGAGATACCAGTCAGTAAGTAATGGTCCCTGATAACCAAATTAGGAATACGATCTTTTACTGACACATGTCACATCGATAATTATATAGGGCAGGCCTCCGGCACAACTCATGTGTATCCATATCCCACAGTGTACACATTTCACCATGGTTTGTTTTCGCTCTTCGTCACACAGTACACAGTATCAAGACTCGTTGTCACATTGACCGCTTTTTTCGTTTTGGCTGCCAGAAGAAAGCTGCCGTTTTAGTCTTTTTCCTATCTTAATTGGATCTGTTGTCTTTCTATTTCTTTTGCCAACTATTGAGTTATGCCTACTTTTGTGCCTTTTGACTTTTTTTGTTAAAGTGTTTTATAGGGACTGGGGGTTATGATTTCCGACATGGTGGTGGTTCTTTTGGCCCTAGAAATCGCTGGTTTTGGGATGGGAGGCAGCATTGCAGGAGTGATGACCTTTCTACCCAGCTCTGGTTGATCAGTCAGCTGCCCCGTGATTGGGACTAATGCTTCATAATGACCAGCATCTTCACTCAGATTTAGGTATTTGACCATAATTGCACCAAACTTCTGAAATTCCGTCCCAAATTCAAGTACACTCTCTCCAACGCAGACATGCACTGGTCGTTGTAGACAGCGTGCCGTCGCAACGATTCCTATCTCCCCAATCATTGGGATTCGCCATCGATGCGATTCTGTCCTCGATAGATGCGTAACACAGTCTCTGAGGTAGATTTGCGTTCACCATCCTCTCATCAATGTTTTCATAAACACCAAAGTTGTCTAGCATACATGCAATCATGTTGGATCGTAGCGCATCAGCGAAAGTCATTTCTCGTATTCTCATTCGCAGGTCCTTTAAATTGCCATCGTTGTCTCTTTCTGCATGCTGCATATCGAGATCTTGACAAATAACAACGGCTCGGAAGAAACAACGTCCATCTGCATTGGTTGCGACACACCTGAAACCATTATGTCTGCAGCTTGTGGATGGACATGGATCATTGGACTGTTGCTCGCTCGTGGACAGGCGTTGGTTGTTGGATTGTTGCTCGCTTGTAGACGGGCTTGGGTCATTAGACTGTTGTTGCTCATTCTCGGACAGGCTAGGTTTGTTAGACTGTTGATCGCTCATGGATGGGCATGGGTTGGTTGTGACATGCCTGAAACTATTCTGCCTGGTGCTTGTGGATGAGCTCAGCTCATTGAGCTGTTGCTTGTTTGTGGAAGGAAATGGATCATTGGACTGTCGGTCGCACGTGGACAGGCTTCCTCCAGTTGTTGGACAGTTGCTTGCTTGTGGACGGATATGGATCAGTGGATTGTGCTCGCTCGTGGACAGGCTTCGGTTGTTGGACTGTTGCTCGCTCGAGGACGTGTTTGTTGTATATGACAAATTGTCATTCTGTATGGTGACATCTCTGACAGAATTCGATGGAACATCTGTACCAGTTTCCGAGTAGAACAACTCGAACTTTCCAGCCGTGGCGAAATCTGCAACAGTCCATATGTTCCGATTACAAGGCCAAATGCCTGTGCACTTGAAACCACTGGCAGCAGTTGCCATGGAAGCAGAGCGTACGTATGCCCTTCCGAAGATACGGCAGACTGAGGAGATGGTGACTGTAGTTTTTTCGGTCCTCAGCCAAGTGTGACATTCCTCATTGTATAGGTCATCGGAGGTTTATAGAAAACCCGATCAAGGGGTTGGAAACGGTGCGTCGTGTGTGGAGGAAGAGATAATAGGCATATTGGATTGCTTCAGTATTTTCCGTGTGTGACGAATGGCCGTCAAGAATCAACAGGACATGTTTGTCTTTGGTGCAGCCAACATGAGATACAAAGTGCTTCAACCAGACAACGAAGCGTTCCTTGTTCATTCTGCCTGATTCATTACTCACTATGACGCTTCCAGGCAGCGCCCCTTCCTTCAGTGATTCTATCATGAAAATTAGCATTGGTGGAACATAGTTGCCCCCTGCACTCATGCTACACACCGCTGTTGTAGTAAAGCCTCTCTCACCACTAGTAAGAGATCCGATTTGCTTTTCCCCTCTTTTTCCAAGAACCCGGCCTGGTTTCTGCACAGTTGTTATACCCGATTCATCCATGTTAAAGATGTTTGTAGCATCGAATCAGTACGTGTCAACCAAAGTTTCTAGTTTATCGTAGAACTCACGCACACTCTCACGATTGAACCCTTTGGCTCTCGTAATAGAAGTTGCCTCGGCTTGAAGGAGGGAGAGTTCAGGGTGTCTCCTCATAAAATCACGGTACCAATGTCTGCTAGCTGCTTGTTTTTCAGTGTTGAAGCAATGCCTTACCCCATTCGCTTCAGCCAACTGATATGCCATATCCATCAAATCTTTCCTGGTCATACCAATCAGCATATTCTCCAGTTTAAAAACATGCTTCACTGGCATTTTCTCCAACTCTGGCAGCAGAGTGCAAGGGCAACCAAAATACTTTCTTGGACCATTAGCGATTTTGTTTTTGTTGTTTAGGTGCCGCTTCAGGGTAGCCTTCGGAATCCCATAGGTCCTGCTAGTTGCGTTGAGGCCGGCGTCTCCATTTCTGAATGACATGACCGCTCTATCCAGTTCTTCTTGGATCCACTTTCCGTATTTGCCTCTGGAAAATAAAATTTGTAGCCTCAATCAATCAAACAGATATTCCCAAGTATTTCCTTGACTGAATATCGTATTTTGTATCTCAAACTAAATAAACCCATTCCCATGTTTACATTTTGGTCGTTATTGACCATTGATGAAAAAAGTAAGAGGCATTTTCACATTCTTGCTTGTCTGTGAAAATAATAGTCATGCCTATCAAACTTTAAGCAACATGTGATGATTATATTATTATCAATAAAATAATGAGGCGTTTTGAAGAAACAACTATTATTTGTTTTTCCTTTCCAGCGTATTCCAGCAAAACTGTCTAACAAAGTGAATAATTCAAAAAATAATATACCCCGTGTTTAAAAATGTAGGCGTCCCCTCCCACTCAACAAGGCCCCGAGCCATAAGTATGAGTCTAATATACACTTGCAGACACTTCAATATGACACATTTCCATATCTCATGTGTGTTGGGATGGTACGTATAGTGGACCACGGGTGCCTTATATTAGACCAGTGGTCCAACATAGGGCACCCGGACTGGTCCAATATCGGTCGAAGGCATAATTAACTTCTTCGATGTGATTCTCGGAAACTGTACAGTTTTCCGTCTTCGTGCCCCTCCTGCACGTTATACAGAACTCCTACGACACTCTATTGTAATCGTGTACAATCTACTCTGTAACAGGCTTTGCATCACGCCTTGAAAGTTGGTTAAATGTTACAACGAGATGGATAAAAATACATTGTTATCACCTTTTGTGCGTCTCCGCGATGGCCGCCATTTTTCGCTCTGCGAATAGATGATATGTTGTGTGAAGCATCCGCCGAGCGTCACTGCGATCTAATTACTGTATATAGGACGCAGAACGGACGGCGGTCCAATTTAAGTACAGGTCCAATATCGGTGTACTTCCCCAATATCGAATATTTGCAAAATATGCACTTTCAAATATAGGTATTGATGCTGTTTAACATGGGGTGAATGGGAAATGTTGATTCCTCGTTTTAAGTCACTTCCCCAATTTTCCTCGCTGAAGACTTTTGATATGTTTTATAGGTACCTTTAATGTAACCAAAACAGTTGAAATTGCTTCTGCTGCAATTTGTTCCAGGTCCAACCAAAAAAGTCCTGGACTAATAAAAATAGTTGGTAACACTAAGCAACGTACATTAGTAGTACTAAACACGTAGCACATTCGAATGTTTGTCCGACATGTGAATGTGTCCAACTCGGACGACACGCTTACTTGGCGTACGCCATCAGCACGGCAGATCACTGATAGTTAGTAAATCGGCGGTAATGTCTGCGCGCGCAATACTTCCGGTAGCGTTAACTTCCTTCCAGTTGGAAGGGCGAATTACCTGTGCGCGCGCAATCCCGATAACTTCCTTCCGATTTGAAGGACAATATTGCCTTCTTGTTAACGCCCGCCTTTTTCAAATATTGAATCGACTATGGCATTTAAGACAAATATTGGATATGCCCATGTCTCGTCTACCTGTTTATTATACTCTATATTGGGTAGTCTATTTCCTCAAATATTCCGTACGCTTCACTAATTTAGCCAATATTGAGACTTTGGATATCCAATTGTGCTGATTTGGTAACGAACATGCATGCATGGTGTGCCAGTGTATTTGAAATCGGACGACAATAAATGCGTATTGATTGATTTGAATGGTGTAAATAGTTGTTTATTATAAACTATGTTAGGTAGTCTGTTCCCCCAAATACTCTGTACGCTTCGCTAATGTAGCCAACATTGAGACCTTGGATATCGAATTGTGCCGATTTGGTAAAGAACAACAACGGACGACAATAAATGGGTATTGATTGATTTGTAGGTAATGATTGTAATCAATATTGACTGCAGTTTTCTCACATTAGTCGCATTCAGTTGATTTATTCAGTACATTTTTATTATTCATATGCATACATTTCATTTTTATTGAACACTGACATGATGGTAGCAAACTCTCTTATGAAAGAGTTGTTGCTCTGAAAAGAGCCGGTTTTTTTTCTGGTCTTGCTTGGCAAAGGCGATCACAAGGTTACCCCAATGCAGCTGTAGCGTCTCACAATTTCGTCCTGGTTTAATATCTAGAACAGTAAACACTACATTAGATATACATTATTACAGTCAATAATTAGTAATTAAAAATGGTTATATATTAATAAATAATTAATTTTTTTAATCCACTGGTCTGACTACTTACTCTTGGTCTTACTACTACCTGCTGGTCTGACTATTACCTGCTGGTCTGATTACACATCTGACTATACCAACTCCTGGCCTGACTATACTAACTCCCGGTCTGAGTAAACTGCCTGCAGGTCTGACTATGCTAGCTCCCGATCTGACTATACCAACTCCCGGTCTGAGTAAACTGCCTGCAGGTCTGACTATGCTAGCTCCCGATCTGACTATACCAACTCCCGGTCTGAGTAAACTGCCTGTAGGTCTGACTATGCTAGCTTCCGATCTGACTATACTAACTCCTGGTCTGAGTAAACTGCCTGTAGGTCTGACTATGCTAGCTCCCGATGTGACTATACTAACTCCCGGTCTGAGTAAACTGCCTGTAGGTCTGACTATGCTAGCTCCCGATCTGACTATACCAACTCCCGGTCTGAGTAAACTGCCTGCAGGTCTGACTATGCTAGCTCCCGATCTGACTATACCAACTCCCGGTCTGAGTAAACTGCCTGTAGGTCTGACTATGCTAGCTCCCGATCTGACTATACCAACTCCCGGTCTGAGTAAACTGCCTGTAGGTCTGACTATGCTAGCTCCCGATCTGACTATACTAACTCCCGGTCTGACTAAACTGCCTGACTAGGTCTGACTCTGACTGCTAGGTCTCTGCCTGAGGTCTGACTATGCTAGCTCCCGATCTGACTATACCAACGGTCTGACTAAACTGCCTGTAGGTCTGACTATGCTAGCTCCCGATCTGACTATACCAACTCCCGGTCTGAGTAAACTGCCTGCAGGTCTGACTATGCTAGCTCCCGATCTGACTATACCAACTCCCGGTCTGAGTAAACTGCCTGTAGGTCTGACTATGCTGAGCTCCCGATCTATTCTATATACCAACTCCCGGTCTGAGTAAACTGCCTGTAGGTCTGACTATGCTAGCTCCCGATCTGACTATACTAACTCCCGGTCTGACTAAACTGCCTGTAGGTCTGACTATGCTAGCTCCCGATCTGACTATACTAACTCCCGGTCTGACTAAACTGCCTGTAGGTCTGACTATGCTAGCTCCCGATCTGACTATACCAACTCCCGGTCTGAGTAAACTGCCTGTAGGTCTGACTATGCTAGCTCCCGATCTGACTATACCAACTCCCGGTCTGAGTAAACTGCCTGTAGGTCTGACTATGCTAGCTCCCGATCTGACTATACTAACTCCTGGTCTGAGAGTAAACTGCCTGCAGGTCTGACTATGCTATAGCTCCCGATGTGACAACACTAACTGCAGGTCTGACTAAACTAGCTCCCGATCTGACTACACTAGCTCCCGATCTGTCTATACTAACTCCTGGTCTGAGTAAACTGCCTGCAGGTCTGACTATGCTAGCTCCCGATGTGACAACACTAACTGCAGGTCTGACTAAACTAGCTCCCGATCTGACTACACTAGCTCCCGATCTGTCTATACTAACTCCTGGTCTGACTACAGGTATGAGAATACTGACTGCAGGTCTGACTATACTAGCTCCCGATGTGACAACACTAACTGCAGGTCTGACTAAACTAGCTCCCGATCTGACTACACTAGCTCCCGATCTGTCTATACTAACTCCTGGTCTGACTACAGATATGAGAATACTGACTGCAGGTCTGACTATACTAGCTCCCGATGTGACAACACTAACTGCAGGTCTGACTAAACTAGCTCCCAATCTGACTACACTAGCTCCCGATCTGTCTATACTAACTCCTGGTCTGACTACAGGTATGAGAATACTGACTGCAGGTCTGACTATAATAGCTCCCGATGTGACAACACTAACTGCAGATCTGACTAAACTAGCTCCCGATCTGACTACACTAGCTCCCGATCTGTCTATACTAACTCCTGGTCTGAGTAAACTGCCTGCAGGTCTGAATATGCTAGCTCCCGATGTGACAACACTAACTGCAGGTCTGACTAAACTAGCTCCCGATCTGACTACACTAGCTCCCGATCTGTCTACTAACTCCTGGTCTGAGTAAACTGCCTGCAGGTCTGACTATGCTAGCTCCCGATGTGACAACACTAACTGCAGGTCTGACTAAACTAGCTCCCGATCTGACTACACTAGCTCCCGATCTGTCTATACTAACTCCTGATCTGACTACAGGTATGAGAATACTGACTGCAGGTCTGACTATACTAGCTCCCGATGTGACAACACTAACTGCAGGTCTGACTAAACTAGCTCCCAATCTGACTACACTAGCTCCCGATCTGTCTATACTAACTCCTGGTCTGACTACAGGTATGAGAATACTGACTGCAGGTCTGACTATACTAGCTCCCGATGTGACAACACTAACTGCAGGTCTGACTAAACTAGCTCCCAATCTGACTACACTAGCTCCCGATCTGTCTATACTAACTCCTGGTCTGACTACAGGTATGAGAATACTGACTGCAGGTCTGATTATACTAGTTCCCGATGTGACAACACTAACTGCAGGTCTGACTAAACTAGCTCCCAATCTGACTACACTAGCTCCCGATCTGTCTATACTAACTCCTGGTCTGACTACAGGTATGAGAATACTGACTGCAGGTCTGACTATAATAGCTCCCGATGTGACAACACTAACTGCAGGTCTGACTAAACTAGCTCCCAATCTGACTATACTAGCTCCCGATCTGTCTATACTAACTCCTGGTCTGACTACAGGTATCAGATTACTGACTGCAGGTCTGATTATACTAGCTCCCGATGTGACAACACTAACTGCAGGTCTGACTAAACTAGCTCCCAATCTGACTACACTAGCTCCCGATCTGTCTATATTAACTCCTGGTCTGACTGCAGGTATGAGAATACTGACTGCAGGTCTGACTATACTAGCTCCCGATGTGACATCACTAACTGCAGGTCTGACTAAACTAGCTCCCGATCTGACTACACTAGCTCCCGATCTGTCTATACTAACTCCTGGTCTGACTACAGGCATGATAATACTGACTGCAGGTCTGACTATACTAGCTCCCGATGTGACAACACTAACTGCAGGTCTGACTAAACTAGCTCCCGATCTGACTACACTAGCTCCCGATCTATCTATACTAACTCCTGGTCTGACTACAGATATGAGAATACTGACTGCAGGTCTGACTATACTAGCTCCCGATGTGACAACACTAACTGCAGGTCTGACTAAACTAGCTCCCGATCTGACTACACTAACTCCCGATCTGTCTATACTAACTCATGGTCTGACTACAGGTATGAGAATACTGACTGCAGGTCTGACTATACTAGCTCCCGATGTGAAACACTAACTGCAGGTCTGACTAAACTAGCTCCCGATCTGACTACACTAGCTCCCGATATGTCTATACTAACTCCTGGTCTGACTACATGTATGAGAATACTGACTGCAGGTCTGACTATACTAGCTCCCGATGTGAAACACTAACTGCAGGTCTGACTAAACTAGCTCCCGATCTGACTACACTAGCTCCCGATATGTCTATCCTAACTCCTGGTCTGACTACATGTATGAGAATACTGACTGCAGGTCTGACTACACTAGCTCCCGATCTGACTGCACTAGCTGCAGGTCTGACTTATACTAGCTGCCGGTCTGACTACAGGTCTGTGTATATTGACTGCAGGTCTGACTATACTAGCTCCCGATGTGATGACACTAACCACTGGTGTAGCTACACTAACCACTGGTGTAGCTACACTAACCACTGGTGCAGCTACATTAACCACAGGTGCAGCTACACTAACCACTAGTGCAGCTACACTAACCACTGGTGCAGCTACATTAACCACTGGTGCAAAACCATGTACATATGTTAAGAAACTTGTTGACAATGTAAACGCTATCATCTGGTACCGGAACAGGAAGGTACTGAGCAACAACATCATGGAATGTCTCAGCAGCACTAACATTTAACTGTGTAAGTAAATTTGCACTAGCTGTGTTTATTGAATAATCATGATCATTACCCGATTGTTTTTGGTCTTCTGAAGTTACAAATGCCCACCCATGTCCTTCCCAATTTTGAATCATTCTGACTTTTTCTGCCTGAACCAGATCTATACCTTTCATAATACACTTCAATAATTTACCCTTTGAAGTATTCTCCTGATTTTGGAATTGTGCTAAATTAGTTGTACCACGCACAGTGTCATGAGCATGTCTTGGGAGAGTTCTATCAATTAATGTTTGAACTTCTAATGCTAGAGATTTATTCAGATGATTAGCATTTTCCCCTTGAACAATCAACCTGAACTGATTTTCTGTAATGTTATTAGTCAGCAAGAGTGGATTTCGCCTATTTTGTTCCGGCACCAAAAATGCTGTCTCCGCTGTAAATGTTGTTTGCCATGCACATTGAAACCAGTACGTATTAAGGTAATGTGAAAAGCTAGTTTTTGTTTGAGCGCTAACGATATAATGCGGAAAACTATTTAGATAGTTGAAAAATTAGTGCACCATGTTCGTCCGGACACTTTCATGCCAACTACGCATAATACTTTTTAAAGCAGTTAAAATTGTGTTGATTACTATTTTTAGATCGGGATAACTCGTAATCTTTTCTTTTAAAGCCTTCAGAGCATGAAAATTACACAAATCTGAATTCAAAGTTAAATCGCCACATGCTGTTTTTATGTCCCATGTCTTGTCGTGTTGCACTACTGAGTGGAATGTTGAACCATTTATCAAAGTGCATGTTATCATCAAAAATATACAAATGTCTTTCATGGTCACAGTTTCTGTCATTACAAGGCATGTTTGCCATAGTTATTTCTAAATGCATCCTATGTACATCTGATATATCACAGTTACTAATTGCTGCCATACCTATTCTACCCCTATTTGCTGAATCACAGAAAGTTAAAATACTGGTTTGAAACGGGCTGCGTTTAAATCATGTTTGATGTCATATCCACAAATCATACCAAACTCTTCCAAACAATCAAGATTTTCATCACTTCCAAGAACCATGTGATAATTTCTGTTTATTCTAGCATCACCTCTCTGAAACATCAGAACAGATTTCAATTTTTTCTCCAAAATTATCTCGGCATTCCTCCAATCTGAACTTGTGACTTTGTGCTTAAAACTGGACAGACATTTTCCTAAGCAATGACGGTCAATTAAAAAATACCTATTTGAAATTTGACGTAAATTGATACATTTTGTGGATATGTCAGTATCACCGTGTGTAAGTTTACTAGTGGGATTTTCTGCAATATAAATCCGACTAGGAGCTGTTTTTCCAGTCATTCCTGCATGGTCAATTCTGTCTTTCATCGTCTCCGTCATATGTCTAACTATCTGATTAGGCTCTGAAGGGTGAAATAGCGAATTGTTACCATGCTCAAAAATTTCCCAATTATCTAAGTCATCCAATTTTAAAATCAATTTTAATTTCCAGCCAGAGGAAGTTGAGAATTCTGAGTAGCAAGCCCATAGAAACCATTCCTGTATAAACACGCTAGTTGTAGAGACACCGCAGACGGATGAACATGTCTGTAATGGATACTTATTAGCACAGAGATTTGAGCAAATAGGTAAACCATTATTGATATATTACCACCAGGCTGACGACAAATGTTATATAGTGGAACTTGTTTACCTAACTTTTTTGTAAATTATTTTGATCAAGCTGTGAAACAGCATCTATTGTCAAGTAATGTTGTTGCCCTGCCCAGTCAATTTCCTTCCTAACATCATCTTGAATATTTCCTTCCCAGCGTGACATGTTTTGAAAAGTTTAATTGTTTCCAATGAATGAGAACTGTAGTCGAGCACAATTTCTGCTCCACGATTAACCTGAACATTATGTAAAATTTCATCTATCTGACACATGGGTGGCATGCAGCGATATTTACTCGGATCATAAGAAGTAACCTTAACATTAGTTCCATAATTAATATCAACTTTATTAGATCTGACTACTGTTGGAAATATGGACATAAAGGATTCCTTCCTAGTTAATACAGATCCAGATTTACCTTTACCAACACCTGGAGTACCTGGTCCTGCATCTGTCAAGCTACCTAAACTACCTACACCTGGAGTACCTGGTCCTCCACCTGTCGAGCTACCTAAACTACCTACACCTGGAGTACCTGGTCCTGCACCTGTCGAGCTACCTAAACTACCTACATCTGGAGTACCTGGACCTCCACCTGTCGAGCTACCTAAACTACCTACACCTGGAGTACCTGGTCCTGCACCTGTCGAGCTACCTAAACTACCTACATCTGGAGTACCTGGACCTCCACCTGTCGAGCTACCTAAACTACCTACACCTGGAGTACCTGGTCCTGCACCTGTCGAGCTACCTAAACTACCTACATCTGGAGTACCTGGACCTCCACCTGTCGAGCTACCTAAACTACCTACACCTGGAGTACCTGGTCCTGCACCTGTCGAGCTACCTAAACTACCTACATCTGGAGTACCTGGACCTCCACCTGTCGAGCTACCTAAACTACCTAAACCTGCAGTATCTCCACTTCCTAAACCACTTACGCTGAGAGGATGTTCACCTCCACATACCACTGTATACCACATCAGCCAAGTGATCATCGCCAGTTGGGTCAGCTCCTCTGCACAGGCTGCGATGCGACGACAGGAAGTGGTCCAGTAACACATCTTCCGACGAGCAGACTCTGGTGCAGAACGGGCAATGCACAGCAGCACTGCGCGGCACTGCTTTCCGACGTGGCTCCTGATGCTGGGGTCTTGTCTGACATTCATGGCTGATCGAGTGGTGCTGAAATGTACAAGATAAGATATCAAAGTATATTTTTAAAACAACTCATCTTAGTGGTCAACCATGTGAAACTAAACATAACACGCGGTTTGCTGTACAAGATAACATATCATACAATCTGGAATGTTTCTATGCAGCACCAACTTAAAAACGCATCGTACTTACTGTGCAACATGAATGCAAAATTCTCGGAGGCAGGGCGATGGATGTGCCGGCAACACTGATGATGACGTGGTCTTCAAGCTCGTCAACATGTAGAGTAGGTCCAGCTTGGTGGCCTGAACCGGGCAGCTGGTACCTCCCGTACGTGCAGACGGGAGCTGGATCCTGCCTGTAGACGGGGGGTAGTGGTGTCCTGGAGGCCTTGGCTCGCGTCTTGGCCTCCATACGCTGGCGATGGTCTGCACGTGTGCGGGACAACTCTGCAGCTACCATGTCCGCCTGCAGCTACCATGTCCGCCTCCCTGCAATTACAGTCATACACACAATGTATGCATTTGTTTAAATATATATATAATTCCCAATATGCACCAGTTTCATGTACACATGGTTGAAATATAAAATACCACATTTATGGCAATAACAGTTTTCAACATCAACAACTTCTAAAACTACACGCAATATACAATATATAACTTGTACAAGTATATTAAACACAATATTGGTAACAACATGGAAATATATGTTTAGAAAGCAATCTCATACATTTTTTTTCAGTTATATATTAGTATCATCAGCAAACATAATAAATATTACAAATATCAGAGTTTGGGGCCCAGTATTGAGCCCTGGGGTACTCCACAAGTCACTTTTAGTAAAACAGAGTCAATTTCCACTCTAGAAACATACGTACTGTTATTTGTACTTACATGAGCTGGCCAGGTCTGTCACATGATAGCATCTGCAGAACGCGGCAGGCTGCAGTCGTGTGCAACAAGGTGTTGCCCTCCAGGGACGGATGGATGCCGTCCACGCTGAAGTGTCTGGGTTGGGAGAGGGTGCAATCCCAATCCCGGAAACACGCCAGGTACATACAGGTCGTCACAGGTCGTCACTGTGCAAAGAAAAAAATGAGTATCTATATTTTACTGGTACTCAAATAATTTAAATATGTAATACCTGTGTGAATACGGAATCTTACTATTTCAACAATGGTTGCCGTATCACTACATTTCAATGCCATTCAAATTTATTAATAGTAATTGAGCACAATTCTGTTATTCATAACATGGTCAACAAATGTTTCTCTCTATTGCAGTATCATTGCCATTGAAATTTATTAATAGTAATTGAGCACAATTCTGTTATTCAGAACATGGTCAACAAATGTTTCTCTTTTCAAATTGAATAGATCAATACAGCTTTGTGTACACTGTTGCTATACTAAAAGATTGTATAACATTACTATATTACTGGTACTCACTCATCATAGCGGGGGAGTACAGCAGAGACGACAAGAGGCACTCCGGGGTACATCTCTTGTGTCTCTCGGATCAGTCGTCGGTGCTGCTCCAGTCTTTGGGGCGAAACGGCGAATGTCGCCACATATACTCTGCAGGTGGTTGGTACCAATATGCAGAATTACGGCATCGACGTTCAACGCATCTGTCTCAGCAAGCACTGAAATTATATGATAAGTCGGCTATTTATTATACAACAGCCAACATTAAAAACGTTAACCAAACAAACCACCATGTGTACAGGTATGCTCTGTCAATAGTACATTTTGCCAATCAAAAAACAGATACAGAGCTGTGGACTTGTGGAATTGTGAAATTACTATATAAATTTATATTCACTGTATTGCTTCTATATTATATTTTATAGTTTGGACACAAGCAGCAGGTTATAGAGGAAACAGTCCAACATGAATTAAATATGTCAATAATACAAATCACTGAGATTTCTCTACAACTACAAAGCCGCTTTGCCAGGAAGCCGAAGAGCTTTTACAGAAAAAGACATAGATCTGACCACCGAGGCCATTGCCTACGGTTAGGAACAACCTAAGTAAACCTAAGTTAGTAAATGCTTTTTGACTGTACATACAGATCTAAGCTGACGTAAATCTTACCCTGGCGAATGTCGTTGACATGACCACCATGTCTGCAATGCAGATCAAAGTCAACATTGCTGACACTCTGGGGCAGGTATGATTATTTATACAGATGGAACCAGAGATTAAGGCCACACCTACTTCATGGAACCACCAATGCATGGTCTTGTAGCACAATCAAAACACACTCACTGTTGTGTGTTACAAAAGCCTTGAAAAGGACCATGCAGTTGGCTGAAATGCAATCATACATGTAGGAGCCTAACTAGACTACATAGGTGTTAGCCTAGCCCTAGGCAAGGGCTAGGTGATGACAGACAGATGCATAATATACACTTACAGGTGTGCCTGATCCATGCTGTACTCAAAGGCAATAGCACTCAATCCACTTGGTCTTAACCTCGGTTGGGACTGTAAAATCACACATAAACGAACAAACACACAAACAACAACATCATAACTGTCAGTGTTTAGACTGTGCTTCCCTTGATCCATGCTAAAATCACAGGAAAACAAACAAGATTACTGCCTGTGTGTTTTGACTGCTGATTACAACCATGCTACTCTAAAATACGCCTACGTTGTGGAATTATGCAATGCAAGACAGCCTACCACCAACTGTCACTACTGCAACATCTCTGTCAATTTTAATCCACTGGAATTCACTCCAATGCCCACACTTCGAAAAACATTACGATTTATTTACTATTCACTGCCTTTAGATGTAACATGTGGCGAAACGATTTATTGATAGCGTGTATAGTGAGATTGTGCATAGAAAACATCTGTCACTGTAATCGTGAGCAACTAATATAATTATTTTTTATATTTCTTAACTGCACGCACAGTTCGTTTAGAAATGAGGACGGACACATAAATGAAAATGCGCAAATCATTATCCAAACTGCAATCATTACCGCTTCTCTTCCTCAGATAATAATGTTTTTAATGATGACTTACCTTCTTCCAAATACTATTTTCACCCGCCCACCCATAAAGATATATCTGAATGTCTTAAAATAATACACATTAATGCAGGAAGTCTAAATGCAAATTTCAAGCAAATTGAAACATATCTAGATAACTTAAACATGGTGTTTGATGTAATTGCAATATCAGAAACGTGGAATGAGCCTGCAGCATCCCAACAGTATAATCTACCAATGTATAATTCTTTCCAAGTCAATAAAGAAAATGTAAGAGGAGGTGGAGTTGCTATCTATGTGCATAAAGAAATTACTTGTTCAAAAGTCCAAAACAAATCCTTGGCTGTAAATGATATCTTTGAATGTGTTACAGTTGAACTGACAATAGAACACACAAAAATGCAAAAAAAGTATATATCGCAAACCTGCATCTAACGTTGATACTTTCTGTGAAAATTAAAATATGGAGCAAATCTTTGGCAACATACGAACAAATAAGACAGTATTCTTATGTGGAGATTTTAATGTTGACAACTGAAACAAGAAAATCACGTAGGCAGAACACTGTTTCTTGACACTATGTATAGCCTAGGCTTATACCCTCTCATTAGTAAACCAACAAGAATAACTAAGGACACAGCCACTCTGATTGATAATATCTTTACAAATGGTATAAACAAGCGAACCACAAATGTTTTCACGCTATGTAAATATGGTATGATTAAAAAAAATTCACAATGCCAGAACTATGTAAGACATTTAAAGAATGAAAACATAAGTTCTCTAATAGCCGACTTAAGTTGTGAAACATGGGAACATGTTATTAATGCCAATGATGCTAATATGGCTTATGACACATTTCTAGAAATATTTAAGGGAAATAAAATAAAAACAAAGCATGTGAACCGTCAAAAACCATGGATAACAAATGGGCTGAAAAATGCTTGTCACAAGAAAAACTATTTATATCGAAGATTTCTCAAAAGTAGATCTAATGAAACAGAACAGTGCTACAAAACTAACAACAAACTAACCACAATATTAAGAAATGCTCAAAAAATATATTACAAAGGGCTATTGGATGAACAGAAACAAAATATGAAGGAAACGTGGAAGATTTTAAATACTATTATTAATAAACGTCAAAATGAAACTTCTTATCCTGACTACTTTGTAAATGATGACACAAGAATTACAGATAAGAGTGACATAGCAGACGGTTTTAACACTTTCTTTGCAAATATTGGCAAGCAGCTAGCTGCTAAGATAGATCCACCTGAAAATGGTGCATCAGTTCATGACTATCTTAAAAACAGAACTAAAAACAGTCTGTTTCTAAAGCCTATCAGTGAAGTAGAGGTCATAAATACTGTTAACGCATGCAAAAACAAAGCATCCATGGATAGTAACGATATAAACATGGTTATCATCAAAAAAGTTATACAACCCATCACTAGACCATTGACCACTATATTTAACAAATCAATTGAAACTGGAATTTTTCCTTCCAGCATGAAAGTAGCAAAAATTATTCCAATATTAAAAAATGGCTCAAGAGCAGAATTCAATAATTATAGACCAATATCTCTTTTATGCCAGTTCTCAAAAATACTTGAACAATTGTATAGTAACAGACTTGACCAATTTATAGAAAATAACAATGTCCTATCAAAGAGCCAATATGGCTTTCGACCATCAATATCCACTTCACATGCATTACATGATTTGGTGGAAGAAATTAGTACATCAATCGATAAAAAGAAACATACTCTGGGTGTCTTCATTGATTTAAAAAGGCATTTGACACAGTAAATCATTCTATACTAATAGAAAAACTGAAATTCTATGGTGTCCGTGGTACTGCAGTAAAATGGATTAAAAGTTATTTACATGACAGAAAACAGTTTGTAAAGATAGGCGACCATTGTTCTAGCCTCTTAGGCACTTCATGTGGTGTACCACAAGGGTCTGTATTAGGGCCTAAACTCTTTATCTTGTATATAAATGATATATGCAATGTGTCTCAATTACTGAAATTTGTGTTGTTTGCTGATGACACTAACATACTCTGATGAAAATATACTCAATCTTACAAGGGTTGTAAATCGTGAACTGGATAAACTGTATACATGGTTCACTGTAAATAAACCGTCACTCAATGTATCAAAAACAAATTACATAATCTTTGGTAACTGTAAATTAAATTGTGACCTAGATATTAGAATTCACAATAATCAAATTGGCAGGGTTAATAAGACACAATTCCTTGGAGTTTTGATTGATGAAAAGCTGGATTGGAAAAAAAACATATAATTTGTGTCAAGACTAACCTTTCTAGAATAATTGGAGTTATGTACAGGGCAAGTCAAATCCTGGAAACCAAAAGCCTATTTATACTATATTATTCACTGTTTTTACCAATACTTTACTTATTGCTGTGAAATTTGGGGAACCACATATAGTACCACTGTATTACTATACTTCAAAAAAGGGTGGTTAGATTAATGTGTTGTGTCAACAGATTGTGTCACACTAGTATGTTATTTCACCAATATCGAATATTGAAATTTAAAGACTTGGTAGATTTGAAGATCCAGTCAATTCTGTTCAAGAGCTTTAACAATATGCCAATACCTACCAATGTGTAAAGCCTGTTTACCAAAAACACCAGATTACATTCTTCTCGTTTAAAATGTCAATATGTACATCAATGTGTGAGAACTAATGTCAAATCACGGTGTCTATCAATTTACGGTGTAAAAATTTGGAATTCATTATCTATCAACATTGCAAAAGTGCCAAATTTCCGCTCATTTGTTAATCAGTTAAAAACTAATATGATTAGCAAATATGACATTACTGTATGATTTTCTGGTGTAACAGTTTACATACACAGTATAATTCTGATACAATTATGTATGCGAAACTCTCCATTATTAGTATTACACTTACTATTACTGCATTGCTTAGTAGTATAGCTAAAATGACTTATGTTACAGTTGACTGACATAAACACTAACATATGTATATACGTTATCACAATGATTCATATACGAAACAATGTAATAGGGGTATACGAATATATAAGATAATTCTTCAGTATACCCCTTTTTCTAACACTAAACTGTCTCTGTTACGATAATCTGTATTATATGTGTTGGACAATAAACATATTGATTGATTGGTTGATTGTCCCGCCTGCGCGCTCATGTTCAAATTACTGCCGCATCCCCTTCCGTTATGCATTGCGCGCGCAGACGTTAGCGCCGATTCACCAACTTTCAGTGCCTTGCCGCGCAAACAGCGAGACGATGGTGCCACCTGGCGAATATATTGTAGTAAGGAACCGTTTAGTATTTATTTTCTTGCAATATTCAGTTTCGTTGCGGCTGAGCGGAGCAACCGAGTGTTTGAATTTGTTGTCTTGATTGAATAAAAACAACTGGGATAATACAAACACAATAAATTGATAAATGGTCACACAATTATTACGTTACGATAAGAGTGCAAGAGTATGCATTCAACGTTATCCCGTATTGCGTTGTAGCGAAACATTTCGTCGTTGAAATATCTGGTCGGCGCAGAAGTCGTATGCGCACGAGCGGAAATAGATAACCGAATATTTCATTACTTAAGCGAAACATTTAGTCGCTGAAATATTTGGTAGATTTTGACCTATGACCTTTACGTATTGTGTAGTGTTAAAAAGCACGAGAGGAAACAAATAGACCAACTATTTCATTAGGCTACATACACGAAACGTTTGGTCTGAAATATTTGACTGTTACGTTGCCAGTTGTCGCTGTGAATGCAAGCTTGCCTTTGATAATATCATCATACATGAACTGTGTTATTAATGCATGAATAATTAATCGGGGCCATGCAGTGTCACTGCAATTACTGAATTAGCCTACATTTAAGAATATGGGAACGACTGTTTTTTGCTGTTTTATAGTTCGTGTTCATTATAAGTTGATAACTGTAATTATGCACATGATTGTGCATAGTTATGTTCAATTAAAAGTTGTAGGCTGCATGCATCAAATAATTTTGATAATAAAAACAAATAATGAATTTACTAAGGATATTATTAGGATATATATTATAATTACTATACCGGACAAAATCTATAGATTCACCGTCTGATGGTGTTTGTTTTGTACTGACAATTGAATTGGGAGAGAATATGTGTGTATGTATTAGTCATGAATGAATGTGTACAATTTATAAAAATGGCTTTCGTAAATCTAATCTACTTGTAATCATAATAATTTTATTATTATGCCCAATGATACATGTTTAGCTTTGATCATATTTAGCCTAGATTGTGAGTGCATTAATTGAGTAGATGTAAACGTCAAATCAATTGTCACACAGTTTATTCATGCACACCATCTTGATTATAATAGTATAACTCGTTTGCTAAACAAATATGACTCAGTGTCCTTATACTGTTATAATTCAATGTCCCTGGAGTTCTCTAAAGCAAAGTTCGTGGAGTTCTAGTACTCAACAAGAATAATGATTAACTAAAAGCATATCTATACCAAACGTTCAGTTCTAACTAAAGTTATTCAACATGCCACTACCAACGTTCACAATTTCTTTTCCAATCACTTTCCTACGAGTGATCGTGAATGTCACTTCATAAGTTAAGTTTCTCACGTGCTCTATGGATTCTCCCTGATCTACGAAGATATGCACTGGTTGTACAGTTCTGTTCACATGTGTGGGGAGATTCCATCTCTGGCTGAGTTACGTCATGCGGTACGTCACGTGGTACGTCATGTGGTATGTCAGGCGGTGCGTCACGTGGTACGACAAGCGGTACGTCAGGCAGTTCTGCATGAACAGGTTCCTCCGGAGGCAGTTTGGGAGACAATTCAAGAGACAGTTCAGAAGATGGTATCTTCTCCGGCACCGAGCTATCACCAATCACACAACGACTCCTCACATGGTCAATGTGTATATGTACTACTCTCCCATCCTCGAGGCGAACGTGGACTGAATGACACGGGGCCAGTCCGTTCCACGATAACGTCACTGAGCCATTTTGTTTTGCCACTGAAGTTTATAACTTGTTCTACAACAACACCGGGCGCAACCTGCTGGAGATCGGAAGCGAGGCTCTGTGTAATGGACTTCCAGCGAGGCCGGACCCCAATGTCTTGTGGGCCAACACCACGTTGAAGATTCCTTGACGGTGTCACACCTGCCTAACCTACAATTGCATTGGCTTGTTCTTCGTTCAGGCCGAGGGCTCCAAGGGTTCGCCCAAACAGAAACGGCTCTATAACAAGCCTCTTGTACGATGCACTGCAATGGAATGAATAACATATCTAAAGAGAAATCATGTACAGCCTGATACAGAAGATATATACAATTAACACATAACATAACTGCACTATTTGCCATTTGCATTATTTAAATCGAACAAGTAGTATCCAAGGAATCAGTGTTAGAATAACACATCCCTTACAAATGTGCTGCTTAATGTATTTGTTACTTGAAGTTAGTGATGTGTCAATGAAATGCAGATGTTTGCATCCGCTCGTGCACCTTCATTATTCTGACTATGACATTCAAATAGGCTATTCAAATAGTACAGAGTTCGGCGCAAAAGAATGTTAGATTTGACGAGCCATTGCATAGAGACAGCACTTTTATAAGATTGTAGCGATATGACATCTAGTAAGCATATATCGTTAGATTATACCTACTTTAACCTTAAAAGCTTCACAATCCAGGTGCCAGTAAGACGTAATGTACTGAATTAAACAAAGTAACGACTGCCATAACTTGGACATTTTCTCAAATTGTCTGGCACCAGATATCGCGTTTCGGTGGAATATATCGCTGTTTGTGTCGTGGTCTCGCATGCCTGCTTTGCCTGCATAAGCAGTGTTGCCGCAACCTAAAACATGTGAAATGTGTCTGCAATAAATAAATAAATAAATACTCTTGTCTATGAGCAATGCATCAAAACCGGAAGGTTATTAAAAAAGAAAGGAAGGTATAGAACAATGGTATAGAGCACAATGAATATGTGTTAACGAAACATTTCGTCGTTGAAATATCTGGTCGGCGCAGAAGTCATATGCGCACGAGCGGAAATAGATAACCGAATGTTTCAGTACTTAGACGAAACATTCAATCGTGATTTAAATCAGCTTGATTTAAATCGCCAACCCTACACATGGGTATGCCATGTCATGGGCAACATGGCAAATTGTAATTACTACAAGCTATAGTATACTGTTACCATATTCCGGCTCAATAGTTGTGTGTACAGTACAGTAACTTATAGCATTTTAGTTTCTGGACCGACTATTCACACTGTCACGGTCAATGTTAAATTGGCGGAGGGAAAGTGTAGGATTAGGTTTAGCCTTTCTAAAGGTTATTTGGAAATAATTAAAGTAGCACTATGTTTGTATATACACTTGCATTCTATATAAAGCTATCTGTTCATGCTGATCGTCAGGTGTAAATAGCCTAGACTGCCTATAGAATAACCATGTCCATGCCTATACACATGCCATGGCCAATGGTTATGCTTTGGGCTTGGCTATGGCAGCTATGACTATGTCTATGTAGGGCGCAGTGGCTCAGAAGTAGAGTCCTGGGCTGCCGTGTCGATCAGTTCACTCATATGTATGAATGAGTACCTGGCTATAGACAGTGGTGGATATGTGTGTACGATTAGTCTTCGCACATCAATTGCAACGTGGCTAGATGCTTCCCACAGAAGTTGAGATGGTGTTCAATTGAACAGGTCTGCCAGGGGAGTAAAGTGTAAAGCGCCTTGAGCAGTCCTGAAGACTGGTCCGGACACTGCACTATATAAGAACTTACCTTTACTTTGATGTCGTGTATGCTAAACTTTATAGGCTTAGGCCTTAATTGCATAATTATGGCTATGTCCCTATGCCCACGACATAGCCATTGGGACATAGCCATGGCATAGGCATAGCCATGGCATAGGCCATAGTTGTAGCCATGACATATCCATAGGTTATAGGCATTGCGGGCATAACAGGCAGTCTTAGTATCAGATTAAGACTAGTCTCAAACTCAGCCTAATCCTAAGGCTAAACAAAGTGTTGCAGCTGGGGGGGTGGGCATGGGTGTCATGCAAGTGTCAGTCAGTGACACTGACAGTGTCGGTGAACACGCTAGAGCCTAGGCTCTAGCCCTAGGCTATCCGTGTGTAGGCCACAGAATGACAGATCAGATGGATACAGCGACCACGTCCAACCATAACTCTAACCCTGCAGGTGGACATGTAAAAAATACATTAGTCCAATGCAAATGGTAATTCCAATATCATTCGGAACTTATAGTCACCTGGGCACACTGCAACATCCAACGACCGAATATTTCAGTAAGTTTGCCGGGAAATTTGCACATGACTCAATATGACCCATATAGGGCACCGCGCATGCGCACAATTGAAAATCTACCATATATTTCAAGACGAAATGTTTCAGTACAGCGTCTTAGCTAGCCTCGATTATCCAGGCGCCGTGAGGTGGCAGCATTGGACCCTCACTATGGCCTGGAATATTAAAGTCCAGCCAATGTTACTGGTAGGGGGCTTTACACCAGATTCGGGTAGAGACGAAGATTAGTTCTCAGGCCAACTATAAAATAACAAATTAAATAAGGATACACTTTTATCAGATAATACTTACTTAGTTACTTACTGCTCCCGTAACACGCCTGGGTCACAGGGGCGCTGCATTGTTGAATGTTTCACCAGTCGACGTCAGTCTTTGCGGTTGTGTGCAAATGTCTGAGTTTCTGCGAAGGTCTTCCCAGCCCATTCTGCAATATTGTCTGACCATCTCTTCCTCTGTCTTCCCTGTCTTCTTTTCCTCGACTCTGTTCCTTGTAGTATTGTTTTTGTGAGCCCGGTTGATCGTGTTACATGACCATACCATCTCAGTTTCATCTTTTTACTATGGCCAGCAAGTCTTCGTAATGTCTTACATGTTGAGTGATGATTTTTCTGATTTCATCGTTGGTGATTTGTTCAGTGTAGGAAATACCGATAATTATTCGATAGCATTTCTTTTTCACTGCAGCAATTCTTCTTTGCAGTTCCGCTGTGACGGTCCATGATTCGCATGCATACTTAAAGATGGAAAGGACCCGTGTACGTACTGGTTTAAGTTTGTATTTCAGTGCGATGTTCTTGTCTCCGACTGATGTGTGGAGGAGGACAACATGAAAGTCGCGTAGTCTCTTCCAGAGACTGAAAGATACAGGGCTCCTTCTTAATAAGAACAAGTGTCAAATTGGTCGAAAGGCGCTTACGTTCATCGGCCATGTCGTTGACTCACCAGGAATTGTTATTCCACCGGAGCCAAAAAAGGTTTCCGGTGCCAAAAATGCCTAAGGAACTTGAACGCTTTTTGGGCATTTGTGCCTTTTTTCACCGTATCTGAAAAAATGGCGCAGCTCACTCAACGTAAGACACTCGCCACAAAGAAAGAATTTGACAAAGCTTGGCTTCCGCTACATAATCGCGCTTTTTCTGCCACAAAATGCGCCATTGCAAATGCCACCCTACTGGACAACCAAACAGGTGCTTGTTCATGCAGATAACGTACAGTCCTCACTTAATACACTGGTCCCTTTAAAGTTTTACGGCGTTGGGACAAGTGTTTTCGCTTACGGCTTAAAAAAAGATGACAATGTGTCAGTGGACAGACTACGTCCGTTTTATGACGATGAATAAGGTTGATTTAATTCATAACAATAAAATACAAGACTGTGAACTCGGCAATAAAAAGACCACTGCATAACCCGTTAGGAGACCTTATAATTCGCTACTATTGTAGCTGGCGCGGGGTATATGTAGGGGCAAGCAACTGCGACTACGCAGTTACGTAACTTCGCATTGTAATGTGACGTCAGGAATAACGAGAACTTTACGAATAAAGAAGTATTTTTATGCTCGTCATAAAATCTTTGTAGTTGTTTATACTTTAAGACGACACACTACAAACCATTCACCTACAGTGCTTTGCACCAATACTGCGCTGAAAGCTTTAGCGTATAGCTGCTCGATGGTGTGTCCTAGTTTTCGTTCAAAACTGTAGTTCTTCATTGTCGCCCACAGTGCGGCATGCCACACCCTGTCAAATGCCTTCTTGAAATCAATGAAGACATGGAATAGTTCCTGTTGATGTTGCAGGTATTTCTCACACAGAACACGAATATTGAATATGTGTTCAGTGGTGCTTCTTCCACTGCGGAAGCCCGCCTATTCTTCGGCAATGATCTCTTCTATTTGTGGTTTCAATCTGTTCAAGATGACTCTCGACATCACTTTGCTCGCATGTGGCTGATGGTTCGGTAGTTTTGACATTGTTGTAGGTTGCCTTTCTTGGGGAGAGTCATTATCAGTGATTGAGTCCATGTTTTTTTACCACTATCCGTGAGGATGTCTATCACCGTTTCTCATCTGCTCGTTATCAGTTCTGCTGGGATGTTGTCAAATCCAGCAGCTTTTCCCTTCTTCAATGATCTTACAACTATCTCCACTTCTTCACGTAAAATTGGAAAGTCGTCCTCATTTGATGATACTTGGCTGATTAGAACACTTGGATCTCCGTTGCTCTGGAAGTTGTATAAATCCTAACAGTATTCCGTCCTGATAACGCTTTTGTCTTTGGTTAGGTATTTCCCTTCTTTGACTTGAATTGTGTTGACTTTCTCCTGCCTTTGCTTTGTCTGTTCTCTCACGACTTGGTACGCTTCTTGCTGTTGCTGTTGGTGAGGCAGTCTTTAATTTCCGCGCACCGTTCTTCAGTCCATTTTTCTTTGTTTTTTTTCATTCCCTTTCCGATCTTCTTGTTGATCTCACTGTACTTTGCTGCTCCTTCTTCCATATGCTTGTCTTTCTTCTCCCAGTGTCACACGTTTCCAGTATTTCTTTTGTGACCCAGGGTTTGGCCTTTCGGCGGTGTTTCCGTAGGATGTCATTTGCTGTTTCTGTCATCACTGCATTAAAGTTGGCATTCATCGCTTCTAGATCTTCTTCAAGCGTGAGCAGTGGTGCAAACGTCTCTCCAATTGTTGCTTGGAATGACGCCAAGATCGCAGGGTCTTTTAGTTTGTCCAAGTTGAACTTGAGCCTGGAATTCTTAGGTTTGTTGATCTTTTTCAAGCGTACTTTGAAGTTAATAATAATAGTAATAAGATAACTTCTATTGCGCCTAAATCCTTGGAAACCAAGCTCAGAGGCGCATCAAAACAAAAGGATTGGTCAATCTCAAAATCCATAAGTAGTTTTCCAGTTGTCAACAGGTGGGTCAAGGCGCTAGGGAGCTACGGTGGATAAGCACGGTTGTAAAGATACGTTTTTATATGACGACGGGATTTTGTAATATGTTCAACTGGTCTAACACTAAGAGGGAGCATATTCCAAAGAGTACAGCAACAGTGCAGCAACAGAAAAAGCCCTATTTCTAATGTTAGTGTTGACTCTAGGAACAAAAATTAGGTCAGAACTAGATGATCGAAGCTGGATAGGTTTTCTTACAGGAGTAAGCAATGAATGCAAATAAGATGGTTGCTTATTGAACAGTGCCTGGTATGTAATGGTACATATCTCAAATATTATACGATATCGTACAGGAAGCCAATGCAAAGACTTCAAAAGTGGTACAGAGCGAAAAAAACGAGGAGATCTTGTAACTATTCTTGCAAGACAATTTTGAACACGCTGACGTTTTGTGATATCCTTGCTAGCGATATTATAAAGGAGAGAATTGCAATAGTCAAGTCTGCTGCTAACACGCGCTATTGCAATAGTCTTTGCAACAGAAAATGACATATACCGGCGAATACGGCGAAGATCACGAATATGATAAAAACAGCAGCGACTTGTTTGAGATATGTGTTGTCGGAAATTTAAGTTACTATCAAAGATCACTCCTAGATTCCGCACCGAGGTTGCTGGCGTGATATACTGATTACAAATACGCGTAGGGAAAAAACCATCCAGTTTACTAGGCTGCATTGGAGTACCAATAATGATCAATTCAGTTTTATTTGCATTCAATTTCAACTTGCTGTCAGTCATCCAATGGAATATATCTTGAAGGCAATCACTAAGTTGGTTACGGGAGCGATTTGTATCTGGGGTAGCAAATGAAATGTAGATCTGAGTATCATCAGCAAAAAGATGATGATCCAAGTTATGTCTTTGTATAGCAGGGCTTAGTGGCGTGGTGTAAAGAGTAAAAGCAAAGGCCCAAGAACAAAACCCTGGGGAACACCAAATAAAGCCGGCAGTGCAGCTGAAAAGCAGTTCCCAATCTTTATAGTTTGATATCTGTCAGTTAGATATGAAGAAAACCAGCTTAGAGCTGTGCCAGATATGCCGTATCACTTTAATAGGCGTTTAATGAGAATGCTGTGATCAATCGTGTCAAACGCGGCAGAGAGATCTAGTAAGGTAAGTGCAGTGACTTTACCATTATTGGTGTTCAAGTTAATGTCATTATGAACCTTTAAGAGGGCAGTCTCTGTTGAATGAAACTGTCTATATGCCGATTGTGACACATTAGTTAAAACATTTGTGCTAATGTGAGAGCTTAGACGACTTGCTACAACCTTTTCTAGTATTTTGGATTTGATGTATTGTTCAAGCAAGCATGTTTCAGGTAACGCATTAATACGTACCTTTATGTTGTCGTTCAAGTATTATTGTTCGACCTAATTAACATAGAGTATCGAACGATGTTTAATTAATGTTGCAATGCAAATTGTGTTTCATTCTTAGAATGGAGGTGTTGTGATATATCCCATACTGAGTAGGAATACAATAAATAGTTCCGGTTCACGCAACATGTCGCCTTTATCGTCTTTCTAGTTATCAGCACGATGTCAATGATTTACAGCACAGGATCCACCTAATAACATCGTGAAGCTGCAATCGTACAGTCACCAACACGTGTTATACTGCCATCCACAAGTGCAGCGGCCGACTTAGGCACCACTGGAATGTATTCGGTCTTGCTGTCATTAATGCACATGTAATTCTGCGCCATCCAATGTTTTATGTCATCCAGGCATGCTTCCATTCGACGTAAAACAGCATCGTAAGCGGTTGTACTGAGATTAAAGTTGGAGTAGAGTTTCTGATGATATCGCCAATTGGTTGCACATACAACGAGAAGAGCAGTGGGCCTAGAATGGAGCCTTGCATGATACCTGACGTCAGAGGAGTTGTACCCAAAAATGTGTCACCAATTACGACGCGCTGAGTCCGTCCCTGCAGGTACGAGACCACCCAATCTAGTGATTTGTCAACAAAGCTGTAGCGCAATCTATATATATATATATATATATATATATATATATATTGGTGTGTATGTGTGTAATATGCATGTTATATACCAATAACAGAACCCTGAGGAACACCAAATAAAGCCGGCAGTGCCGCTGAAAAGCAGCTTCCTATCTTTATAGTTTGGTATCTATCAGTTAGATATGAAGAAAACCAGCTTAGAGCTGTGCCAGGTATGCCTTACCACTGTAATAAGCATTCAATGAGAATGTTGTGATCAATCGTGTCAAAAGCAGCAGAGAGATCTACTAAGGTAAGTGCAGTCACTTTACCAGTATTAATGTTCAAGTTAATGCCATTATGAACCTTTAAGGGGCAGTCTCTGTTGAATGCAATTGTCTATATGCCGATTGTGACACATTAGTTAATACATTTGTGCTAATGTGAGACCTTAGACGACTTGCTACAACATTTTCTAGTATTTTGGAAATAAAAAACTGAGGTTAGAAATAGGTATATAACTGTTTAGGTCTTGTTTAGGCAGAGGTGACTTCTTAAGAAGTGGTGTGACATGGGCGTATTTGAAATCATCAGGAAAACAGCCAGAGCAAAGTGATACATTTATAATATTTGTTATATGTCTAATTAGTGTACCGAGACATGCTTTTAGCAGTTTTGTTGGAAGTGGATCAAGTGCACAAGATTTATTTGGGGAGGACATAATTATTTTCCTAACTTCATCAATTGTTGCAGGTTCAAATGATACAAGTTGAGAATTTACTTGTGGAAAGTCCACAGTCATTACTTATATTATGACGTTGGAAAGCAGAACTAATAATATTGATTTTATTCTTAAAGTGACTAGAGAATGAATCACATAGAGACTTAATTGACACATGATTAGGTAGCGATGGAGTAGGCCGTCTGTGTAGAATGTTATTGATGCAGTTCCATAACTGGCGCAGGTTATCAGACTTATTTATGACCATATTTGTATAATAATCTGATTTAGCTTTGGCCATTTGTCTGTTACAGACGTGACATTGCTTAGAATAGCGCGACATATATAATGGTGAGTGCGATTTGCGCCATACACGCTCTTAATAACGATGACGCCTTTTAGATAGTATAATTTCGGAAGTCATCCATGGAGCCGGTGGCCTTTCTGACACATATTTGGATTTTACAGGTGCAAGTTTGTTAAGTAATGCATTGAGTATTTGATAGTACTGTTTATTTAAGTCAGATAGATATTTGTTATGTATGATAAGGTCGGATATAATTATATCAGCCATAAAAGCTGTAATGTCAGTCCAATGAATGGCTCTATAAGACACATTGTGTTTCGACTCTAATGGGGTTATAGAAACGTTAACATTAGCAATGACAGTATGGTGGTCTGATAACCCATCTGAAATAGGTGCTTGGATATTATTACAAGTTGAACGGGTTATCAAGAGGTCAAGCCAATGGCCATGTATACGTGTCGAAAAGGTAACATATTGTTTCTAATCAAATGATGCCAGAATATCATCAAACGTAGTTGAAGAAGGTATATCCAAATGTAGATTAAAATCACCAAGAATGTAAAATTCTGAATGAATAACTGCCAGATTTTCCAACATATCCTGAAAGTCTTCAAAGAAATTTGCCGGATGTCCTGGAGGGCGATAGATATGCGAAGAAAGAAGAATCTGAAATGTCAGCACAGATTGACTCAAAACTGGAGTATTCAGGGTTAGAATGTAATTTAACTTTGAACTGCTGTGATATAAGAAAGCCAACACCACCTCCACGGCCGACTAATCGTGATCGATGGTGAAAGGTGTAACCAGAAGGGCAAACGTCAGCAATGCATGCAGGTGTATCATGTCGTCTGAGCCAGGTCTCAATTACAGCAAGAATGTTTTTTTTTTTTATAAATTAATCAATCACAAAGTGAGGCTGTCTTATCTCGTACCGAATGTTTCATCTAACAGCTGGCCCAGGATTGAGACTTACATATCCTGCTAGTAATAAAATTTTTGCTAATTTCAACGTTGGCGTAGAGCGGGGGATTGGCAGTAACTTTCTATTATAACAAACATGAAAACATGGCAGGCTATACAAAATTGAAATAGAATGATGGATTCTAGTGTGATTAGGAAAAAGAACATTAAAATGATTAGATGTCTTAGGTGATTTTCTCCAAACAGCCCAAACTTGAGCTAACGCAGGAGTTTTATGGTGCTTGTTTGTGCGCATGCGTTGTGGGTAGTTTTTTTATAGGCACTTTAGATGACTGGATGTGGTGAAAGGGAGGTTCATGATTGTTGTTTGAAATCCTATGGGGTTTTCTAGTTCAGTAATTTGTGGAGGGATCATATTCCAGATTCGAACTGCCCGGGGGTAGAAAGAGAACACTGCTGCATTGATGCGGCACCTAGGGCCTACGTAGGCCACGGTTTTTTGACTATGTTAGTAGACCTGGTGGGGGTATGATGTTGATTGCTATTTAATATTTTGTAAAATGTCATGGCTTGTTTGATAATGCGTCGTCGATCAAGAGTTGACCATCCAAGGGTGGCTATTAGGTCTGCTTAGTTTGTTTGGCGTCTGTGATCATTTCTGACAAATCTGGCAGCACTGTGTTGTACTCTTTCAAGGTGTTTAATTTGGGTGGCAGTGTGTGGATTCCATATCGGAGAGGCATACTCGAGTTTTGGTCGTGTTAGCATGTTATATTTTTGTTTGTTTTACCTCGGGTTTAATAATAATAAGATAACTTCAATTGCGCCTAAATCCTTGGAAACCAAGCTTAGAGGCGCATCAAAACAAAAGGATTGATCAATCTCAAAATCCATAGTAGTAGTAGTATTCCAATTGTCAACAGATGTGTCAAGGCGCTAGGGAGCTACGGTGGATAAGCAAGGTTGTAAAGATAAGTTTTTTAAATGACGACGGAATCGTGTTCGTAATTAATTTTTGTAATGGCTTCTTTCGATAAGTGTTTCTTTCTGGACCGTTTCCGTTGTTTTTGCAAGGGAACAAATACTATTCATGTTAAGAAAGGAAAGTATCTTGTACGGTTGCCCATGATTAGGTTATACCTATTATGTGAGGATCAATACCTTCTACCATGTGTAGTTCACTTCGTTTGTTTACTATGTTACTTGCATTTAAACACACGCATTTACATCCAGCTTCAGAACAGTTTTCCATGCTGTTCTTTGCTGACTTATGTGTGCTGTCTTTATCTGTCTCCAGTTTCAGGCTTCTCTGTGAATCCCCCCTAAGCATCTAGTTTAAATGAATGCAACGTGTCCCACTGTCAACAGATGCCAGCAGGTTGTCTAAGAAAACTGCTGCCCCTTTCACCTTAGATGAAGGCCATCTCTCATTTCATGTACATATCTTCACTCCCAACAAAGAATCCGCATAAATATATTAATTCCACCCACTCTTCTTCACACATCTGCTCAACTAGTGCGTTAATCGCCATCCTCTTGCAGTTTCTATATGTTGGCCCCCTTCCTCCCATTTCTGAGAGTGTAATATATTCAACTATTGTCTCCTTTAATTTCCTCACTAACTGTCTGTACTTCTGTACTATCCCAGTTGTTTCCTCCCTGTTTGTATCATTTTCCCTATGTGTAGTGAGTTTGACAGTGTGCTCAGAGTAGATGGACGTGAACATCATGAGCGATTATTGTATGTTGTTGATCAATCGAAAGCACTGTTGAGTAGAGATGCATGTGTGAAACTGGGGTTGATCTCATATCATGTCAGCAATGTTAGCGCAAGCAAGTTTAACAGTGAGTTTAAACAACTGTTTCAGGGGTTGGGGCAGGTTAGTGAAGAGTATGATGTCCAATTGCAGGATGATGTACGTCCATTCGCAATATTCACTTCGCGTAATGTCCCATATCCACTGATCGATAAGGTCAAGGCTGAACTAGATAAGATGGTTTCCCAGAAAGTGATCTTTGCAGTGGACCAGCCCACAGATTAGTGCGCCCCGATGGTGGTCATCCCTAAGGGAAGCAAGGGAGACATGGTGAGAGTCTGCGAAGATTACACAGAGTTGAACAAAGCAGTTCGTAGGAGTGTCTATCCTATGGCAAACGTAGAAGCTAATTTGGCCCAGCTTGGCCCAGTTTTGGCAAATTCCTGTCTCAGAGCAGTCCAAATTGCTTACGACGTTAATAACGCCGCACGGACGGTATGCGTTCAACCGTGTGCCATTCGGGCTCTTTTCTAGTCCTGAGATCTTTCAAAAGATCGTGTCCAAAATCCTAGACGGTATCGAGGGTATAATATGTCACATGGATGACATTTGCATATGGGGGACGTCTCTCCAGGAACACGATGTTCATGTCCGCCGTGTCTTGAACCGTTTGAAGGATGCAGGTATGACGTTAAATGCGTCAAAGTGCGAGTTCGCAGTGAATCAGATAAGATTTGTAGGACACGTGATATCGAGCACAGGTGTGCGTGCGAATCCGGAGACTGTACAGGGTCTGAATGATTTAAAGACGCCTGAATCTGTCAGTGATGTCCGTCGTTTTCTTGGGATGGCTAATCAGCTTGGCAAGTTTTCACACAGGCTCAGAGAGCTAAGTCAGCCATTGCGTGACTTGTTGTGCAGCAATACTCAGTGGTATCGGGGTGACGCGCAGCAGAAAGCGTTTCGTGACGTCAAACACGAGCTTTAAAAGTCGGTAGAACTAGCAGTGTATGATCCAAGGAAAGAGACCGTGATTCAGTCAGATACCAGTCGGCACGGAATCGGAGCCACGTTTTCTCAGGTTCAGAGTCACGGTTCTCGTAGAATGGTGTGTGCAGCGTCTCGTTCTTTTACAGAGACGAAGCGACGATATGTCACAATCGAACAAGAGGTGTTCGCGATTGTCTAGGCACGCGAAAAGTTTCGCAACTACATCGTTGGTCTCACTGTCCGTATCCAATCAGATCATAAGCCACTGGTCCCATTGCTAAACGACATTAGCTTAGATAAGCTACCAGTGCGAATTCAGAGATTTCGCTTACGTATGATGATTCTCATACACAGTCGAGCATTTTCCAGGTAGAGAAAATGTCGTTGCGGATGCGTTGTCGCGATCAAGCGCGAGTCCTACAAAAGTCGATGCATTTTTTTTTACAGGAGGTGGAGTCCTATGCTGAACAGTCAGTAAACGTTTGTGCGTCTCCTAAACGTTTAGTCGAGATGCGCCGACTCCAGGTTCACGATGAGGTTTAACACAGGTGCTAAAGTATGTGCGGACAGGTTGGCCTCCGTACATTTCATCCGTAGATTCTCTTCTCAGACCGTTTTGGGAAAACCGGGGTCATCTCACGATCATAGATGATGTCGTAGCGTACGAGAACAGGATCCTGATTCCACAGTGTGAACGTCTGGATGTTCTCCAGCGCCTTCACCAAGGTCATTTTGCGATAACAAAGTGTCGCGAACGTGCAAAGCAGTTGGTCTTGTGGCCTGGCATGACTCAGCGAATCGCCGAGATGGTCAGAAACTGTAACACGTGTCGCACACACGCGAACGATGTCGCTGAGCCGCTGTTGCCAACAGCGTTTCCAACTCGACCGTGGGAGCATGTAGGCATTGACATGTTCTACTGTCAGAAACGATGGTATCTGTTATTATTAGATTATTATTCTCGATTCATTGAGGTATCTCTGCTAGCGGAACTGAACACTCGTCATATCGTTCGGTACATGAAGTCGCACTTCGCTCGTCATGGCATTTCAGAGGTCCTGACGTCGGACAATGGTCCGCAGTATGCGTCGGATGAGTTCCGCAAGTTCGCGGATAAATACGTGTTTCAACACGTTACGAGTTCTCCGAGATACCCGCAGAGTAACGGAGCTGCAGAACGTGCCGTGCAGACAATAAAGTCAATCACAAAGAAGGCAGCCGATCCATACTTGGGTTTGATGGCGTACAGGTCGACGCCGCTCGAGAACGGTGCGTCGCCTGCTGAGCTTCTGATGGGCAGGAAGTTGAGAACACCTGTCCCAGCGCTTCCGAAAGTGTTGCAACCTGAGTTGCCAAACTCAGCACAAATTCGGCTGAGAGAGGCTGAGTCGAGAGCTTCGACTAAGCTAAACTTTGATCGTAAACACCGGGCTAATGTGCTTCCTCCTCTCGCCGTGGGAGACGATGTTTGGATAACAGATCTTAAACGTCCCGCTAAAGTAGTCGATGCTGTCCCGGGCACGCCTCGATCCTATGTTGTTGAAGGTGGCGGCAGCATTGTCCGCCACAATCGCAGAACTTAACGAGAGCTTAGTCAGCCATCAGTCGATTGTGGCATCGCTAAATGTGAAAATTCCGCTAAATGTGACAGACCCACTAAACGTAAAACAATTCTACGCTAAATGTGAAAATTCCGCTACATGTGAAAAAATTACGCTAAATGTAAAAAAATTACGCCCAGTAAACATGAAAAAGTACCAACGCTAAATGTGAAACATAGGGAGGCCCGCTAAAGGTGAAAAACTTCCTACGCTAAATGTGAAAACAACATTCATATTCAGTTCCGTGTAAGAATGGAGTGTGTGTGTGCGTGCGTGCGTGCGTGCGTGCGTGCGTGCGTGCGTGCGCAGAGATTGAAACTCTGACCACCTGCATGCCAGTCACAGACTATACCACTAGGCTACACGGCCACCCTGCTGTGGACTGTGTGTGACAATGCCCTCCCTAGTCATGGTAGAAACTATGGAACAAACATGAGTTAATTGTAATTGTTAATTGGTTGTTTAAAGTCACGCAATGGAGTCAATTTAAATTTAATTAATTAATTGCCCAAATTGATAGCATGGGTTAATTTTAATTGTTTGAATAAATTAACTTAAATAAATTATTTTTAATTTAAGTAATTAACTTTTCGAGTTATAATTAACCCATATTTGCTATGTAATTATATGAATGCTTGTTCGTAAAGAGGGTGGGCGAGTCCGTGGGTGAGAGGTTGAGTGGGTCGATGCCCGCTGTTGCGATCCATTCGTAAAGATAACTAACTATAAGAATTCTCGCTAATGAAAGTAGGCAATTATTATTATTATTATGAAAATATATCATATGTAACAATGTCATAAACGATTAAACATATCTTCGTTCAAATTCAATATGGTACAGAAAACAAAATCAGATATTCGAAGGAAATACATCATCGAAATGCACGTACAAATTAGTGGTCAAATATTATTCTAAATATTACTTTTAAATATAATGTGTCGTAGATAAACCCATACGTTGACAATATATTGGAATTGCGTAACTACATAAAAACATTATACCCGTACATGTACGTGACATTGTTTTTCCATATAAGTGCATTATCATGACGTCACAACATCACAGTAACATTTTTACACAAATTGTCACATATATGTTATTGGGTTTACAAAATAATATAACCGGTCTTAATTATGTTTATGTTTTTAAAAATCTCCTAGATTACATAAAATCAATTATCAGACATCACAAATCGACATATTGTGATAAAAATCACTCACAAAATACAAATAAAACATTTATTAAAAATATTGTCCATTATGTGACAAACATATCTTCATTATCTGTCCAGCAGATAAAACAAACGTAAAAAGTTAACTAAGCAAGTTTTGCGAATAAAAGTAGGTAAATATTTACTACCCATGTCATAAACGATTCAGTCGTACTTAATATGACACACAAAGAAAACAATTATTCTAAGTAGACGTCGACGAAATGCACTAAGTTTGAGGTTACAACTTACAGAATGTCCAAATATATCTTGTCGTAGGTAAATATAAATTTTGACAACATGCATAGCTGTAGATCTAGCACTAGGCCTAGACCCTATATGCTTCTAGATAAATGTTTTTTCATAGAATCACGACATGTGCATAGGATTTCAGACAAATATAAGGATCTAGGCCTAATGCTCTTAATTCAATCTTAATTAGTTTTATCATTTTCGTCTTCACTATCAACAATTACTATCACAAATCGACACAATTAAATATAACTCATAAAATAATAATATAATCGTTGCAAAAAATGTTGCCAATTATGTGGCTATGTTGCGCAAACGTAAGTTCAGCACCTGACAAGCAGACACATAATTGCATGGCGTTCATCGTGCCATATATGAAAGACTCATAAACTCAACTGTTTCCCATTAAATTTCCCCATAAACTTCTTCTCATTCCGACAAATGACATACACACATTATCCTGTCATTACATGTATACCATTACAACCACCCTTTTTGATGGAATAAAATCACATATTTTGAAGGTACCTGGAAGTTGGGTTGCCATCACAATAATGCTTGCGTAGTACCATTTTGGATGCAAGCCCGCTTCCCTATCCCGCCAACCGTATTAGTTTACATATGGTCCATTTACATCGTATGCCTTGGATAAAGTCCAAACTCCCTCCTCCCAGTTGCATCAAAAGGTCCGAACGAACATGGATCGTGTGTTTCGAAACATTAATTCGTTGCCTTTCACTCCAAGCAGATCTAACTACACCTATATAGAAAGCTCCATCATCCAACACATAAAGAAAAATCTTTTGAATCATTTAATCGGGCAGGTCACACAATGTTCTCAATGTTGACATGCCAATTGAATCTCGTCCAATTTCGATTGATTCTCCAACACTGTTCTCTTCGATTTGGATGTCCATCTCTTTCTCTGGATGCCTATTTGGTAGCTCGTGTGGATACTTGCGGTAGATTGAAATATTGTTAGCCTCTAGATTATGCGCGTAGCTAATTTTGCCAACTTCTGGTCTGGGTGCGTGTCCCCTGGTGTCAAATTCTTGTTCAGGCGAACTACTCCACGTTATTTGATCACTAGCTACGACGACCTCTCGTACATCATCACTATTTGCGTCTAAGCATACGTAGTGCTCGCCGTTACCCTCATGGAAATGCCCTAATCATTTGTCACCTGAGAAAGTCCATCAGGTCGAATGAGAGTCGTTCCATGATTCAGAGTAGATACTACAATTATTTGGAGATTGAACAATTGAGACATTGCGTGCAAAGTTATTTGATCCCTAAATTCATGTTGTAGGTTCATACGATGTAAATACTGAACTCTCGATTCGGTGAGATAACTGCTCCATGGTGCACCCTGCTCGGAGCTTCCCAATGCACTGTGGGTATACAGATAGTTCACTTCTTCTCGTCGCAATGTATCTGCGCTTCTATGAATTCCCAGCTTTGCCAAATGATACGCCAGTGCAGCGAACTGACAACTGCCGTCACTTGGCGGATAGTATGTGATATGAAGACCGAATTCTGACACAAGATTCTGTCGATTACTATTCGTGGTCATACGTATGTAATACTTGGACCGATGGGAATGTCTACCACGTGACTTGAGAGTATTGTTCGGTGTCGATGCCAATTCCGTCACGTGACACAATTTTTCTATAGCGTGCTTTGCACGTGGAGGGAAGAACCTCATTCTGTAGAGATGTTTATCTTTTTTTGCATTCTATTATGATACCATGCAGTGCCTATATCTTCTTTGGTACCTTGTGTTTTAGCAATTTGTATCGAACTAACACCCGTGCTCCCAGTTCTTATACAGAGGTTTTCAGACTCCGCATCAACGCTTTATCATTGCAATGACGAGTGATTTTTTCGGCTACTTTTCGCACCGCGTTGCATATGTTTAATCGAATCCAGACATCACCTTCACGAATTTGAACAGCAGTCAGACAGGTATTGAAATTACGCTGTCGTCTAAAATAAACATGGAATGGGCTTCGCCATTCCAAACATTCCTTAGGTATTTCATTTATTTATTTCTCATAAGAAGGCAGCTGGCGTACCCAATTGATACATAGCTGATTGTATTTCACTAAGTCAAATGCAATTTGCTTTTTCAGCGTTTGGTTCATTCTTTCAATTTTGCCCTGACTTTGATGATGACACGATCTACTGGTTCTGAAGGTTACGTGTTTGTTCTTTAGCCATATTTTCACGTTTCCGGAATTCGGTACCACAATCGTGCTGAACGAGACGGGGGTACCCATTCAATTCTGAGATGTCCTTGAGCCTGACCATTGCTGTCGACGATTTTTTATTAGGTAAGGGTCTTAACCAAGTGTATCTACTTAACACGTCCATAACGCACAGCACGTAAGAATACGCAGTGTCAGCATAGAGTATTTTACTCCTTGTCATGTTTACAAGATCTATTTGGAGTTTATCCTCTGCTTCGAATGCTTGTGTGCGGAGCTTTATTCAAGAAGCACGCCGTCATTATCTGGTGTCGCTTGTCTTGGGAAAGCACATGACTTATTGCATGTTCCGACAAACACATCTCATTCTTAAGTGAATGATGCATGCGCCGTGGTCCAATTCCTCTCCGGCGATCATATTGCTCCTTGACCAACTTAGTGACATCGGACGTTTTAACAATGTTCTTGTTGTCGTAATACAGGTATGTGCCGACTAACTTGTAGTTGAGCCTGTTCCTGTAGTATTTGGTCAACGCGCTCCTTTCAGCAGTCGTCCGTTCGCAAACAGGGGGCAAACGATTTCTACTCAACAGCTGTTGTATTATCTCGAAGTGAGTGTCGGGCATCACCGAACAAGTTCTTTTTACTCTCGCAGCGAAGCACCCACAAGCCAGAAGAAGAGACGAAATAAGCTACCTGCGCAACAAAACGAGAACATGTACCTATCGCTTAAAAAATAAACGGAGTTTCTATCCGAACTGATAATTAGGGTTTGGGTTAGGGCTAAAATCATGTAAGGTTTGGATTACATTCAGGTTAGGGTCCGGGTTAGGGTGTGTTACAACTGTTAATGTAATAATTAATGATAATGTAATATGTGCCCGATAATGTATTGAAATTAACCAAAAAGGTAACAAAATCAACCAATAATGTAATAAAATTGACCAATAACGTAAGTGTCTGATATTGTAATAACAACGACCCTTAATATAATAAACCTACTGTCCGATGTGTAATATTTGTTTTATTGATGATGTAATACCTTTTTTCCTGCCCATAATGTAATAACTGTTGACTGATAATGTAATAACAGGGAAATTTCAAGGCCATATCGTGTAAAAGTCACACTAAGGTCATTGTTAGGGTTATATATGTTAACAACAAGGTCACACCAGAAAATAAAAGAAAAGAAACCACGTCCGGGTCAAGTTAAAGACATAAAGATATTGCGAAGTTCACACCGTGTTTGTCTAAAAACATTGCCACGACAATATCATCAATTCTAAATAGGCCCCTTCCTCAACCTTCACAATCACGGCCTACTAACCATCCTCTGTCTACTACGTGTGTATGCGTGGCCGTGTGCGTGTCACTAGTAGACGCACTTATCTACATATGTGATTCCTTAAAACTTCACAACAACCTATCGCTAAATTTCAATGAATCATAATTATTATAACTAATACAGCTGACCAACACAAGCAAACATCTTTATAACTAGAATGAACAAGTCGGTGCGTTAACGCTCTCTGTTCTATCTCGCACCTCACTTATATTCAATTATCTACCTACATCTATCAAGCCGTCGCCCTCCTCTCCAATATTCCAAAAAACTTCTTTAAAAAACATCCTCCAAACAGATAATGAACCAGCCGTGCTCTTCGCAGCACGGTATGCAGTGTTACCATGATGCTATTCATATCATGAATAACATCACTGGTTATATATTTTTTCAGTTGCACCCTACTAGATTAGAAATTGTATTTGGACTGTGTTATATACATGCAATTCATGTTCTATGTAGGGGTATTATGTTTGCATCGATTTTTATTATACTCGGATTACCTGTAGTCTATATTTGTGTGCATTGTGTGTAATAGTATGTGTCCGTTTGGCGTGCATGTTTACACAAGTTAAGATAGGTTAACATTAACTTAATTAGATAACTAAACAAGTTACCGACCCAAAAAGATTATTAACTTAAGTTAATCGAACAACTTTCATAGTTCTTTTAATTGTTAATCGCCTCATTCCAGTAAAAATCCCCTGTCATTTACATTATCAGTCAAAAGTTATTTTACACTATGGGGCAGAAAGTTTATTGGATTATCTTTCGATAGTATTGCATTATCTGGTATTTATTAGAGTATCGGTTTTTTATCACATTATCGGACACACGTATCGGGCACATGAAAACTGTCTTGAGTCTCGAGTCTTGCATTAGGGTATCAGTTAATGATCACATAATTTGTAACAGGGTTACGGTTATGGCAGTGCACTGTATCCTATTTCATGGGCATGTCTACTAGTTTCATTAAGCTCTTTTCAATGTAGAATGTCCGTTAGTGCAGCCTCAGCGAGGTAAGCAAATAAACGGTTACCCTTTGTTGACGCTAGCTAGAATAACTCGACTGTGGCTACAGTCTGCTACTACACGAACTTCACAGCGACATCGTGTTTTACCATGCCGAACACGACTGAATATGTTAGTGTCGTCTGCCCTGCACTGATTATCGCCCACAAAAAATGTATTAACTTGCATATGGTACAGTTACTTCTAATTTAACGCAATTAATGTATTACCAGCGAAGCATAACTGTTTAGTATTCGCTCGCTAACACAATGGCAAGCGTAATTTACTACAAACGGCAGCGTGGCTATTTGTTCGCATGAATGCAAGTGAACCACATGTTAGAATCGAAGCCGAAACTCCAATAATATCCCCGCTAGTTGCGCCAGTTGGCGCTAGTTGCACTAATTGCCACCTCTAGATACTATATTGTAAATACCCTGAAAGGACATTTTATTTTTATTTCATATTTTAAAACATTGTTTAGTGATAGAGTATTGTCGGTGATGTTTGTGAATACGTCGTTCGACAGACGAGCATTACTCATCTAGCGAACTGCCGCTGTCCAGTTGACTAATGTCCGACGCGAAACGTGATAATATTATGTCTTGTTGATAACTGTCAATTAATCTAACTCCAATCGTCCACACCAGAGAGCAGTCAGCCGGATAGGAAACCGTTTAATAGCCAGTTTGCAGGTGGTCACATTTTCAAATTTCTGCGCACGGACGCACGCAAGCACGCACGCACGTACGCACACACACCATTCTTATATGGAACTGAATATGAATGTTGTTTTCACATTTAGCGTAGGAAGTTTTTCACCTTTAGCGGGCCTCCCTATATTTCACATTTAGCGTAGGAAGTTTTTCACCTTTAGCGGGCCTCCCTATGTTTCACATTTAGTGTTGATACTTTTCACGTTTACCGGGCGTACGTTTTTCACATTTAGTGTAATTTGTTCACATATAGCGGAATTGTCACATTTAACATAGAATTTTTTTAACGTTTAGCGGACCTGTTACACACTAAGCATTAATTAGAACAGGACATGCAATACAGTAGATTAGCCTACAGATCAAGAATCTGAACTGGCTTGAACGGTCGACTGTAACGCGACACTTTCACGTTTGTGGGCATATCAGATACCACGACTTGAGGATCGACTGTTGCACCGCGAAATGTGAAAATTCCGCTAAATGTGACAGGTCCGCTAAACGTGAAAAAAATGCTATGTTAAATAGCACACACAGCACACGCCGCACACGCCGCACACGCCGCACACGCCGCACACGCCGCACACGCCGCACACGCCGCACACGCCGCACACGCCGCACACGCCGCACACGCCGCACACGCCGCACACGCCGCACACGCCGCACACGCCGCACACGCCGCACACGCCGCACACAACGCACACAACTCCCCCCACACACATGAATGCGAATGAGGCGCATGGTGGCCCTGATGAAAGGAGGGCAGTGACCCCCATGACAGAGGATGGTTAGTACGCCGTGATTGTGAAGGTTGAGGAGGGGGCCTATTTAGAATTTATGATATTGTCGTGGCAATGTTATTAGACAAACACGGTGAACTTCGCAATATCTCTATGTCTCTAACTTGACCCGGACGTGGTTTCTGTTCTTTTATTTTCTGGTGTGACCTTGTTGTTAACATATATAATCCTAACAATGACCTTAGTGTGACTTTTACACCATATGTCCTTGAAATTTCCCTGTTATTACATTATCAGTCAACAGTTATTACATTATGGGCAGGAAAAAAGGTATTACATCATCAATAAAACAAATATTACACATCGGACATATTTATTACATTAAGGGTCGTTGTTATTACAATATCAGACACTTACGTTATTGGTCAATTTTATTACATTATTGGTTGATTTTGTTACTTTTTTTGTTAATTTCAATACATTATCGGGCACATATTACATGATCAGTTAAATATTACATTAACAGTTGTAACACACCCTAACCCGGACCCTAACCTGAATATAATCCAAACCTTACCTGATTTTAGCCCTAACCCAAACCCTAATCTAAAACCGTACACTAACCGTAATTTCACCCTGAGCGTTTAGCGCATAATTATCAGTTCGGATAGAAACTCCGTTTATTTTTCAAGCGAAAAATTCCTCTGTGTTCTCGTTTTGTTCCGCAGGTAGCTAATTTCATCTCTTCTTCGGGCTTGTGGGTGCTTCGCTGCGAGAGTAAAAGAACTTGTTCGGTGATGCCCGACACTCACTTCGAGATAATACAACAGCTGTTGAGTGGAAATCGTTTGCCCCCTGTTTGCGAACGGACGACTGCTGAAAGGAGCGCGTTGACCAAATACTACAGGAACAGGCTCAACTACAAGTTAGTCGGCACATACCTGTATTACGACAACAAGAACATTGTTAAAACGTCCGATGTCACTAAGTTCGTCAAGGAGCAATATGATCGGCGGAGAGGAATTGGACCACGGCGCATGCATCATTCACTTAAGAATGAGATGTGTTTGTCGGAACATGCAATAAGTCATGTGCTTTCCCAAGACAAGCGACACCAGATAATGACGGCGCGCTTCCTGAATAAAGCTCCGCACACAAGCATTCGAAGCAGAGGATAAACTCTAAATAGATCTTGTAAACATGACAAGGAGTAAAATACTCTATGCTGACACTGCGTATTCTTACGTGCTGTGCGTTATGGACGTGTTCAGTAGATACACTTGGTTAAGACCCTTACCTAATAAAAAATCGTCGACAGCAATGGTCAGGCTCAAGGATATCTTAGAATTGTATGGGTACCCCCGTCTCGTTCAGCACGATTGTGGTACCGAATTCCGGAAACAAAGCTAAAGAACAAACACGTAACTCTACCACAGTACATCACCAGCCCCCGGATGTCTACCGTAGTACATCACCCGTCCCTGGATGCGTACTATTGTGTATCACCCGCTCCCGGATCTCTGTACACAGTGCATCACCCCCCCCCCCCAAGTATACCGTAGTACATCACCCGCCCTCGGATGTTTACTATACTACAACAACTGCCCCGGACCACTGCGGCACATCTGGCGTTCAACTGACACGACGATTTTGATAAGAATTGTACCACTAAAACTGTAAATGAATTCCTCTGTGTTGTAGGGCCTACCGTAACTTTTCATCGTCAGGCAAATTAAAGTGTAAGTTATTGAACATACCCTCTCTACATCCAAACGGTCAGTTTGGACAAGGAATCTTGAAAGGACGTTGCACTGTGAATCGAGGGTTCGTTCGTTCGATGTGACATAAATGGAATATATTGTGTGATGCAGCAACAGAATGCTGGAATATCTTAAAGAGTGAAATTGAATGCATCATCGTCAAATGTGTTCCCTTAAAAAAACACGGGAAACGGTCCAAAAAGAAACACTTATCGAAAGAAGCCATTATAAAAATTAAGTATAAAGAAATGATGTGGAAGTCATATAGACGTACTGGAAATGACGAAGACTACAACATTTATAAAGAAGCACTAAACCAAGCTATAGCTGAAATTATAAATTCAAGGAGAAGCTATGAACATAAATTAGCTTGTAATATAAAACATGACAGCAAGAGTTTTTATGCATATATTCGAAACAAACAGAAAGTTCAGGATAAGGTCGGTCCTCTAGAAGATAGTGCTGGAAATGTAATATCAGAAGGATTCTTAATGGCAGAAGACCTGAATGAGTATTTTAGTTCAGTGTTTACCAGAGAAGACACTAGTTCACTGCCAGTACCAGAGGCTAAGTTCAAGGGGGCAGAATCAGACTATTTAAGACAGTTAATTGTAACCCCAGAAATGGTAGCTAAGAAAATCAGGGCTATGAAGGATAATAAATCACCTGGAGTGGATGGTATTCCACCCAAACTACTATTGGAAATTGTAGAACAAATTAGCATACCGCTTGCAACAGTTTTCAACTTGTCATTAGAAGAGGGAGTGGTTCCTTTAGAATGGAAAGAAGCAAACATTATACCGTTATTCAAAAAAGGTTCGAGAAACAAGTCAAATAATTATAGACCAGTTAGTTTAACATCGGTGATTTGTAAATTATTAGAAAGACTAATTAAAGATCACATGGTGGATTTTCTTGTTAAACATAACTTGATAAACCCATCTCAACATGGGTTTCTAAAAGCGAGGTCATGCTTAACAAATATGTTATGTTTTTTGGAAGATATCACTAAGTGGGTAGATGATGGATCACCAGTAGATATCATCTACTTAGATTTTCAAAAAGCTTTCGACAAAGTGCCACATTAGAGATTACTGCTTAAACTAAAAGCCCATGGCATAGGAAATGGTATAATTAACTGGATAGAAAAATGGCTGATTGACAGAAGACAACGGGTAGTTGTTGATGGGGAGGCTTCAAACTGGAAATCAGTTTTGAGTGGGGTTCCACAGGGATCAGTACTGGGACCTATATTATTCTTAATATATATAAACGATTTGGACGATGATATAGCTAGCAAGGTGTTGAAATTTGCAGATGATACAAAAGTGTTTAGAAGGATTAAAAGTGATGGAGATAGACAGCATTTACAGGATGATCTTGACAGGTTGATCAAATGGTCTGAAAAGTGGCAAATGTTGTTCAATTTTGGGAAATGTAAATGTCTTCACACAGGACACGGGAACGAATATGTAGCATATACAATGTGGGGAACTGTACTAAATACTACTGTAAAAGAAAAAGACTTAGGGCTGACAATTAGTGCTGACATGAAGGTTTCAGAGCAGTGTGGAATTGCAGCTTCAAAAGGAAATCAAATCCTTGGATTGATTAGGCGAAATATAGCATATAAAGAAAAAGAACTAATAATACCGCTGTACAAAACAATAGTTAGGCCTCATTTAGAATATTGTATACAGGCGTGGAGGCCATACCGCAAGAAGGACATAGATATGCTAGAAAGAGTACAGAGGAGAGCGACTAAAATGATACCAAAACTGAGGGATCTTAGTTATGAAAAACGTCTAAAAGAATGTGGTTTAACAACACTAGAGACCAGGAGATTGAGAGGAGATCAGATAGAAGTGTTTAAAATATTGAATGGTTATGAAAATATTGATAGAAATATGTTTTTTTCAGTTAAGAAAGATAGAAAGACTAGAGGACACGAAGTTACATTAGTAAAGGAACAGTGTAGATTAGACGTAAGAAAGTTTTCATTTTCACAAAGGACTGTGAATGTATGGAACAGATTATCTGATGATTGTGTGGGTGCTAGTAGTGTGAATATGTTTAAAAATAAAATCGACACATACCTCAGAAGGGCTGGATATTTGTAGATAAAAGGGTTGGACTCTCGATAAGCCAAAGGGCTTCCTTGTCCACCTGCCATCTAGAGTTAATTCTCTGGATGGCAATCTTGTTAAATCTTGTTAAACCGTCAGAACCAGTAGACCGTGCCATCCTCAAAGTCAGGGCAAAATTGAAAGAATGAACCAAACGCTGAAAAAGCAAATTGCATTTGACTTAGTGAAATACAATCAGCTATGTATCAATTGGGTACGCCAGCTGCCTTCTTATGAGAATGAAATAAATGAAATACCTAAGGAATGTTTGGAATGGCAAAGCCCATTCCATGTTTATTTTAGACGACAGCGTAATTTCAATACCTGTCTGGCTGCTGTGAAGGTGATGTCTGGAGTCGATTAAACATATGCAACGCGGTGCGAAAAGTAGCCGAAAAAACCACTCGTCATTGCAATGATAAAGCGTTGATGCGGAGTCTGAAAACCCCTGTATACGAACTGGGAGCACGGGTGTTAGTTCGATACAAATTGCTAAAACACAAGGTACCAAAGAAGATATAGGCACTGCATGGTATCATAATAGAATGCAAAAGAGAGAAACATCTCTACAGAGTGAGGTTCTTCCCTCCACGTGCAAAGCACGCTATAGAAAAATGGTGTCACGTGACGGAATTGGCATCGACACCGAACAATACTCTCAAGTCACGTGGTAGATATTCCCATCGGTCCAAGTATTACATATCTATGACCACGGATAGTAATCGACAGAATCTTGTGTCAGAATTCGGTCTTCATATCACCTACTATCCGCCAGGTGACGGCCGTTGTCAGTTCGCTGCAATGGCGTATCATTTGGCAAAGCTGGGAATTCATAGAAGCGCAGATACATTGCGACGAGATGCAAAAACAACGATAAATCAGGCATTTCGTCACACTTTAAGTATAATAACGACATAATTAAGGACCCTCATCAAATTTCGAATATATTCTGTAATGTTTTTACTAATATTGGCTCAAACCACGCAAATGCAATCCCTCAACCTAAAGAGCAATTTACTAAATATCTTCAGAATTGTCCTAAACAAAATCCAGGAAGTCTCTTCATGAGTCCGACCGATGTAAATGAAATCAGGCAAATTATAATGAGCAAATAGCGTTACCAATAACTATCTTAATAAATAAATGCCTGACGAAATAAAAATAGCAAAAATTATACCTGTTTATAAGTCTAAAGCTACTGATGACTTTTCTAATTATAGACCAATATCTTTGTTACCTTCAATTTCTAAAATACTGGGAAAAGTTGTACATAGAAGAACTTATGATTTTATACAGAAAAACATTATATTGAACAATAACCAATATGAGAAACATTGAACAACCAATGCTATTACCGTTTTTACTAGTAACATTATTAATGCACTAGAAAAAAAGGACTCGGTTCTTGCTGTTTTTCTGGATCTAAGTAAAGCATTCGATACTATCAACCACCAAATCCTATTACACAAACTTGAATATTACGGTATAAGAGGTACTCCACTCAAATGGTTTAAGAGTTACCTTTCAAACAGGAAACAGTATGTTAAGTACAGTTCTAGTGACTCACTTCAGCAGGATGTCACACACGGTGTCACACAGGGGTCTATCCTCGGTCCGCTTTTGTTTATATTATATATTAATGACCTTCCATTCTGTGTAAATATGTGCAAAACTATATTGTTTGCTGATGACACTAATATATACAAAACTGGAAAACATATTAATGAAATATATAAAGATATGAATAACGAACTTGAAATATTAGCTGACTGATTTCGTGCCAATAAACTATCTTTAAACATTTCTAAGACAAAATGCATGTTATTTTCTAGATCTCGTCCTGCTCAGAACGAAGAATTATTATTAGCGATAGCTAATAACATAATTCAGCGAACAAAATGTATAACATTTCTAGGCCTTTATATAGACGACAGACTTGATTGGCATGAACATATAAATGCATGCAAAAACAAGCTAACTAGTGCTTTATACATAATTAATAAAGTTAACCGCTACTTTCCAGTAGCTGCACTTAAAACAATTTATTACACTTTAGTTTACCCCTACTTGACATACGAAATCATTTTGTGGGGATCCACATACAAAACACATATCGAAAAAGTATTCATTATGCCAAAAAAATAGTTCGTTCCATTCTTAAAACAAACTATTGGGAACATTCAGATCTCCTCTTTACATGTTTAAATCTAATAAAATTGCATTATGTTTATGAAATTGAAGTTGGAAAATTCATATATAATTATGTCCACGGTAGTCTGCCACATTCATTATCGGATATTTTTACATTTACCTATGACATTCACTTTTACAAAACAAGACACACCTGTAATATACGTCCTATTATCAGTTCTACTCAAAGATCTTCGAACAGTTTGCTATGTAAAGGTCCGATGATCTGGAATACAATTCCAACTGTTATACAAAATAAACCCAATTTAAATAGTTTTATATTATCATTAAAGGCAAATGTTGTAAGGGGGTATGGTGTTCTAGTTTAATTTCATTCCACCCCGACACGTCTGACATATGTGTTTGATATAATGCTATTCTACTTAGGTGTTATACCATTGCTGAAGCTTGGCATAACCACATGTTTTTTTTTCTCGCAAGACTACTTATGTGAACATGTATCATCTAATATTAATGTTATTAAATTTACATATATGTTATATTGATTATAGCAACGTAACCAACACACTACACGTGAAATCATTGTTAATAATAGTTATTTTGAGGATGACGGCGACTAGTTTATGTAATCATTATCATTTTATATTGGAATAATTCAAACAAACTGGTTACAGCCTTAATTGGCTCCGCTGTCATCCTGGAATTGTATATCATTTTGTCAATTGTTTGACGAATTGTTTATATTTGTATGTGTGATTTATACAATTCCAAATAAAACCTACTACTACTACTACTACTACTACTACGTTGGGAAGCTCCGAGCAGGGTGCACCATGGAGCAGTTATCTCACCGAATCGAGAGTGGACATGCACGAGCTACCAAATAGGCATCCTGAGAAAGAGATGGACATCCAAATCGAAGAGAACAGTGTTGGAGAATCAATCGAAATTGGACGAGATTCAATTGGCATGTCAACATTGAGAACATTGTGTGATCTGCCCGATGCAAATGGACCATATGTAAACTAATACGGTTGGCGGGAAAGGGAAGCGGGCTTGCATTGCGGTTAAGAGAATTGTTTTAGGCGTACCCAAAATGGTACTACGCAAGCATTATTGTGATGGCAACCCAACTTCCAGGTACCTTCAAAATATGTGATTTTATTCCATCAAAAAGGGTGGTTGTAATGGTATACATGTAATGACAGGATAATGTGTGTATGTCATTTGTCGGAATGAGAAGAAGTTTATGGGGAAATTTAATGGGAAACAGTTGAGTTTATGAGTCTTTCATATATGGCACGATGAACGCCATGCAATTATGTGTCTGCTTGTCAGGTGCTGAACTTACGTTTGCGCAACATAGCCACATAATTGGCAACATTTTTTGCAACGTTTATATTATTATTTTATGAGTTATATTTAATTGTGTCGATTTGTGATAGTAATTGTTGATAGTGAAGACGAAAATGATAAAACTAATTAAGATTGAATTAAGAGCATTAGGCCTAGATCCTATATGCTTATATTTGTCTGAAATCCTATGCACATGTCGTGATTCTATGAAAAAACATTTATCTAGAAGCATATAGGGTCTAGGCCTAGTGCTAGATCTACAGCTATGCATGTTGTCAAAATTTATATTTACCTACGACAAGATATATTTGGACATTCTGTAAGTTGTAACCTCAAACTTAGTGCATTTCGTCGACGTCTACTTAGAATAATTGTTTTCTTTGTGTGTCATATTAAGTACGACTGAATCGTTTATGACATGGGTAGTAAATATTTACCTACTTTTATTCGCAAAACTTGCTTAGTTAACTTTTTACGTTTGTTTTATCTGCTGGACAGATAATGAAGATATGTTTGTCACATAATGGACATTATTTTTAATAAATGTTTTATTTGTATTTTGTGAGTGATTTTTATCATAATATGTCGATTTGTGATGTCTGATAATTCATTTTATGTAATCTAGGAGATTTTTTAAATGATAAACATAATTAAGACCGGTTATATTATTTTGTAAACCCAATAACATAAATGTGACAATTTGTCTGAAAATTTTATTCTGATGTCGTGATGTCATGATAATGCACTTATATGGAAAAACAATGTCACATACGGGTATAATGTTTTATGAAGTTACGCTATTCCAATATATTGTCAACGTATGTGTTTGTCTACGACACATTATATTTAAAAGTAATATTTAGAATAATATTTGACCACTAATTTGTACGTGCATTTCGATGATGTATTTTCTTCGAATATCTGATTTTGTTTTCTGTACCATACTGAATTTGAACGAAGATATGTTTAATCGTTTATGACATGGTTACATATGATATATTTTCATAAAAATAATAATAATTGCCTACTTTCATTAGCGAGAATTTTTATACTTAGTTATCTTTACGAATGGATCGCAACAGCGGGCATCGACCCACTCAACCTCTCACCCACGGACTCGCCCACCCTCTTTACGAACAAGCATTCATATAATTACATAGCAAATATGGGTTAATTATAACTAGAAAAGTTAATTACTTAAAATGCAAATAATTTATTTAAGTTAATTTATTCAAACAATTAAAATTAACCTTTGCTATCTATTTGGGCAATTAATTAATTTAATTTAAATTAACTCCATTGCGTGACTTTAATCAACCAATTAACAATTACAATTAACTCATGTTTGTTCCGTAGTTTCTACCATGACAAGGGAGGGCATTGTCACACACAGTCCACAGCAGGGTGGCCGTGAAGCCTAGTGGTATAGTCTGTGACTGGCATGCAGGTGGTCACAGTTTCAATCTCTGCGCACGCACGCACGCACACACACACACACGCACACACACACACACACACACTCCATTCTTACACGGAACTGAATATGAATGTTGTTTTCACATTTATTGTGGGAAGTTTTTCACCTTTAGCGGGCCTCTCTATGTTTCATATTTAGCGTTGGTACTTTTTCACGTTTATTGGGCGTACTTTTTTTTCTCACATTTAGCGTATTTTTTTCACATATAGCGGAATTTTCACATTTAGCGTATAATTTTTTTCACGTTTAGCGGGCCTGTCACATTTAGCGGAATTTTCACGTTTAGCGGGCCTGTCACATTTAGCGGTGCCACAATCGACTGATGGCTGCCTAAGCTCTCGTAAAGTTCTGCGATTGTGGCGGACAATGCTGCTGCCACCTTCAACAACATAGGATCGAGGCTTGCCCGGGGCAGCATTGACTACTTTAGCGGGACGTTTAAGATCTGTTATCCAAACGTCGTCTCCCACGGCGAGAGGAGGAAGCACCTTAGCACGGTGTTTACGATCAAAGTTTAGCTTAGTCGAAGCTCTCGACTCAGCCTCTCTCAGTCGAATGTGTGCTGAGTTTCGCAACTCAGGTTGCAACATTTTTGGAAGCGCTGTGACACGTGTTCTCAACTTCCTGCCCATCAGAAGCTCAGCAGGCGATGCACCGTTCTCGAGCGGCGTCGACCTGTACGCCATCAAACCCAAGTATGGATCGGCTGCCTTCTTTGTGATTGACTTTATTGTCTGCACGGCACGTTCTGCAGCTCCGTTACTCTGCGGGTATCTCGGAGAACTCGTAACGTGTTGAAACACGTATTTATCCGCGAACTTGCGGAACTCATCCGACGCATACTGCGGACCATTGTCAGACGTCAGGACCTCTGAAATGCCATGACGAGCGAACTGCGACTTCATGTACTCAACGATCTGACGAGTGTTCATTTCCGCTAGTAGAGATACCTCAATGAATCGAAAATAATAATCTAATAGTAACAGATACCATCGTTTCTGACAGTAGAACAGGTCACTGCCTATATGCTCCCACGGTCGAGTTGGAAACTCTGTTATCTGATCTGATTCACTGCCAACTCGCACTTTGACGCATTTAGTGTCATACCTGCATCCTTCAAACGGTTCAAAACACGGCGGACATGAACACCGTGTTCCTGGAGAGACGCCCCCCACATGCATATGTCATCCATGTGACATATTACACCCTCGATACCGTCTAGGATTTTGGACACGATCTTTTGAAAGATCTCAGGACTAGAAGAGAGCCCGAATGGCACACGGTTGAACGCATACCGCCCGTGCGGCGTTATAAACGTCGTAAACAATTTGGACTGCTCTGAGAGAGGAATTTGCCAAAACCCGGAGTTTGTGCCTGAACCAAGCTGGGCTAAACTAGCTTCTACGTTTCCCATAGGATAGACACTCCTACGAACTGCTTTGTTCAACTCCGTGTAATCTACGCAGATGCTCACCTTCTTGTCTCCCTTGCTTCCCTTAGGGACGACCACAATCGGGGCGCACTAATCTGTGGGCTGGTCCACTGCAAAGATCACTTTCTGGGAAACCATCTGATCTAGTTCAACCTTGACCTTATCGATCAGTGGGTATGGGACATTACGCGAAGTGAATATTGCGAATGGACGTACATCACCCTGCAATTGGACATCATACTCTTCACTATCCTGCCCCAACCCCTGAAACAGTTGTTTAAACTCACTGTTAAACTTGCTAGCGCTAACATTGCTGACATGATATGAGATCAACCCCAGTTTCACACATGCATCTCTACTCAACAGTGCTTTCGATTGATCAACAACATACAATCGTTCATGATGTTCACGTCCATCTACTCTGAGCACACTGTCAAACGCACTACACATAGGGGAAATGATACAAACAGGGAGGAAACAACTGGGATAGTACAGAAGTACAGACAGTTAGTGAGGAAATTAAAGGAGACAAGAGTTGAATATATTATACTCTCAGAAAGGGGAGGAAGCATATAGAAACTGCAAGAGGATGGCGATTAACGCACTAGTTGAGCAGATGTGTGAAGAAGAGGGGGTGGAATTCATAGATTTATGCGGATACTTTGTTGGGAGGGAAGATATGTACATGATATGAGAGATGGCCTCCATCTAAGGTGAAAGGGGGTAGCAGTTTTCTTAGACAACCTGCTGTCATCTGTTGACAGTGGGACACGTTGCATTCATTTAAACTAGATGCTTAGGGGGAATTCACAGAGAAGCCTGAAACTGGAGACATAGATAAAGACAGCACACATAAGTCAGCAAAGAACAGCATGGAAAACTGTTTTGAAGCTGGATGTAAATGCGTTTGTTTAAATGCAAGTAACATAGTAAACAAACGAAGTGAACTACACATGGTAGAAGGTATTGATCCTCACATAATAGGTATAACCGAATCATTGGCAACCACCGATGTATCAGATGCCGAATTGGGACTGGCAGGATATGTAATGTTTAGGAAAGGTAGAATAGGAAGAAAGGTAGGTGGAATTATTATTCAGGCTGGTGAAATACAATTAGAACGAGACACACATTGAGAAGAAGTTGTTTGGTGTAACTTAGTTACAGGGAACTCAACGGTAATGGTTGGTTTAGTTTATTGAAGTCCAAACATATGCATAGAAAAGAATGAAAAAGTACAAAACGCTTTAAGGGGGGATTTTAAACATGGTTATATACAATGGAAATCTTTACAGAATACAGGGAGTGAGTACAACAAGTTTTTAGTTTTAGTACGAGATACTTTCCTTTCTTAACATGAATAGTATTTGTTCCCTTGCAAAACAACGGAAACGGTCCAGAAAGAAACACTTATCGAAAGAAGCCATTAGAAAAATTAAGCCTCTAAGCTTGGTTTCCAAGGATTTAGGCGCAATTGAAGTTATCTTATCATTATTATTTTTATTATTAAACCCGAGGTAAAACAAACAAAAACATAATATGCTAACACGACCAAAACTCGAGTATGCCTCTCCCATATGGAATCCACACACTGCCACCCAAATTAAACACCTTGAAAGAGTACAACACAGT
>CM034534.1:67567951-67572951 GCA_020002185.1 Paraescarpia echinospica | reverse complement strand
CCACTTCCAGGTCACGACCCTTGGTGGCGCGTGTCCGGGCGGGTGACTCCACGTATCTAGGCGTGACATCATCAGAGGTAATCATTGCATACGTTGGTTCGTACGCAGAGGCTACCTCGTCGTTGTGTGCACGATCGCTAGGTGGCGCCCCAAGCAAGTCAACAGACGACGGTCCTCCCGTCGCTCTCGGAAGGGGGGATGGCGGGTTTTGTCGGCGTCTTAGTACTCCCTCGCTAGGGGAAATGGCAGATGCGCTTCGGTTGATGTCAGCGACAATGATCACGGTAAACCACTAGCGCATTTATGATATTGGTTAACAAATACGAGCCATTTCTTGTAGACAATGACATTATCTGTGACAACGAAATATTAAATCTCTTGTTGGGAACCATACTCGCACGCACACACACACGCACACGCGCAAACACGCTCGTACGTCCCCGCATGCACACATGTATAAAACAATTAATTAAATTATATACATCTGTATATATCGTTTTGACTGCCATGCCTAGGCAAATGAGAGGTTATATTGTTGAACCTATATAATATAAGATCAATTTGAACGTGCGTTGCCTAATAATTTGCCAAAAAATTAACTTGTATTTGATTCGGTACCAACGGCAATAGTATGTTTCCCTTAAAGGCTATTTTCGCTCAAACATTATCAATGCGGCCGGCCTGGCTGATAGTTTGTACTCTCTAGCTTACTCTCCAGTACATTGTCATGATGTTTGGAAGGTGAACATACCTGATTGCGGCATAGATTAGTAGGCCAATGAAAATGATTGTGGACAGTGCGCACAGCGTCACCCCGGCAATCATCATCGGTGTGACGACGACGCTGCCTGGCGGGCAAACAGAAGCACAGCGATGAAGTCGTCAATTCAGTGAAGTAAGACACGAATACTTGATTCATCTAATTACAATATATATATATAATATATACATACACACACACACATACACACACACACACACACATATATATATTATATATATTTACATATATATATATATATATATATATATATACATATAAATATAATTAAGCGAAAACGTCGTCTCCACCTTCACAACTAGTTAGTGAAGTTAATGATTCAATCTACCTGCAGAAGTGATGCTAGCCGATCTGTCAGTGGGCAAGCATGTCACCATTGGCTTGTCAGGGGGCGCGCTCGGGTCGCCAAGCAAGGCGACTGACCAAAAAGAACGATTGTTTGATTAGACCCGAAACAACACACAAGCTTTTCATAACAAGGCTCACAAGTAATTTTTAGTTCATCCATGAGTATGTTAACACACCTGATTTACTTCCATAATTCCATATTATAAAAAAGTCCCTGACATCTAAGGTTAGAAAAAGCGCGTGTGCGTGCATGTGTTCGAGCGAGCGTTTGTGTATGCGTGTGTGTGTGTGTGTGTGTGTGTGTGTGTGTGTGTGTGTGTGTGTGTGTGTGTGTGTGTGTGTGTGTGTGTGTGTGTGTGTGTGTGTGTGTGCGCTGTCTTCATCAGACTTACTCCTCTAGACGGACGCGCGATAGTCATAGGCTGAGTGCTGTTGTTGGTGTGCCCCCAGGCCGCGGTCTGGGTGCTCCATTAGGAGGCCGTCAGAGACATGTACGAATCGTACCGACGCTCATCTTTATTCATGTTGTCTTTGGCTTTCCTTATTCAGATCGCTTCTGTTATCCCTCTTGTTGCTCCGTCTGACTCTCTCTTTACGAACTTAGCCTCTTCCCTGTTTACGCGATTCTTATTCTGATCTGTGATGGCTGATTTTGGCATCTTAGTTTCGGATATTTTCTGTAGTTACTGGTGTAGGATCTACGTATTGATACTTTCTGTATGTCTCCTTTGTATTCTTTGATGCGTGTTCCAGACGACCTCCTGAAAAGTCATATAGGCCGATACCGAGTGGCGTATCACTGCCGCGTCACCATATACCTGTAGTCAGTCTGATTAAGACTACTGAAAGCCGTTTGAAACTGTACGAGAGAGAACTGGTACAACCGACCGTAACAACCATATAAAGAGACAATTTGAAACAAACACTCTGATGAACCTTGAATCTTTCATTTACTACTGAGACAATCGCGGCAGTAACTATTACAGGTGTACATAGAACTCCCATGCAAGACGTTATTATAACGTGCTTACCACCATTGGCGTCTAGAACAGTTATTGTCAGAGTGATCGTCAAGAATCGCAGGCGTTCATTCATGTCCGCGATCACTACCGGTAAACGCAAAAACTGACAAAGTCCGCAACTGTCTCGTGGCTTCTTGTTTGACGACTTTGTCGATCTGGGTGCGACCTCGAGGGTTCAACGCCTCGAGTGGTTCTCGAGTGCTTTCTTGCTTTCTGACTCACGGGGACTTAAGCCGTCACCCTGCCGGGGACATACAACAGTGTTACATGAACGTTTAATGCGCGCTCGTCTTTCAAGCTTCGGCTTCTGACGTTTTCCAATAATGGAAATCGCTAACTAATCATCAACATTTTCAACAGTTTCTCTATTTGATTTGTATGACATATCAGGTGCAGTTTCGGTGTTGCCAGACTGTCATTTGCTAATACACCTCCGCTGGGTCGTATCCAGCAAACGGGAGTCCCGTAAAACAGGCACGTATTTGCGTCTCAGAACGGACATTAGTCGTTTGTTGGTTGGTGCACATCACGTATTGGTGAAATAGCAGTGTGTCGCCGATGTTGTACAAATAAAATAAAATTGAACATGTATTTTCATTTTTGAACATATAGTATAGTACGCGATAACTAAAGAAAAATATAACTATTTGTTATCGGCATAATTATTATTGTTAGCATATATCCATTAATACACTAACTTTGGATCGTGGTAAGTACATCCCCTTCGATGCGTCAAGGTTTACTCTTTCTATATCCACACGCTCCCTTGGGCTAACGGTTTCTGATCTACCAAATGGCGATGCATTTGATAAACATAATTATTTAGTGATTTATTTCTTTCAGTGTACAAATTGTTTGTCAACCATTCCCCAGGCGATGTTATGTTAAAACCGTTATCTGCTGCATGCAATTGACAACAGTAGAAATTAATAGTCATGGGAACTGTAATAATGACAATTGCTGCCCTTGGTACGTTGCTCCACGGGTGGGCGAAAGCTAGTTCTCATAATGTTTGCATCTTCTTGTTGACATGGCACTCGTGTCATCAACCAATTATGATAATATTACCGTGGGTGCATGCATTTGCATACATTTAAGTTTGTGTGTGCAAACATGCAGACCACATTGGCTGTAATCCTAATGTTTATGTACATCATAATTTGAATACTAGAGCATAAGCGTGTCACCTTCTTCGGACCGTCTTCGGGGCATTTTAAAGATGGGTCTATCATAGTGAGCGGCACATGTAAAAATTCATAGCTATACTGATAGCAGCGTTAAAACAACGTGTGAAAACGTCCAAGTTTTTGTTTTATTACCGTGCGTGCGTGTGGTCGGTGCATACTTTGCGGAATATGTAGGAATTGACTGAAAATGCTAGCGACATCTCTCACTGTTTGTTTGTGTGTTTGTGTACGTAGGTGTGTACGTGCGTACGTGCGCGTAGCTTCTACTTCATAGACAAGTCGTCTCAACGGCCCGACTCTTCGCCTCTGTACTGGCAGTTTACACGTGCGACATCTGCGAGCGAAGTTTGGTACCGTTTAGCAGCGTTTTTTATCCAGATCTTAGTTGTTTTATCCTGCATCATCCAGGTTGAGTATAACCATGCAACTCCAACTACGTTGTATGCAATCACAACAGTATGGCAACGCCTTATAGTGTGGCTATGCACTTAGCACGGACAAAGTTTGTTCTTTGATGAAAATACATGTCGTTACGTTGACAAACATTAGATTTCTTCTCAAAACTGCAATCTAATGTCGTTCTTTAATATCCATGTAGTGAAGGGATATAGTGGTCAGGGTAACACGAATACATTGCACTAATAAATGTGTGTGGAGCTGAATGTTGCATAGTTCACGTTGACGTCGGCGCGTGGCATTGCTTTTGTCCGAGCGCATGGTGGCTTCCATAATGTTGGAATAATGGGAGGATGTTGCATGAAATAATTTCGCAAATCAGATAACTTTCGACATACGAACATAAATCATGACAACATATGAGGATGCAAAACACGTTTAATGCGACAATCTGAAAATATTTATATACATTGATTGATAGATAATATCAAAACGTCTAAGAACGGTAACAATAGTCTAGAAGCTTTCTGGAGAACAAATCAATGACTGATCATCGAACCGAGTTTTAGCTGATCTTCTACGGGAGGTCCACTCTACTTAGCCGCTTTCTTTGAAGCCTTTTTGGCTACCGGCTGAAAAAAATACATTATAATCAGATCACACATTAGAAATGTTGAAAACGGAAACTGCACTAGCAAGCGTTATCGCGTAGATACACGAAACATCCAATGCCATCATGACTATTTAATTACAAGCAACATGTTGCCTGCGTCAGTAATGGGTATTCAAACATTGTCAACAATTTCGGGTCCAAACAAAAAAACAAGTTTTTACCAAAGATCATATACCACTCAGAAAACTATGCAAGCAGATATGCAAGAAAAAGACAGAACGCGAAATCCTTATTATTGTAGAATCTATCACACTCACGTGTAGTGTAGAACTCTACTTCTACGATTGCAAATCAAATAAATGCTTGCGCCCATATAAAAATCAAAAATTAAAAAGAAACAGCTGGAATGCTCACTTTCTTTACAGGAGCCGGGGCCTTGTTTTTCTTGGCTGGCTCTGATGTCGTGCTGTTTGTCTTCCCCTAAAATAACAAGTCACGATATAATAATTGTTACCCTTGACATTACGACTATGGGTAACATGTGTTTAAAGGGCTGAGTGATATCCCCTGTTCTGTATACGGGGACATGCGCGAACAACCTCTTGAATATAAACATGTTCTAAGTGCCAAATCAATTACTTTATCAATCTGTG
>CM034534.1:67399811-67566951 GCA_020002185.1 Paraescarpia echinospica | reverse complement strand
GAGAAACACTACATAAAATGAGCACGTAGAAAAGAAGAGTATATACCTTATAAGCCCTATAGATATCTCATTATGTGCCACATATGGAGCAGTGAGTGTCTAGTCTGAGTGACGGTATATAACGATTGGTAGTTTTGGAGGAAAGTGAATATTATTCTGCAAAATAAATATATCATGTTACTACGTAGTGCTTATTTGTTGTGGTTGTATTCACTTTTTTTAATCTCTCCTTTACAAATTTGTAAGATTGGCATTGACCAACGTTCAACGGTGGCAAAAGAAATGATTGATACCTTCGCTAAGTATGTAAAAAATTGAACTGCTGTTCAGACTTGCAGAGCTATGGATAGTTGCAAAAAGACTTACGGAAAGCAAACGCGCAGAAACGGTCCAACTGGAACCCGAGCGCCTCATTTGGCTCAATTGATTTTTCGCCTATAGTCAAACAGCCATACAAAATGTATCCGGCACATTATGTGTTGGTGCTTTTTGTGTTTTATCACAGATTTATCCACACATGGACCCTTCATTCATAGTTAGCTGCATGCTGAGCGGTAAGTGAATTGCATCTTAAATAAACTCTTTACGACTGTTTTTTTCGAGACATTGCTCGGAGTAAAACATCTAGAAGTAAACATCTCAATGTAAACGTGGCCATTCCATTACTCAATCATTCGATTCCAAACCGAAATAATAATGCAATATAAGCCGTAATTATTTAAATATATCATGCAACGTAGATCTGAAAATGTTCTCAATGCGGCAACTAATATTTCTTCGGAAATGTTAGTCAAGCTACATTCTGACCGTTGATCCAGTCCTGTGGTAGACACACGATTTGGCACGAGTGTTGCTTTTGTAATAAACCGATGTAATAATGTACTAACATTACGTAATAACAATGAGGCCCATCATATCAGTTTATTACAAAATATGCCTGTTTTATTACAAAATGAGTCGTTATTACAAAATGGGCCTGCTTTTTATTACAAAGTGGGTCGTTATTACAAAATGACGCACACGATCTTCTCAAAAGTTCCGACACAAACTTGCGCTGGTTTGTCGAATGCTAGCGCCTCTCCAGTGCGCTCTTTTACCTGTTAGTGTGTATCGGTGAGCGTCGAGGTTCTGTGTCATGTCCTCTTATTGATTTGTCGCCAGTCGCTATGCAACTATTATAGTGCGCTTACGTAACTTGTGGATCTGCCACTTGTCGAGGTTGTTACTCGTCGTCAGTTCGAGCAAGGATGTCGCCCAAGTGTTCCAAGCTGTTTTCTGGAGCCTTTGCGCTTATGCTTCGAGCGCTGGTCTTAGCGGCACTCTGCGGCTGGACAAGTACATATATTGCGGAAAGTAGGACAGTTCTGACATTATATACCACTGTAACAATTTGCTTCAGTATAGCCGAGGAAGCATAGGTTAGTCACCGTATAAACGGCATCTTTAGGAAAACAGCGATTTTAATAGCTGTTATCATGGTCGAACGCAGACTGGTTGAACTATACTTCTTTTTGTACAAAGTTTAATGCGATTCATTTCCCCTTCCCAACCTTGCATTTATCTCGATTGCTAGTGCATATAACAGCCAATAGAGAATGTCCGTTAGTTAGGTTGCCTACGAAATATGTGCTAAAGTTGAAAAGCAGCTTAGTGTGTTGATGCATTGGTTGATCAGCAGAATTATGTATAAGATGGTGCGTGTACGTGCATGTACGTACGTACGTACGTACGTGTGTGTGTGTGTGTGTGTGTGTGTGAGTGAGTGAGTGAGTGAGTGAGTGAGTGAGGAGTGGAGGAGTGAGTGAGGAGTGAGTGAGTGAGTGAGGAGGGAGGAGTGAGTGAAAGGAGGAGTGAGGGGAGGAGTGGAGTGAGTGAGAGGAGTGAGGAGGAGTGAGTGAGTGAGAGTGAGTGAGTGAGTGAGTGGAGTGAGTGAGTGGAGTGAGTGAGTGAGTGAGTGAGTGAGTGAGTGAGGGAGTGAGTGAGGGAGTGAGTGAGTGAGTGAGTGAGTGAGTGAGTGAGTGAGTGAGTGAGTGAGTGAGTGAGTGAGTGAGTGAGTGAGTGAGTGAGTGAGTGAGTGAGTGAGTGAGTGAGTGAGTGAGTGAGTGAGTGAGCGAGCGAGTGCGTGTGCTTGTGTGTGCGCGCGCGTGTGTATGTGTATGCATGCCTGCGTGTGTTTACGAACAGATGGACGACCATGTTTAAAAATGTGGTAGAGGGATTGGGAAAGTGGAGGAATGAGAGATAGAAGAGAGTTGGGGAGAGAAAGAAATGGGGAGACAATACAGGAGAGGGAGGGAGAGAGGGAGGGAGGGAGATAGATAGACAGTGACAGAAAGTGGGAAAGTGACAGAGACGGAGAGAGAGAGAAAGAGAGAGAGATCATGAGTCTAATAGACATAATGCCATATATATATATATTTCTTTTCTACAATATATATATACATATATATGGCATTACGTATATATATATTTCTATTCTACAATATATGTATATATATATATATATGGCATTATATCTATTAGACTCATGATCTCTCTCTCTCTCTCTCTCTCTCTCTCTCTCTCTCTCTCTCTCTCTCTCTCTCTCTCTCTCTCTCTCTCTCTCCCTCCCTCCCTCCCTCCCTCCCTCCCTCCCTCCCTCCCTCCCTCTCTCCCTCCCTCCCTCTCTCCCTCCCTCTCCTGTATTCTCTCCCCATCTCTCTTCTATCTCTCATTCCTCCACTTACCCAATCCCTCTAACACATTTTGAAACGTCCATCTGTTCGTAAACACACGCAGGCATGCATACACAGACACACACTATATATATATATATATATATATATATATATATGTATATATATATATATATATATATAATAATAATGTTTTTTTTATTTTAGACAAGCATTCTGTCAATATAGGAAAAAAGTACATCGATAAAAAAACATCCATATCAAAATAGAAACATAAATAAATGAAGATAACAAATAAACATGTTAATAAAAACAGGATAAAAAATTATACAAAGCCTTGACCCACAGATGCCGCACTTACTGTCAAACAAAAGCCAAAACTGGGTCGGGTTGTTAACATAGCTGGTAAAATCATTGGTCTGCAACAGCGACAGGTGTCTACTCTGAATGACTCTGCCCTTGCCAGGAAGGCGTTTCACATTTTCACTTATCCTGCCCTTCCACTTAACTTAGCATTTCAGAAACTTTCATCTGGCAGGCGTATTAAAGTTCCTCTTGCGCGAAAGAATGTATATAAGAAGTCATTAGTACCTTCTGCTGTTGCTGTCCTGAATGCAGCACTCATGCAATGAGTCAGAAGAGCTGCGGTTTTTGGGTGTGGGTGGAGAGTGGAAAGAGTGTACATGCATTTTGATATTATGTGATTATTATGTAAGTCTTTATTCTGCATGTATCAAATATAATTTACATAATTTATTATCACTGTATTTTTGTCAGTGCAAATGTTGTAATACTAGTGCCCTTCTGTGGTGTTCTGGAATAAGCTTGGGTTTGATAATTTTTAGTCCCCCTTGTATACTCGGTAAACTTTTACGTATAGTAAATTATCGGTTTATGAAGTATGTCTATTGTTTGTTTTGAGGGAGTGTGCTGTGCTATGTTGATACATTTTACGCGTCAACTTCACAACATATAAACTTTACAGGTGTATGCAATAATATTGTGCGTTTGAGTGTTTTTTTTTATTGAAAAAGCTAGTTATATCAACGGATGATCCTAAAGAAAATGTTCTGTATTAAAAGGTAGTTTAGGAGAGACAATAAAGTATTTTTGATTTGATTTGTTACCGCATTGCCACGGAATTGCGCGACGCATGAATTGGGCACGCAACGATATATTATCGCTTGATCGAATGTCAGTTGTCGATGTGATCTGGTCACTCACAGCAAGTAAAACAGCAATCATTTGACTGGTCATGTTAGACAGGTCGTCGCTCACGGCAGGTACATTATTGCTGGAAACAGTCCGTGCGTAACATTTTGATCGTTCAAGTTGGGTGGTCGCCCAAGACGGGTAGTTGCCCAAGACAGGTTATACTATGTTGGGCAAAGCATTACTTGTACAGAACGAAATACCTTTTTATTCATAAGTTACCAATTATTATAACATAGTATTTTTTCTCCCAAACACCGCTCTGTTTGAGAATAGGTTTTTATTTTCTACCGAAACCATTCCTCCTTTTTTATATCAACAAACATATTGAAAACACATTGTGAACCTTTAGCAAAATTAAATTGACAACAACAATGTTGGTTATCAGTGACGAATTGAATTTTGACACTATGATGCATCTTGAACGCCATGTTGAATCTCTGTAGCCACGATGACACAATTATATTGGATAAAATGTAAATACTTGCGACCGGAAAACTTACGCTGATAATGGAGTGTCACGAGCATTTTGTCTAGGCGGAAAGCGGCACCCAATAAGACCGCTTACTACTACTACTACTACCATAGCTGTCCATCCTCTGGGTAATGCGGCATATACACAGACGCAGGGGACGGTTTCCCGAAACTGACTTGTTTTCTTTAGGCAACTTACGTAAAACACAAAAAAACAGATGCATGCACACGCGCTCAGACACACACACACACACACGCGCGCGCACACACACACACACATACATACACACACACATACACACAGACACACAAACACACAGACATACACGCACACTCACACACACACTCACACACACACCGACAGACACACAGACACACACACACACACACACACACACACACACACACACACACACACACACACACACACACACACACACACACACACACACACACACACACACTCACACACACACACACACAGACACACTCACACAGACACACACATTCACACACACATTCACACACACGCACACACAGACACGCACACGCACACTCACAGACACACACACAGACACACACTCACACACACTCACACACACTCACACACACACACTTACACACACACACACTTACACTCACACACACTCACACACACACACACACACACACACACAGACACACACACACTCACACATATATATACACACACACACACACACACACACACACACACACACACACACACACACACACACACACACACACACACACACAGACACGCGCCTCGCCTTTATTTAGCTTGTCTTTGTATTGATACACTCATGACACTAAAAGACACACAGTTGCTGTCAACTTGCCTAGCAATTAACTGCTATCAGTTTTATATCAACAGATAGAAATGACAAAACGTTTTTCTTTTTAATTGTTACATAGTGATCACCGATACACCGTCACCCCGTGAACCCCACTAAGCATGGCGTTCTTTAGGGTCCGTAAAGTAACATTCCCACCGGCATTTGTTAGTTGTATCACGCTATCTTAACCAATGTTGTCTTTGTTGAAGTTTTGCACAGGACACACATTCGTATTTTGCATGAACGTGACATGTGCATGACTGTTTGTGTGTTATGTCTGTATCGTCGTTGCTCCGTCAATTGTGAGCACATATGAATACGTTGTATATAAACAAAACAAAATGAGTTACTCTGTTTCGATTATTTGCTGCATACTAGTTAGGTCTACAGTAGGTGGGGAAATGTCATTCTATTTCGTTGGCTGTGGTTTTCCCATGAATATGTATACACTGGTGTCGCTTATGGGTCGTTTGTCGCCTTTGGCGATCGTCTCCTTAGTGACGTCATTAGGAACGACATAGTACTCGTCATTGGTGATTCCCTTCTGGGGCACTTCGCATCCGCAGTCGGACGCGCCCATCTCTTGCACCTCATCGATATTACTCAACCTCAAATCATTGACCTTTATCGCCTCCTGGTAACCATCATCCGATTCACACCGATCGGTGTTCGGGCTGACGTCACATTTTACATTACCGGAAGCTTGCAGCGCCACCTCGTAGCCTTCATCCAGTTCACTTGGCTCAGTTTGCGCACTTTCCTTGTTGGTCGCATCCTCGCGTTTACAGAAACTGTTCGCCGGGGTGGTCACTCTTCCGGTAACTGCTGTAATGTCACTTTCATCGTCCGGTATAGCTTCGTAGACCGACTGCTGCCGGGGTACAGCGTAACGCGGTGTCTCCGTTGTTTCCACCAGGGCGACAATGGAAGAGTTGTTCGGTGTTCGTGTGATAGTCGCGGTGTCAGCATCTATGTTCGCGTAGTCGCCGCTGATTGTGGAGTAAACGTTCGCCCCAGCAGCCGGATCGTGCCTGGAGGGGGACCCGGATGCAGCAGGAACTTTCGGCAGGTTCCTATCAGTAACATTCTTTTGTAAACATAAGTACAGTGCAGGCTAAACGTGTATTATTCACTCATATCTGTGCATGCAAGCAACCACAGTATGACATCTAAGGGACAAGTATGTTTAAATTTTTTATATGATATTATGAAGCAGTGTGTTGGAGGGCATTTTTATTTAATGGTCGGAATGTAGTTACGACCTTCATCACTTCTATTACCAATACAGCGCTTGAGAAATGCCAGTTACCACTAAGCGCACTCGACACTATGACAATTTGCACCGATTTAAGATGTTGTAAAACGCACAATTTAATTATAATATCTGCACTTTGTATAAACATCATGTGTTTTGAAAAACACTTGCGATGGAATGCATGCATTGGATAAAAATGAAGAACGAATGCCGTTTAACATCGTAAATAATTATAGAAATCTAATACACCTTTACCGGGAGAACAGTTTTAATTTCCTCGTTTTTATATTATATGTATCTTCTCCTGTACAAATAAGCAAAATATGACCGAAATTATTATCATAATATTGATGAGGGTCTACTGTGATACTATTGTGGTACTATCGGAGGTTTGTTTAAATAAATGTGTTTAGAAGGAGTTTATATGTGGTTAATTTATATAGGGTATGTGTCCATGGAGTTTATTTATATGCCGGTTTGTTGATTTGGTCACCGGTCAGTTTGAACGATAAGACAATAAAAATGGCTGACCTGGGCTCGATGACCACTTCCAGGTCACGACCCTTGGTGGCGCGTGTCCGGGCGGGTGACTCCACGTATCTAGGCGTGACATCATCAGAGGTAATCATTGCATACGTTGGTTCGTACGCAGAGGCTACCTCGTCGTTGTGTGCACGATCGCTAGGTGGCGCCCCAAGCAAGTCAACAGACGACGGTCCTCCCGTCGCTCTCGGAAGGGGGGATGGCGGGTTTTGTCGGCGTCTTAGTACTCCCTCGCTAGGGGAAATGGCAGATGCGCTTCGGTTGATGTCAGCGACAATGATCACGGTAAACCACTAGCGCATTTATGATATTGGTTAACAAATACGAGCCATTTCTTGTAGACAATGACATTATCTGTGACAACGAAATATTAAATCTCTTGTTGGGAACCATACTCGCACGCACACACACACGCACACGCGCAAACACGCTCGTACGTCCCCGCATGCACACATGTATAAAACAATTAATTAAATTATATACATCTGTATATATCGTTTTGACTGCCATGCCTAGGCAAATGAGAGGTTATATTGTTGAACCTATATAATATAAGATCAATTTGAACGTGCGTTGCCTAATAATTTGCCAAAAAATTAACTTGTATTTGATTCGGTACCAACGGCAATAGTATGTTTCCCTTAAAGGCTATTTTCGCTCAAACATTATCAATGCGGCCGGCCTGGCTGATAGTTTGTACTCTCTAGCTTACTCTCCAGTACATTGTCATGATGTTTGGAAGGTGAACATACCTGATTGCGGCATAGATTAGTAGGCCAATGAAAATGATTGTGGACAGTGCGCACAGCGTCACCCCGGCAATCATCATCGGTGTGACGACGACGCTGCCTGGCGGGCAAACAGAAGCACAGCGATGAAGTCGTCAATTCAGTGAAGTAAGACACGAATACTTGATTCATCTAATTACAATATATATATATAATATATACATACACACACACACATACACACACACACACACACATATATATATTATATATATTTACATATATATATATATATATATATATATATACATATAAATATAATTAAGCGAAAACGTCGTCTCCACCTTCACAACTAGTTAGTGAAGTTAATGATTCAATCTACCTGCAGAAGTGATGCTAGCCGATCTGTCAGTGGGCAAGCATGTCACCATTGGCTTGTCAGGGGGCGCGCTCGGGTCGCCAAGCAAGGCGACTGACCAAAAAGAACGATTGTTTGATTAGACCCGAAACAACACACAAGCTTTTCATAACAAGGCTCACAAGTAATTTTTAGTTCATCCATGAGTATGTTAACACACCTGATTTACTTCCATAATTCCATATTATAAAAAAGTCCCTGACATCTAAGGTTAGAAAAAGCGCGTGTGCGTGCATGTGTTCGAGCGAGCGTTTGTGTATGCGTGTGTGTGTGTGTGTGTGTGTGTGTGTGTGTGTGTGTGTGTGTGTGTGTGTGTGTGTGTGTGTGTGTGTGTGTGTGTGTGTGTGTGTGTGTGCGCTGTCTTCATCAGACTTACTCCTCTAGACGGACGCGCGATAGTCATAGGCTGAGTGCTGTTGTTGGTGTGCCCCCAGGCCGCGGTCTGGGTGCTCCATTAGGAGGCCGTCAGAGACATGTACGAATCGTACCGACGCTCATCTTTATTCATGTTGTCTTTGGCTTTCCTTATTCAGATCGCTTCTGTTATCCCTCTTGTTGCTCCGTCTGACTCTCTCTTTACGAACTTAGCCTCTTCCCTGTTTACGCGATTCTTATTCTGATCTGTGATGGCTGATTTTGGCATCTTAGTTTCGGATATTTTCTGTAGTTACTGGTGTAGGATCTACGTATTGATACTTTCTGTATGTCTCCTTTGTATTCTTTGATGCGTGTTCCAGACGACCTCCTGAAAAGTCATATAGGCCGATACCGAGTGGCGTATCACTGCCGCGTCACCATATACCTGTAGTCAGTCTGATTAAGACTACTGAAAGCCGTTTGAAACTGTACGAGAGAGAACTGGTACAACCGACCGTAACAACCATATAAAGAGACAATTTGAAACAAACACTCTGATGAACCTTGAATCTTTCATTTACTACTGAGACAATCGCGGCAGTAACTATTACAGGTGTACATAGAACTCCCATGCAAGACGTTATTATAACGTGCTTACCACCATTGGCGTCTAGAACAGTTATTGTCAGAGTGATCGTCAAGAATCGCAGGCGTTCATTCATGTCCGCGATCACTACCGGTAAACGCAAAAACTGACAAAGTCCGCAACTGTCTCGTGGCTTCTTGTTTGACGACTTTGTCGATCTGGGTGCGACCTCGAGGGTTCAACGCCTCGAGTGGTTCTCGAGTGCTTTCTTGCTTTCTGACTCACGGGGACTTAAGCCGTCACCCTGCCGGGGACATACAACAGTGTTACATGAACGTTTAATGCGCGCTCGTCTTTCAAGCTTCGGCTTCTGACGTTTTCCAATAATGGAAATCGCTAACTAATCATCAACATTTTCAACAGTTTCTCTATTTGATTTGTATGACATATCAGGTGCAGTTTCGGTGTTGCCAGACTGTCATTTGCTAATACACCTCCGCTGGGTCGTATCCAGCAAACGGGAGTCCCGTAAAACAGGCACGTATTTGCGTCTCAGAACGGACATTAGTCGTTTGTTGGTTGGTGCACATCACGTATTGGTGAAATAGCAGTGTGTCGCCGATGTTGTACAAATAAAATAAAATTGAACATGTATTTTCATTTTTGAACATATAGTATAGTACGCGATAACTAAAGAAAAATATAACTATTTGTTATCGGCATAATTATTATTGTTAGCATATATCCATTAATACACTAACTTTGGATCGTGGTAAGTACATCCCCTTCGATGCGTCAAGGTTTACTCTTTCTATATCCACACGCTCCCTTGGGCTAACGGTTTCTGATCTACCAAATGGCGATGCATTTGATAAACATAATTATTTAGTGATTTATTTCTTTCAGTGTACAAATTGTTTGTCAACCATTCCCCAGGCGATGTTATGTTAAAACCGTTATCTGCTGCATGCAATTGACAACAGTAGAAATTAATAGTCATGGGAACTGTAATAATGACAATTGCTGCCCTTGGTACGTTGCTCCACGGGTGGGCGAAAGCTAGTTCTCATAATGTTTGCATCTTCTTGTTGACATGGCACTCGTGTCATCAACCAATTATGATAATATTACCGTGGGTGCATGCATTTGCATACATTTAAGTTTGTGTGTGCAAACATGCAGACCACATTGGCTGTAATCCTAATGTTTATGTACATCATAATTTGAATACTAGAGCATAAGCGTGTCACCTTCTTCGGACCGTCTTCGGGGCATTTTAAAGATGGGTCTATCATAGTGAGCGGCACATGTAAAAATTCATAGCTATACTGATAGCAGCGTTAAAACAACGTGTGAAAACGTCCAAGTTTTTGTTTTATTACCGTGCGTGCGTGTGGTCGGTGCATACTTTGCGGAATATGTAGGAATTGACTGAAAATGCTAGCGACATCTCTCACTGTTTGTTTGTGTGTTTGTGTACGTAGGTGTGTACGTGCGTACGTGCGCGTAGCTTCTACTTCATAGACAAGTCGTCTCAACGGCCCGACTCTTCGCCTCTGTACTGGCAGTTTACACGTGCGACATCTGCGAGCGAAGTTTGGTACCGTTTAGCAGCGTTTTTTATCCAGATCTTAGTTGTTTTATCCTGCATCATCCAGGTTGAGTATAACCATGCAACTCCAACTACGTTGTATGCAATCACAACAGTATGGCAACGCCTTATAGTGTGGCTATGCACTTAGCACGGACAAAGTTTGTTCTTTGATGAAAATACATGTCGTTACGTTGACAAACATTAGATTTCTTCTCAAAACTGCAATCTAATGTCGTTCTTTAATATCCATGTAGTGAAGGGATATAGTGGTCAGGGTAACACGAATACATTGCACTAATAAATGTGTGTGGAGCTGAATGTTGCATAGTTCACGTTGACGTCGGCGCGTGGCATTGCTTTTGTCCGAGCGCATGGTGGCTTCCATAATGTTGGAATAATGGGAGGATGTTGCATGAAATAATTTCGCAAATCAGATAACTTTCGACATACGAACATAAATCATGACAACATATGAGGATGCAAAACACGTTTAATGCGACAATCTGAAAATATTTATATACATTGATTGATAGATAATATCAAAACGTCTAAGAACGGTAACAATAGTCTAGAAGCTTTCTGGAGAACAAATCAATGACTGATCATCGAACCGAGTTTTAGCTGATCTTCTACGGGAGGTCCACTCTACTTAGCCGCTTTCTTTGAAGCCTTTTTGGCTACCGGCTGAAAAAAATACATTATAATCAGATCACACATTAGAAATGTTGAAAACGGAAACTGCACTAGCAAGCGTTATCGCGTAGATACACGAAACATCCAATGCCATCATGACTATTTAATTACAAGCAACATGTTGCCTGCGTCAGTAATGGGTATTCAAACATTGTCAACAATTTCGGGTCCAAACAAAAAAACAAGTTTTTACCAAAGATCATATACCACTCAGAAAACTATGCAAGCAGATATGCAAGAAAAAGACAGAACGCGAAATCCTTATTATTGTAGAATCTATCACACTCACGTGTAGTGTAGAACTCTACTTCTACGATTGCAAATCAAATAAATGCTTGCGCCCATATAAAAATCAAAAATTAAAAAGAAACAGCTGGAATGCTCACTTTCTTTACAGGAGCCGGGGCCTTGTTTTTCTTGGCTGGCTCTGATGTCGTGCTGTTTGTCTTCCCCTAAAATAACAAGTCACGATATAATAATTGTTACCCTTGACATTACGACTATGGGTAACATGTGTTTAAAGGGCTGAGTGATATCCCCTGTTCTGTATACGGGGACATGCGCGAACAACCTCTTGAATATAAACATGTTCTAAGTGCCAAATCAATTACTTTATCAATCTGTGCATTTAAACAGCGAGGTATCCACATAAATGCGCCTGATTCGTCAGTTTCGTAGTCACAACCATGGATGGTCACGTCACGTGTATATGACAATATAGACTGGATCGTGATTGGGAGAAAATTAAAAGTGCATAATGAAAGATTGAAATACGAAGCTATGTCAAACACAACGCTATCTAAGATAATGCCTAGTGTTTGACATAAAGGATAAATTAAATTGAAATGCTAAGATTGCAACTATGCGCAAATCACCTCCTGATACGCATCACGCAAATTAATACAAACGGTAAGCCATTTGCATGATATGCAATATGAACGAACCTTTGCTTTCCCGTTCTTGGCTGCTGGCTTTTTCCTGAAGATAAAGAAACAGTTAATAAATTATCCATCACGTATGCGAAAACAGCGCGCTTCACCGAGCATACAGTTAGTCGGGCAGCATGATTAATCATCCATAATTAATCAACAAGTTCAAAACGATTCGTGTAAACAATTATTTACGGCTATTCTGCGCATATGAGACCACAATTATGCGTAAAGTGAACGAAATAAGTGGCAGAGAATCTACTTACGGGAGAATATCACGTTTTGATTGAGTACATCTCGAATATAGTATTAGCTTACAAAGAATTGATTTAAACCCGAGTGAACTAAACCAAAACCACGTTGACAGATATTACATTTGTAAACGCATACGAACAACTTTACAAGAACTCGCTTGTTCAATACTAACTTTTTCTTTGGACTGTCTTCTTCCATATCCTCCTCCTCTTCTTCTTCTACATCACTGGCATCATCGTCGTCGTCTTCTTCCTGTACCAGTGAACATGCAAATAACAATGTAATTGTGTTACTCCTATTGTGTTATTCCTGCTAATACAATCCCGTCAATGTATATAGATTTCCACTCGCCGACACATCGACATAACAAGTGTACAGAGGCCATTACATTTTTATAACAAATAACCATTCACATATCTGAAAAGATGACGTCATTCGGAAATCGTGGAGGTCTGGTACTTGTTCGAATAAATATATGCTAAGAGTAGTAAAGATAATAATTTTATTTATGGCAGCGTTAATGTAGATATAATTATGATCGATTAGTTAAGATAAATGTTTAAAGTTTAACCTCGCTCTCTGGGTCATCTTCCTCGTCTTCCTCGTCTTCGTCATCATCGTCGTCATCAGCACCATTTTCTGCTTTACCGTCTATTTTGCCACGCTACAAAAAATGGATCTTCATCGTCATGCAGTAAGTCTATGTAGAGACAGATCCATGGTATACGTCATGATGATGGACGGAATCCATACTTTAAATCAGTAACAATGAGTCTATTAAATGGGTGCAAACACATTGTTAGCGACGTTTAGTGAATGGTATTTGTATATTTGTTTAAAATATTGCTCCATCTACAGTAAGCCGAAATATATCAATGCTAAAAACATTTAAATGTTATTTTCCGGACTGTTTTGCACATTGTTCTTTACACTTTCAACCGTTGAAATGTATCACATAATTATCAACAATCACCAAAATAGCACAAGTCTGACATTGCCTTTTATAATATCGACACCTTCCGTCTTTCATTAAAATGCATTCACAGGAGTATCACATGCATTTAACGACAACAATTCTTTAAGCCAGCTCCCAAATGTCTAACCGACGTTGGCAATTATATTTTGCATGAAGGAACAATTTTATTTGTACATTAATTATGAAGAATCGGTGGTAAAGTAGATTTGCAGCAAGTGTGTAGTAGACACCACACCCAACAGTTTACCAACTTTTTGTGCTATGGTTTGGTGTTCACCTTATTTGTGTTGCTTAAGGAATTACTTGCTTTTCGTTTGCCCGCCATTACTTTCTTAAACGAGTCGTTCGCCTCACTCAAGTCACCCTCCGTCATGTCAAGGTCATCGTAATCTTCGGCGAACTCTGAAACGAAACAAGACACGTCAGTTTCAATGTGTGGGTATCCAACAAAATAAGATGCAATAGGTTCGAGCCAGTTTTCATGTTGTAAACATTTAATTAAGGAAGGTTCCTCCATAACTCAACAGGTGCATCATCATGGTTGACTTAAATAAACATCGCCAAGAACATTTGAGAAGATTTCGATTTAGCTTAGTGTCCGCCGTTAGCGGCGCAGTCATAGTTTTCGCACAAACAAGAATTTAACCGAGAACACACTTTCCAACCAAGTGTTAATCTGCGAGATAAACATAAACTTACCAACGAGGTGATGACCAACAATACACACTTACAAGCAGGAGGCGGTGCATAAAACACACTTACCAACGATGTGTTACGATGCATTAGTCACAGAACACACTTACCAACGATGTGTTACGATGCATTAGTCACAGAACACACTTACCAACGATGTGTTAGTTATAAAACACACTTACCAACGATGTGTTAGTTACAAAACACACTTACCAACGATGTGTTAGTCACAAAATACTTACCAACGAGATGTTGACCAACGAGACAAACTGGTCCGCTGCCCTCGACTAACTTGAACGTTGCGGGAATGTCGTGATTGAAGTTGACATCAAGTGAACACTGAAATACATTTGCACATAAATCAGTTGGATTAAAATGCAAATACACTTGAAAATATCGCATCAACATTTGCATTGGAAGGTCAGGATAAAACGCATTTGAATGCAAAAACCAAAAAACTGGAAAAATTACATTTGCAGTGGTTAAACGTCTAGTTGTCGGGATGCAACTGGTGATTGTCTAATTGTCGGTACAAACTAGCTGAATAGTTCCTTATGTCTGAATACTTTCTAATAAGAATAAATTCTCACATAACATAGGATCCAGTCCTTAGGAACGCTCAAATTGTTTTACATTTTATTCTCTGGCAGACCGGTTCAATCCAACACCATCTCGACTTTCTAAAGCAAGCTTAACGTCGTCGCCGCGACGAGGCAATGTTGACGACATCAAGAAATATTAAGGCCGAATTATATCGCTCGGCTCGCGATTACATCGCAAGCGATTTGTTTCATGTCATAATGTAGTTGCTTGAGACGGGGAATGGCAGGTGACCACAAGAAATCACGTGTCGTTACGCATCAAAACAGCCATTATTTCTAAGAAAAGCTGTACTATTTCTAGATGCGTCACCTGTATTGACTGTGATTGGACAAATTACATGCGACGAGGATACGGTCGCCAGAAAATAGAGCGAGTTATATCGCAAGCGACAGCGTCGGGGACACAAAGCAATGGCAGTGATACAATCGCAGCTATGTTGTATTTACACGGGCGATCAGATTGCAATCAAGTTGCACGCGACGGAACGCCACGTCGCAGCGACATCTACTTTAAAGCCAGCTTTAGAGTTGCATCGCGTTGTGATAAAAGTTACATACCATGTCGTTAGTACCAAGCGTGAGGGAGGCGATGACGGTGACAGTCTCGGTTTTGCCCTGAAACGTCTTCGTCTTCACCTCGACTATGTTTCGCTCCCCTTTCACGGCCCCAACGTCGAGTACCGCCTACACCAAACACATAGGTACAGGTAAAGACAAGGTCAAGTTCCGCCTACACCAAACACATAGGTACATGTAAAGACAACGCCAAGCAGTCTATGCCAAAAACAAAGTGATACAGGTAAAGTGATACAACGTCAAACAAATTAGTCTTGAAAAGTTTCTTGTATCTAATCGATAAGAAATGTTAATAAAAGTGTAGATTAATAGAAACGAACTGGGGTTTTATTTGTTCCACTTGTCCGTCGATTTCGGAAATACCAACCACACTTGTATGGTTGCATGAAACAAACTGTATTTGCCTCATAAGAATAATTTACATATTATTATGTATTACCAATATGAGTGGCACATAAATGTTAATAGTTACTAAGATAATAACAATACCTGCCATGTAAAACATACTAAATACAACAGTAATACTTATTATGATGCATCTGCAATGCGTTATATACCAGGCAAAACCCTGCTTAAAGTTGTAGGCAGAAGGACCTATGAAAAAAATAATTGTACATATTTACATTAAACCTATTATTATTTGTACATTTTTGTTTTATTCTTATCGTTTCAGTCTTATAACTTGAGTGGCCCACGTGCACAATGCCTGCTTTGTTGGAATATATTCTGTATTGCATTCCAACGTTTGTATGTATGGAGTGAGACTGCGCACATTTTTCATACTCAAGACATGTGTCTATTGCCTGTACCGTACTCACGTGACTATTGCCTGTACCGTACTCACGTGACTATTGCCTGTACGGTACTCACGTGTCTATTGCCTGTACGGTACTCACGTGTCTATTGCCTGTACGGTACCCACGTGTCTATTGCCTGTACCGTACTCACGTGTCGCAGGAAGAGCGTCTCCTGCACAAAGTCGTCGTCATCTTCCTCCTCTTCCTCCTCTTTCTTCGCCGGAGCCCACATTTGTTCCGGCTTGTCCTTCGTCAGCTTACATCCTGCCATATAAAATAATTATGTAATTATATATTTATTAGAATTGGTTCATTGTTGCTTTGCAGTGCTAGAGACACAAACACTTAGTCCACATTGACTATCGATTTGATACAGAATAAAGAAACGCAATAACGTTGATACCTGGGTCTCGGAAAATCTGTGAAATTTAAACCGGAGAACTCTAATGGACGGTCGTGGGCATTACAGTGGCGCTATCTGACGGTCTACAAATCATTATACGCTTAAAACAGTACCGCCCTCATGTGGCGTCAGTGAGGCACAGTGCAAGATATGCCAGTACATATCACGAACTAGCCAAATATAGACCCACCCACAGAGGTATTTGTTTATAGTGTGGTTACGTTGTGTACAAATGCACTATTAGTCTAAACAAAACAGCGGTATTAACCGTTGCCAAACGGGTTTGCCTCCGGGTTATCAAAATAATTAAATAAACCAGTTTCATAAATATTTAAATCAGTCATTTTCTGACCGACACCGTATTAAATGTACTTTACGTGGCGAAAAACAACTGTCTTCCATTAATACCGAGTTATTTACTTGTTTTATTGAAATGAAGGGAGAAATGTGCAGTTGTATAATTTGTCACTGCATTCTATAAAACTTATATCATTAAATATTGTTTAATGGTGCCCGTAAAATACTAATACAGGGTCAATTAGCAAAATTAAGTGCTGCCATCTGACGGTAATACGCATTACTGGCCTATGGACGTTATGTCCCAAGTCAACTATGTCCTAGACGATATGTCCTAAATTTGGAGCGGTATGTCCCAAAACGCGTGGACGATTTGTCCCAAATTAATTTTACTTTTTAATTTGCACGTTGTTCACCAACGTAACACAAAATCTGTGGTTATTTCCGTTAATGTTGGCACTCTAAATGGGGAATATCGGCGCGTTTTAAACATGATTTAGTATCGCCCGTCGTCGTGAAGTTTAAAAACAATAATTCAGATTTGACCTGCTAAACACAACTCGGTCGTTGCACAACTAATAATGACTAAATACAAAACAATAATGTTATCTGAAATCCGGACGGAGTTTTATTATTTTTATTAACTAATAAAGCATGCATGCATGTGACTGCCTCTATCTCCCGAATGTCTATTTGCAGGGGGTTTGACTAAAAGGCGCATGACCACGAAGTTAACGAACGACCACGCACGACCATGTAATATAATATGTTGGTAGATAGTTTGGCCGTTGATGGTCAACGCACTTTCAGCTCCATGAAGGCTGGCTGACTATAATGTGCTAACTTTTAAGTCCATATCTATCGACTTGTACTCTAAGTATTAACAGGTAACAATTGGTTTTCCTATTGTGTTTGTTAGGAATGTGTGAAGGCCATTGACTCACACACCAGGAGTAATTGGCTTTCTAATGAATGATAGAAGTTGTTTCTTTCACTGAGTAGGTATTGAGCACATTTGCAGTTAAGCCATTAAACTACCAGATACTGGTATTTCATGCACTTTAAGCAAAGGGAAACCCAAAAATCATCTTTTTGGGCATGTGCATTTGAAAGAATTAAAACAAACTAGTCAGTGGTTAAACCAGAATGTCGTCTCAAAGTGGAAGTTTCTAACAAAATTAACAGGGAAGAATAGGAACGCGTGACGTCAGTCTATCCATGAAAATGGTGCAGCCCATCCAACTAGAATTTTGTTTTAAAAAAGTTTTTTTTTGTAAACTTCTGGCACAGTATTCTTAATTGTAGTAGCAAATGGTTAGGTTTCATTAATAGTTTTAGATGTATAGTCAAACATATATTAATTAGTTATTATATCTAAAAATCATTAACCTGAACCAATTTGCATGTATTACAGGGGGAACATAAACAGGTATTAAACTTCTCATTGAGAATATAACATTAGATGATTCTAACACAAATCTGACACACCAGATCTGCTCAGTTCATCTAACTCCTATTCAAAGCATTCGAGTGCGAGTTAGTAAGTACTTGATTATCCACCTAGGCCTTCTCATAATCAAAGTCAAATGTAAATCATCTTCAGTCAGATACTTTTGATCTTGGATGCTTTGTTTCAATGCAATTAGGTGTACAATGCCATTATTCAAACAAAAAGATCTGCTCAGTGAAACAATACAAGAGTACCAAGCCAACTACTATGGCCTGCAAATATTTAACATGCACAAATCAAAGGATAGACTACTTGAAACAATCTGCCAAATAAAGCAAAGCAGGTGTTGTGAAGCCAATTACGATAGCCTCCAAATATTCTTAACACACGCAAACCAAACCAAAACCGTCGATTACTATGACAACTAAAAGGACACTATAATCATTTCATGGTAATTGAACAATTTCTGGGTAACATAAGTGCTGAGTTTAGATATGTTATAAAGGTGTATTATAATTACGGGGTACCCTAAAAAAATAACACAAACAAATCAAAGGACAGGGACAAATTCAGGGTAATGTTACAATTTCAGGGTAATATAAGTACTGATATTATTTTTATATGTAACACACATGTATGCAAAAACAAAACAGTTTACTTTCACGAATGTATAGAAATGAAGTCCACGAACCAATAAGTGTTATCTCTTTATTATACATTTAATATATAATAGTTGAATATATACAGTTGATTTATATGTATATACACACACACACAGGTTTGACAATATTATAATGAGTTGGAGCATTCCGATCATGTAATTGGAGCATTGCGAATATGTTTCGTACATTCAGGCACTGGGGTATTCCACTACGAGTCGAAGCAAAATTAGGGCGCCACCTAGCGAATGACATGAACACTGATGTTAGAAACGATAGCGATATCCGCGGATTTTTGGCTACAAAGCTTAAAATATATGTACCTATTTGATCAGAACAACAAATTTTAAGCACAGCAGTGACATTTACTATTATTTACAATGAACAGTACAAATCGTCTTTTTTGAGACATAACGCTCCTTTTTTGAGACATATCGTCCACAGTTTGGGACATAAGCGACTTGGGACATAACGTCTATAATTCCGCATTACACCTATCACCAAACGCTTTCTCGGCGAAGTCACGCAGCCGGGCAAAAGACGGTTAAACGAGACTAGCGTTGAATGTGCGATAAATAAATATCAAGACCCAATCCGCCTTGGTATAGAGGCCAGTGGAGCCATGCAATGGCGTGCTGATAAAACCTCATAGGTGAACAGCTAGTTTTGAAGGAGCCCAAAATATACGTTTATTTTTCGTATAGTTACAGGAAGTATAGGTGTCATCATGGCGTTTTGCGAGATAAAGTTGACGTGGCAAAAATACCTTAAAATTAATACAGTACGAACTAGTGTTGCAAACTGAAGGTGTCGATGTATAAGAATCGGCATTATCATTAAATGACACTGCGCAGGCCAAATGTTGGACTATGTGTGACACGAGTCAACGGTATCTCAACCAAAGTCAATGGCGCGGCAACCACGTGCCACGTGCTCTGCCAGACAAATAACCGAGATGTGCCAAATTCAACTGAATACAGTCACGGTTCTAGTTGTTTCCAGCACTGTCAACGTTCTATTCACCGATTAGTCTACATACATGTTGTCGATACTTGAACGTCTGGTCTTACGAGGTACCATTCATTAAGCAAAGTCACCATTTTTATTAAGGCTTTTTTATTAACATTATCGTCAAGCCGAACTTTCTGTAAGCATAAGAACCCGGATATCCCACCTAAGAAACCATGACGTGTGCGCACGTGAACATAAACCTACCCCAGAAGTATTCTTTGGCCGCTGCGGCGTTGTGCCTGACGTGACTCAGTGATCCGTTCATGGTGGCTGGATTCGACAGAAGAGGAGACAAGACAACCGATCAGTGCCAGCGCTCGCGGTCAAGTGGACGGACAGTCGAGTCTTGGCGCCAGTTGTCGTCTCGTGCACGTGATCAGAGCTAGCGCGCTTCGCTGGTCAGACCACCCGATTGGCGGTCCATTGTCTTGCGGTCTTGCGTAACGTCCTGCCAAGACGCGTTGCCATCTGGTTCTGTCGTAAGCTAATTAACACTTTCACCTTAAGTTATTCACCAAGGAGAGAAACGGGCTAACAATGACGGTTTCAGTAGCTTTCTCTTAATTATACAATGTGAACGCAATATTCAAAGAACTATAAGAAAAATATTAGATAATGTTGTTGTTAGCACTCATTCTCCTAAATTTCAATACTTGGTTAACAAGATTTAACAAGATTTAACAAGATTGCCACACAGAGAATTTACTCTAGGTGGCAGGTGGACAAGGAAGCCCTTTGACTTATCAAGAGTCCGACCCTTTTATCTATGTGTATCCAGCCCGTCTGAGGTATGTGTCGATTTTATTTTTAAACATATTCACGCTACTAGCACCCACACAATCAGCAGATAATCTGTTCCATTCATTTACAGTCCTTTGTGAGAATGATAACTTTCTTATATCTAATCTACACTGCTCCTTTGCTAATGTAAGTTCATGTCCTCTAGTCCTTCTATCTTTCTTAACTGAGAAAAAAATATTTCTATCAATATTTTCATAACCCTTCAATATTTTAAACACTTCTATCTGATCTCCTCTCAACCTCCTGGTCTCTAGTGTTGTTAAACCGCATTTTTTAGGCGTATTTCGTAACTAAGATCCCTCAGTTTTGGTATCATTTTAGTTGCTCTCCTCTGCACTCTTTCTAGCATATCTATGTCCTTCCTGCGATACGGCCTCCACGCTTGAATAAAATATTCTAAATGAGGCCTAACTATTGTTTTGTACAGCGGTATTATTAGCTCTTTTTCCTTATACGTTATGTTTCGCCTAATTAATCCAAAGATTTGATTTCCCTTTGAAGCTGCAATTCCGCACTGCTCTGAAACCTTCATATCAGCACTAATGGTTAACCCTAAGTCCTTTTCTTTTTCAGTAGTACTTAGTACAGTACCCCCCATTGTATATTCTACCTCTTCGTTCCCATGTCCTGTGTGGAGGCATTTACATTTCCCAAAATTGAACAGCATTTGCCACTTTTCAGACCATTTGATCAACCTGTCAAGATCATCTTGTAAATGCTGTCTATCTCCATCACTTTTAATCCTTCTAAACACTTTTGTATCATCCGCAAATTTCAACACCTTGCTTGTTATTTCATCATCCAAATCGTTGATATATATTAAGAATAATATAGGTCCTAATACTGATCCCTACTCAATACCGATTTCCAGTTTGAAGCCACCCCATCAACTACTACACGTTGTCTTCTGTCAATCAGCCATTGTTCTATCCAGTTTATTATACCATTTCCTATGCCATGGGCCTTTAGTTTAAGCAGTAATCTTTGATGTGGTACTTTGTCGAAAGCTTTTTGAAAATCTAAGTAGACGATATCTACGGGTGATCCCTCATCTACCCACTTAGTGATGTCTTCCAAAAAACATAACATATTTGTTAAGCATGACCTCGCTTTAAAAAAAACATGTTGAGATGGGTTTATTAAGTTTTATTTAACAAGAAAATCCACCATGTGATCTTTTATTAGTCTTTCTAATAATTTACAAATCACTGATGTTAAACTCACTGGTCTATAGTTCTCTGACTTGTTTCTCGAACCTTTTTTGAATAACGGTATAATGTTTGCTTCTTTCCATTCTAAAGGAACCACTCCCTCTTCTAATGACAAGTTGAAAACTGTTGCAAGCGGTATGCTAATTTGTTCTACAATTTCCAAATAGTAGTTTGGGTGGAATACCATCCACTCCAGGTGATTTATTATCCTTCATAGCCCTTATTTTCTTAGCTACCATTTCCGGGGTTACAATTAATTGTCCTAAATAGTCTGAATCTGCCCCCTTGAACTTAGCCTCTGGTACTGGCAGTGAACTAATATCTTCCCTGGTAAACACTGAACTAAAGTACTCATTCAGGTCTTCTGCCATTAAGAATCCCTCTGATATTATATTTCCAGCACTATCTTCTAGAGGACCGACCTTATCTTGAACTTTCTGTTTGCTTCGAACATACGCATAAAAACTCTTGCTGTCATGTTTTATATTACTAGCTAATTGTTGTTCATAGCTTCTCTTTGAATTTCTAATTTCAGCTGTAGCTTGGTTAAGTGCTTCTTTATAACTGTTGTAGTCTTCATCATTTCCAGTACATCTATATGACTTCCACATCTTTTGTTTATACTTAATTTTTCTAATGGCTTCTTTCGATAAGTGTTTCTTTTTGGACCGTATTCCTTGTTTTTTGAAGGGTACAAATTTTTCGACTATGCACATAATTTCACTCTTTAGTATATTCCAGCATTCTGTTGCCGTCTTATTTTTTAGTGTGTTATTCCAGTCTATCTTTGCTAAATATTTCCTCATGTCCTTATACCTTCCTTTGTGGAAATTTCTCCTATACTGCTTTTTACTATTCCTTTCTGATTTTACTTTGATGGTAAAGTGTATCTGGTTGTGATCGCTACTCCCCAGTGGCTCACATATCTTGACATTGTCAACTAATTCATTCTGTGAGGACAAAACTATGTCTAACACATTCTCACCCCTGGTTGGTTCTAGCACATGTTGAGAAAGGAATGTATCTTGAACTAAAACTAAAAACTTGTGGTCCTCACTCCCCATACTCTGTAGAGATTTCCATTGTATATGCCCGTGGTTAAAATCCCCCATAATAATACAGTCCCGTTTGCTTACTTCCCTTATAGCGTTTTGTATTTTTTCATTCTCTTCTATGCTTATGTTTGGACTTCGATAAACTAACCCAACTGTTAACGTTGAGTTTCCTGTAACTATGTTACACCAAACAGCTTCTTCGCAATCTGCTTCTCTTTCTAATTTTATTTCATAAGCCTGAATAGATTCTTTAATATATAAAATAACTCCACCTCCCTTTCTTCCTATTCTATCTTTTCTAAACATTACATATCCTGTCAGTCCCAATTCAGCATCTGATATATCGGTGGTGGTCCAGGATTCGGTTATACCTATTATATGAGGGTCAATATCTTCTACCATAATGTTTAGTTCATTTCTTTTGTTTACTATACTCCTTGCATTTAAACAAACACATTTATATCCAGCTTCAGAAGAGTTTTCCAGACTGTTACTTGCTGATTCATTTGTGCTGTCTTTATCTATGCCTCCATTTTCAGGCTTTTCTGTGAGTCCCCCCCTGCGAATCTAGTTTAAATAGATGCAACCTGTCCCACTGTCAACAGATCGCAGCAGGTTCTCTGAGAAAACTGCTGCCCCCTTTCCACTAAGATGGAGGCCATCTCTCATGTACATATCTTCCCTCCCAACAAAGTATCCCCATAAATATGTGAATCCCACCCCCTCTTCTTCACACATCTGCTCAACTAGTGCGGTGATCGCCATCCTCTTGCAGTTTCTATACGTTGCCCCCCTTCCTCCCATTACTGGCAAAATTCCTGACAGAATAACCTGTTCAACTCTCGTCTTCTTTAGCTTCCTCACTAACTGTCTATACTTCTGTACTATTGCAGTTGTCCCCTCCCGGTCTGCATTATTTGTTCCTACATGTACCAGTATAGACCCCCCCTTGCCATGTCCCAATACCTTCTCTACCCTGTCAGTTACATGTTCAATCCTAGCCCCTAACATGGTATTCCCTTCTCTGAATATTCTTAGCACAGAAATTTTCATATCTGCCACATCGATATTATTTATGTGCATTGTGTTTGGTTTAATCCCTTTTAGGAATCATATCCAGACAACTTGTGTAGGTTTACCTGTATGTTTATGCATATAAGGATCCTTTGTTTATCTACTGTCGCCAATTGTGGCACTGCATGCAGCATATGATAATTTTGAAACAGATCCAGTGGCGCCACCTGAAGAATGACTGACGGTTCATTTGTCCACTGAACAACTAAAATAACTCCAAGTAATTACCTTTGTGTTTTTTTCAACTGCATCACCCATGCGTCGTTTAAAGAAAATGGTTAAATGAAGAGAATAACTATCGGAAGAGGCGACTGGACCTTGGCGCCTGGTATCTTGTCCAAAATTCAGTCCAAATGGTGGGGCAGCACCCAGTAAAAGTTTGCAAATGCACCTTCTTCCTTCAAGCGCAGTCCCTTCACAAGGTAATAAAACGGGCCATGCGCGTCATGTTCACGAATGTCGTAGGCCCACATTCGTCCAATGCGTAGTAGGCCCACATTCGTCCAATTTTCTTTTAGGCACAGCAGTTGTTTCCGATATTCAAATACATTACTATTTGCCGATGACACCAATATATTTAGAGCCATAAGAAATACAGATGACCGGGATATATTACAACATGACTTAAGTATCCTAGAACAATTGAGCAACAAATGGTTGTTAAAATTCCATACCGATATATGTTTACACATGGAAATTGGACAAAAAAATATAGGTGAAAACAAATATTTCATGGCAACAAATAATGTTAAACAAGCTCTTGTTACCAAGTATAAACAAAAAGGTTTAGGAGTAATTATTGACTCAAAACTTTCAATTGCCGATCACATCAAGCAAGTGGTTAATAAAGCAACCAGAATGACAAAAATAATCAGAATAACTTTTCAATTCTTAGATACACACACGTTCTTGCCACTATATAAGACTATGGTTAGATCCCATCTATATTATGCAATAGCAATATGGTATCCATATAAAACGAAACATAAAATAGCTATAGAAAATGTCCAGAGAAAAGCCACAAAAATCTACCTGGTATGAGGGACTTATCATACATTGAAAGACTTATATTACTTAAATTACCCACATTAGCATATCGAATATTAAGAGGAAATATGATAGAATTCTATAAAATAATGCATAACCTATATGATACAAAAATCTGCACCAAACCTCCTTAAATTGGAGGATGTGGCATTACGATCCGGTAACAGAGGAGACTCCCTCAAATTATTCAACCAAAGAGCAAAACTAAACATAAGAAAAAATGCATTCCCGCTTAGAGTGGCTGGACCGGGAATAGTTTAGCTGATTCGGTATTACAACTTAGATCAATAAATTCGTTTAAAAACCGCCTTGACAATGGTCAACCCAGGAGATTTTATACGACTATGAAGCCCCACTAACATTAAATACTGGAACCGGTAACCACAATATTTTAATATTAGATCCCGAAGTCGAAGAAGAAGATCTGATCATTGAAGAACCGAGTGGATCCTGCGATCAGAACAGTCCTAAGGTAGTAGTAAGGTAAGGTATATTCTGACGTACGCGCCATTTTAACCTACTATTCAACCCCTATTCATTGTACCATAGACATCACAGTACAACACCAGACGGCGCGCGCAAATGCAGTTCTACAACTTAACGCTACGATCGCGGCTGTGCGCACACTATTTGCGACAACTTTTGTTGTGCAGTGTACAATGATCAGTTGATTAGAGTTGTACAGTGTACGATGCAGTGCGTAGCCAGAGGGGCCAAGTGGGCCAATTCCCCAATCCAGGAAAATTAGAGGAGGGTAGGGGACTGAGGTCCTATAACTGGTTACCTGATTCATAGAGTGACAAGGTGCAGAGGTTATAGAGGTGCCTGTGTAGCCCGGCAAAATGTAAAAAAGGTAAGTTCTAATATAGCGCTTTACACTTTACTCCCTGGCAGACCTGTTCAATCGTACACCATCTCGACTTCTCTGGGAAGCATCCAGCCACGCTGCAATTAATGCGCGAAGACTATTCGTATAAAAATATCAACCACTGTCTATAGCCAGCTGAGTGAACTGGAGCAACGTATAGTGAACGAACTTTTCCAAGTCGCCGTCGCACAGGATTCGAACCCGGGTTTTCTCGGTTTAAAGTCCGAAGCTCTAGCCACTGCACCACGGCGCTACACAATCAATGCGATTAGTTATTGCACTAAGATCAAGTTGCACGTTGCGGCCAAAGCAATTTATCTAGTCGATTTTCCAATGGCTGGTCGGAACTTCGTATTGTGATTTTTTTTATTTTAATAAGCGACAACGTTACACATGACACGGGCATTTTTGTGAAGCTCACTCGATGCCGCCGCCGCGGTACGGATTTGTGTGAAGTTATTGTTTGAACGCCAGCGCCTCATCACACACACACGCACACACACACACACACACACACACACACACACACACACACACACACACACACACACACACACACACACACACACACACACACACACACACACACGCACGCACGCACACACATACACGCACATACATACGCACGCACACACACAAATTGGCGCTCCTTTACAAGCTCTTATGAACACTGCCTACGTCGTTTAACCGGAACCATAACTTACAGTGTCAACTTGTTTGATATATTGTGTGTGTGTGTGTGTGAGTGCGTGCGTGCGTGTGTATGTGTGTGTGTGCGTGCGTGTGGGGGTGTGTGTGCGTGTGCGTGTGCGTGTGCGTGTGCGTGTGCGTGTGTGTGTGCGTGTGCGCGTGTGTGTGTGTGCGTGTGCGTGTCATATCCCGCCTCTCAATGCTTGCTTGAATGCCGGATGGCCCCCTTCAATACAAAATCCTGCCTACACGATGTCCCAATCGCACAACCATGTTGTTTGTTGATCAAACACGCAACTCGCAACAAAAGTTGTACAGTGTAGCTAGCATTAGACTGAATAGTGTGCATGCATGCAGCCTCTAAACCCATAGGCTCGAGTGAACAGGATAATTGGCAGGGGAGCTGACTTCAAAGTACAAATGAATCCATGTTGCGAGTTGATCGACTAATAGCTGATCAGTCGCGCAATGTACGATGGCCCGCAACTCAACAAAAGTCGAGTCGCGTGTAGATTTGACCGATACAACAGTTGTTGAGCCGAGTCATCATTTGAAAATTGAATCGCAGCAACAAAAGTTGCGTAATGTACGATGGTGTTAGTCGAAAGATCGTCGTTGCTCGTTGATCAAACAGACGAATCGCAACAAAAAAGGTTAGCAGTGTACGCCCAGCACTAAATGCAGAAGTTACACTGTCCCAGTGTTCCCTGCTATGTAAACTCACATAAACGCCAGGGTGAAACTCACCCACAGGAGCCATGATTCCTGAGTATTCCTGATTCCTAATGCTGACCGTACACTGTACAACTTTTGTTGCGAATTGCGTGTTTGATCAACTCGCAACAAGTGTCGTGTCGAGGTTGTGCGAGGCAGATCGTAGAATTCAGTTGATGGGACGTTAGCTAATTAACTCACTTATGTAGTCCGGCGCTAGACCATTCAAGGTTCAATATGTAAACAGCAGCACTTTGTAGGTCGGTCTCAAATGAACTGGTAGCCTGTGTAAACGCTGCAACACGGGCGTGATGTGTTCGTATTTCCTCGTGCGAGTAATTAGGCGAGCGGCACAGTTCTGCACCCTTTGTAGACTTTGCATCACCGTGTGTGGGAGACCATAAAGAAGTGCATTCCCATAATCTAAACGAGATGTCACTAGTGCGTGAACAAGTGTCTTGCATGATTTTTCGGTCAGATTCGTCCAATGTTTTTAATCTGATAATAGCAACTTTCACGGTGTTGGCAATATGCTGTTCCATTTTCAGGTTGCTATCAAATATCTCCGATAGGTTTGGTGTACATGCAATACAAGGTAGGGTTCAACACCGACCCTTGTGGGGCGCCACACGTCAAGATTGAATCAACCGATTCGGCACTGTCCACTGCCACTTTCTGATACCTTTCGGTAATGTATGATTTCACGCAAGCGCCTTATCGGTGATACCGAATGAGTGTTCAAGTCAAGTCATCAACAACTCATGACCGACTGTGTCAAACGCGGACGACAAATCGAGCATCACGATAATTGTTGTACATTCCTTATCCAGTTTCGCAGCAATGTGATGCTTGACACGGAGTAGCGGTGTTTCTGTGGAGTGGCCACGCCGGTATGCATACTGGAAAGGGTCATGCAGCGCATGTTTATCAATGTGCGTGCTAATTTGTTTTGCAACGACTTTTTCAACCAATTTCGACACAAATGGCAAGTTCGACAGTTGCCGGCAGTTGTTCAAAATATCTTTATCCAGCGTAGGTTTATTTAGGAGCGGTTTAACGATTGCATGCTTGAAGTCAGCATGTAGGCTATATTTGATGAGGTGAGAAACGCGTTTATCGTAGCGGTGATCAGTGGAATTAACTCATGCGAACATTGCTTTAGCAGCCACGTCGGTACTGGATCTAATCCACACGACTTAACCGGAACGGATGCAACTAATCGTTCAACGTCCGATTCAGTTACTGTCTCAAAGCAGACTAGTGGGACACCACTGACTGCCGCGTCGTTGCTCATAGCAACCATCGTAATGTCCGAACGATCCTCATCGCAGTCGACAATGTATTTTCTGATGTTAGTAACGTTCTCAATAAATTGATCGCCAAAGCGTTGCGCCATGTCCACCGGACACACATATGATGGCATTGTCATTATGCCACTAATGCCCATGAGGTTTCTTGTGAAGCAAAATAGTTGTTTTTGGTCATTTTTGTTGTTGGAAATCTTAGCCGTGTAGTAGTTTTTCTTTGTATTAACCAGCATGTTGTTGAAGACCAAACATTGAACGCGATACTCCTGCCGATGTACCTCAAGACGAGTTTGCAGCCACTTGCACTCAGCTCGCCGTCGACGCTGTATCTGGTCACGAAGCTCATCAGTGTACCACGGACAGTCCGGTCGCAATGTTATGGTCGTCTTGCGCAGTGGGGCATATTTGTGAACAAGCCGACGTAAGCCATTGTTGTATGTGGCAGCCGTGTCACTAACGGATGCGTCACTGTTTATGTCATGTAGCAAAGAGGTAATGTCACGTTTGAAAACGGGAGACGTATATCACGCAATCGCCAAAAAACTATTTCTTTACCCATTCGAGCAGGCTTTGTGGCATTTACACAGAGCTTGATGGCCATGTGATCACCGCATGGATTTCCATGTGTGTCACACAAGCACGGGTCATACACACACACTTGGTCGTGTAGTAACTATTGCACTGTTGTTTCGAACGATAACTACACACGGGAGTTGACCTTTATTGTGCGTGGCATCTGCCATTATTTGGTTCATGCCCCGGTCAGCGAGCGTCTCAGAAAAAAGTCGTGCGTCAGGATGTGACATAATGTTAAGATGGAAGTTCAGATCGCCCGTAATAACGCTGTCATGCGGGTCCAGCATCACGGTGTCCAAGCATACTGTCCACTGCTAGAAGAAAACAAACGCTGTGAAGCCGTTTCGTGTTGTTTTTGGAACCGTTTACAGTGAATTGGCGCTCCTTTACAAGCTCTTATGAACACACACGCACACGCGCACACGCGCACACGCGCACTCGCGCAAACGCGCACACACAAATTGGCGCTCCTTTACAAGTTCTTATGAACAAACACACACACACACACACACACACACACACACACACACACACACACACACACACACACACACACACACACACACACACACACACACACACACACACACAAATTGGCGCTCCTTTACAAGCTCTTATGAACACACACACGCGCACACGCGCACACGCGCACACACACCCACACGCACACAATTTCGGCCTATTACGACTTGACGACACATTCTCAACTTTCATACCGGACCTGTACATTAAGCCCACTCCACCACCGCGCATCTAGGCAGGTTTGGACGCGGCATCGAACTTGTAGCGAGAGATACGTTGGAATATGTAGCCAGATGGAACAAGTTATTTTATTACCTGATTGTCAGTGTCTGTTCCAAGCCAGGTTTCTGTCAACGCTAATACGTCAATGTCCCTTGAAATTACCAGGTCTGCCAGCGACAGAGCTTTATTTCGAACTGACCGAGCGTTCAGACAATACAGCGTCAGTAGAACGTCACATGCATGATGTTTAATGCAGTGTAAATCTACCAGGTAGGCTGCATTATTTGCTCTGGCAATATTTGCAGCTCATGTAGCATACTCCAAATGGTGAGTAATCCACGTTGGGATCGCGCGCTGTTTGCGCGTGCCCCTCGTTTACCACGCAAAGTTGGACGTGTCAGTCCCAGACGTCTTATTAAGGAATATGTCGCATCGTGCAATCGGGGAGTGACACCCCCGGAGCCAGGCCAAAGAGCCCGAATGAAGCGCATCGTCGCACAATATTATTACAATCTGCCACACTATGTAACTCACTGGCGTTGTCAGATCTGTGGGGACCTGAAATCGACCACCAACTTCGTCAACGTCACGGATGGTAGACGGCAATCATTTATAACATTTAAAATTCATAGACAACGTACGCCGTCTTGACGCATAAAGAGTGTACCGCGACAATCACTGTAGTTTCACGAACAAATAATGGTATTTGTGATCCACAGTTCAGCGTAAATCCTTCGAAAAGCACGATGATTTCAGAGAACAATTTGGTATGCTGCTTGTTAGGCGCTACCATACCAGACACTTCTGGTTATGATTATTGTAAAAGTTTCTATAAGTAATGTTCAGATGCTGCCTTAAAAGATGGGAAATTTGACTACATCTGCGCTAGCTGCTTAATAACTACACTACTAATGATGGCAACGACATTACGTTAAAACATTGATAGCATTACGGAATCAACAACAATGGCATCACGATTTTACTGTGCGTGCGTGCATGCGTCCGTGTGTTATAAGTGCATAACTGTCAAGTCGTGTGAAACAAAACAGTAGTCATGGCAGACAAAAGCCATACGTTATCAGTAAAACCATAATCCTTACTCGTAAATGCCCATTGACACACGTAATAAAAAACAAGTTTGTTCGCGCCTGCGCATAACACGAAAATGCGTTGGTAAGAGCTCGTTCCGGGGCACTGCACGAAGTGTACAGGAATTCTACCAGGCCCGGAAGAGAGCATGAACCATAAGGGAGTTTGATGATTGTGTCGGTCGGCGAATTTACCAACAAAAATAAAGAACGCAATCAATTCATTAAAAAAATGTATCTCAAAACACAAGCGTAAAACCGTATGGTTATTCTACTAGGCCTGTAGTTTTCATTTTATCCATAAAACCGTAGTGACTACGGCTAAACCGTAGTACTTGACATATATGTTATAGTGCTTATTTCTATGAGAGAACGCATGTGTTCTTGTTTTACGTATTTTTATCATAATTAAGTCCTTACCGAGGCATGCAATATTGCTGATGGGGGTCATTGTAGTGCTGAGTAATGTCTCGCGAAGTAAGATCGTGAACATGTTACTATAACCGCCACCTGGCGAACAACCGAGGACGAAGTATCCGAGCGCCGTCTCGTGGGTAAATCCGAAGATCTTGACGATGTTACACGCCAACGAATAGTTCGTACCCCCAGTGTTAATGGGCATCTTCAAACTCTGCAATAATTCTGGCGACCTCTGGACCGGCAACCATTCATCGTCGAAGAGCACATGGGTTGTCTGTTAAGCCAACTGTTCCTTCACCTCCCTTGATTGAAGCATTATTGTGTTTGTGGGCTTCGTCAAACGGAATACTTGACAACATGCGCTTACTCTTCTACATAGTGAAATATCCATTACTGAATTATGAATAGATGTGTGGATGTATTGTCGGCAGCTCGGCCATGTCTCTCAGATGAACTGGGATCCGCGGACATAGTTGGATCTGTTTAACGCATTGACCCATGGGACAAGTTTTGTCAGAGCATCTGTATACATGGGAAACTTGGCCTCTCGCAGTGAACGCACATAGACAAAAATGCATAATTCTAGAGCCACCACTGTTGTCCAGTATTGAAACTGAGGATAGGTTTGGCTTTGCTCATCACATCAGGCTGCTCATCTCAACAAAGACATATCATTCTCTCCGCTTGTGAGTTTGTATGAGTCATAGGCACGATGCTGAAGAATGTACAAAGCGGCTGCAGTGATTTGGTGGGTTCGTCTTGTGTGTGTAATATGTGCTGCATGTAAGAAGGAATCAACAGTTCCGGCTAATGTATTTTCGGCCTGTACAATTGCTGTGTCCACCCACTTCCACCAAGCAAGTCATCTACAGTCTTCAGTGCTGCCATCTCTGTGTGTAGTCCCCCGAACATCACTAAGAATTGGTCTTCGCCGTAGTTGTCTGGCCATTTCCACTGTATTTGTTTGGCGATTGTATATAGTGGCTAATTAAACGTCAGTACAGATGTTTGGTTCTTGTTGAGATGCTCAACTGTATTCTTGACCACTTCCATGGAATGCCTGACCATAGCCACTGTGTGGGCACGGTCGTGAAATAGAGGCAGCAATGCAGTGGGTGAGATACGACTACGACTACTACGAAAGACAAAAACTGTGACACCAACTGTCACGGTGAGCAGCGTGCTGCCGTCGACGCGCCTAGCCAATCCAGAACGTTGTACCGACGTCAACTCGTAAGTGAGGACAACATGCAACGAAATCGACGTCATATTCGTCGACAATGACGCCAACTTTACGTTCAGAAATGGGGCCGTCGACGATGCTGCTTTCCAGAGGGACGGACTGCACCTGTCTGAGAGTGGAATTGGCAGATTGCTGTCAAATCTAGCTCTCACGGAACAGTTACCGAGGCGCAACCAACGTCAACAAACCGACACATGGCTATGCCGAGGGCAGCGAACCATGATCAATCACGCATTACAAGAGCGTTGCCTGACAATAAGTGGACAGTGGTTGAACGCCGTACTCGTCAGAGGCACACGCTGGGTAAGTGTGCCAAATGTGGTGAGAAGAACCACGTCACTGCCACCTGCAGACACCCCGAGAAAGTGCAGGGTCGTCAGTGCGGGGAACGGGGACATAAAGAAAAACACCACACCCGTGATTAGGGAATGGACTTAAACGATCTGGCCGTTGAACACTCATCGAACATGCAAATTGTGGACTCTAATACAACGCAGTATTGTGTTCTCAATCCTTCAGGGAGCATAAAACGCAAATGGGATCTACCCTCCCTAATTAATTTAAACTCCAGGTCTTTGAGCAGTGAAAAAATGGACGAACTGCAAGTATCTGTAGCAACACATGATGTGTCGATTGTATGTGTCAGTGAAACATGGTTTAAAGAGTATATGAATTCTAATAGCCTTACTATGCAAGGGTTTTGCTTGGAGAGGAAAGATAGAGGTCATGGACGAGCCGGAGGTGTAGCTTGCTAAGCCCCCCGACTTTTGGGGGACTTCCGGTGGTGAATTGATTCGAATTTGGTGCAGCAAACTTGCGAAAATATAAGGATATTTGATCAAGATAAGTGATATTATTGAGCGTATAGTATACATAACGTAATTATAGATATATATTAAGCAATATTTTTTGTTAAAAGTTAGCTAGAGGGAGTAATCTAGGGTAGATTAAAATTAGGCGATTTGCGAGCGATAATTGGGGACGTTAATGTAATCGGAACGTTGTTTACAAAGTAGGTCACTGTCGAAGTTAGCGTACCGTGAACGACAATAGAATAGCGTTATTTGAGATAATCGGTGTAGTTAGATGAGTAATTAAAACCTGAAATAACAATATTTTAAAGTGTATAATAGTACACAGGAAACAGTCTTTGTAAAGACTACCTTGTATCTAAGCCTAACTTGAATACATTGTCATCGACATCGTAACTAGGTAAGGCACGGTGTGTCACTGTGTGTTAACAAATATAACTAACTATAACCTAAACAATCTGGTGTAAATTGTACACAGAAAAGTCTTTTCAAAGACTACATAAAACTACTTTGAACATAAATAAATTCTGATATGGCACCTTGCAAGCGGCAACTCAGGGCAAAACGACACCTAGTTTGCAACGACTGCCAGAGCTGGGTGGATTTTGCGTTGTCTGGCTGTCCAAAATCATGGGCAGAGACCAAAGATGACGGATTCACATTTCGGTGTATGGGATGTTTGAGGGTGGAATGTCTGATGAAGGAGGTGTGTAAGTTGACGGATATAGTGAAGGAGATGGAGGCGAGACTCAACATAGAAATAGATGGAGCAGAGAGGGATGACGCGGAGAGAGTTGAGAATTCTACAACACAGAAGGAGCAGAGTTGTGACACGGAGACTGAAGAAAGGAGACTGAGAGGAAGGAAGGTGACCGGTGTGAAGGAACAAGACATTGAGAAAACAGAGGGACGGAGGAAAAGTGTTCGGCAGAGGAAAAGAAAACGGGCCAGTGGGGATAGATCAGCAGGTAGTCAGACTGTAGAGAACGAGGAGAGACACGACAGCGATACAGGTGGTGAAGAGGTAGATACCACAGAGGCAGTTGGTAAGACTGTGAGACAGAAGACTGATGGAAGAAGACAGAGTGTTCAGCAAAAAACAGAAAACATGACAGGCGTGAAGGTGACAGGGGAGAAAGTGACCGTAGTGAAGGAGGTAGCCGGGGAAAAGGGACGGGAGAGGAGAGAAGAAAATGTGATGGGAGGAAAGAAGAAGGGACGAAAGGAAGTGAGAGTAAATGTGCTAGAAGAGAAGATGACAGGAGGAAAGGGGACAAAAGAAAACGCGACAGGAAAGAAGGGAATGGAAGAGAATGTGACAGGAGAGAAGACGACAAGAGGAAAAGACAACAACCAGACATATGCAAACCGGAGGAGCTACTCCGAGGCAGTGATTGAGGGGGCAAGGAGAAAAGAGAGAGTGTTTATGGGCGATTCAATTCTGAGAAAAACAGACAAGACTATATGCGAGGGGAAGGACGTTGTTGTATGTCTACCGGGGGCTAGGATAGAGCATGTGACCGAAAGGGTAGAGAAGGTATTGGGGCATGGCAAGGGAGGGTCTATACTAGTACACGTTGGGACAAACAATGCAGACAAGGAGGGAACAACTGGGATAGTTCAGAAGTACAGACATCTAGTGAGGAAGCTAAAGAAGACAAGAGTGGAACAGGTTATTCTCTCAGGAATTTTGCCAGTAATGGGAGGAAGGGGGGCAAGATACAGAAACTGTAAGAGGATGGCGATCAACGCACTAGTTGAGCAGATGTGTGAGGAAGAGGGCGTGGGATTCATAGATTTATGGGGGTACTTTGTTGGGAGAGAAGATATGTACATGAGAGATGGCCTCCATCTAAGTGGAAAGGGGGCAGCAGTATTCTCAGAGAATCTGCTGCGATCTGTTGACAGTGGGACAGGTTGCATCTATTTAAACTAAATTCGCAGGGGGGACTCGCAGAGAAGCCTGAAACTGGAGGCATAGATAAAGGCAGCAAAAATAATTCAGCAAAGAACAGTCTGGAAAACTGTTCTGAAGCTGGGTATAAATGTGTTTGTTTAAATGCAAGGAGTATAGTAAACAAAAGAAATGAACTAAACATTATGGTAGAAGATATTGACCCTCACATAATAGGTATAACCGAATCATGGGCAACCACCGATGTATCAGATGCCGAATTGGGACTGACAGGATATGTAATGTTTAGGAAAGATAGAATAGGAAGAAGGGAGGTGGAGTTATTTTATATATTAAAGAATCTATCCAGGCTTATGAAATAAAATTAGACAGAGAAGCAGATTGCGAAGAAGCTGTTTGGTGTAACATAGTTACAGGAAACTCAACGTTAACGGTTGGATTAGTTTATCGAAGTCCAAACATAAGCATAGAAGAGAATGAAAAAATACAAAACGCTATAAGGGAAGTGAACAAACGGACTGTGTTATTATGGGGATTTCAACCATGGGCATGTAAAATGGAAATCTCTACAGAGTATGGGTAGTGAGGACCACAAGTTTTTAGTTTTAGTACAAGATAGTTTCCTTTCTCAACATGTGTTAGAACCAACCAGGGGAGAGAATGTGTTAGACTTAGTTTTGTCCTCACAGAATGAATTAGTTGACAATGTTAAATTATGTGAGCCTCTGGGAAGTAGTGATCACAACCAGATACATTTTACCATCAAAGTAAAATCAGAAAGAAATAATAAAAAACAGTTCAGGAGAAATTTCCACAAAGGAAGATATAAGGAAATGAGGAAATATTTAGCAAAGATAGACTGGAATAATACACTGAAGAATAAGACAGCAACAGAATGCTGGAATATCTTAAAGAATGAAATAGAGTGCATCGTAGATAAATTTGTTCCCTTCAAAAAACAAGGGAAACGGACCAGAAAGAAATACTTATCGAAAGAAGCCATTAGAAAAATTAAGTATAAACAAATGATGTGGAAGTCATATAGACGTACTGGCAATGACGAAGACTACAACATTTATAAAGAAGCACTAAACCAAGCTACAGCTGAAATTAGAAATTCAAAGAGAAGCTATGAACATAAATTAGCTTGTAATATAAAACATGACAGCAAGAGTTTTTATGCGTATGTTCGAAGCAAACAGAAAGTTCAGGATAAGGTCGGTCCTCTAGAAGATAGTGCTGGAAATATAATATCAGAAGGATTCTTAATGGCAGAAGACCTAAATGAGTATTTTAGTTCAGTGTTTACCAGAGAAGACACTAGTTCACTGCCAGTACCAGAGGCTAAGTTCAAGGGGGCAGAATCAGACTATTTAAGACAGTTAATTGTAACCCCAGAAATGGTAGCTAAGAAAATTAGGGCTATGAAGGAAAATAAATCACCTGGAGTGGATGGTATTCCACCCAAACTACTAGTGGAAATTGTAGAACAAATTAGCATACCGCTTGCAACAGTTTTCAACTTGTCATTAGAAGAGGGAGTGGTTCCTTTAGAATGGAAAGAAGCAAACATTATACCGTTATTTAAAAAAGGTTCGAGAAACAAGTCAAATAATTATAGACCAGTTAGTTTAACATCGGTGATTTGTAAATTATTAGAAAGACTAATTAAAGATCACATGGTGGATTTTCTTGTTAAACATAACTTGATAAACCCATCTCAACATGGGTTTCTAAAAGCGAGGTCATGCTTAACAAATATGTTATGTTTTTTGGAAGATATCACTAAGTGGGTAGATGATGGATCACCAGTAGATATCATCTACTTAGATTTTCAAAAAGCTTTCGACAAAGTGCCACATCAGAGATTACTGCTTAAACTAAAGGCCCATGGCATAGGAAATGGTATAATTAACTGGATAGAAAAATGGCTGATTGACAGAAGACAGCGGGTAGTTGTTGATGGGGAGGCTTCAAACTGGAAATCAGTTTTGAGTGGGGTTCCACAGGGATCAGTACTGGGACCTATATTATTCTTAATATATATAAACGATTTGGACGATGATATAGCTAGCAAGGTGTTGAAATTTGCAGATGATACAAAAGTGTTTAGAAGGATTAAAAGTGATGGAGATAGACAGCATTTACAAGATGATCTTGACAGGTTGATCAAATGGTCTGAAAAGTGGCAAATGTTGTTCAATTTTGGGAAATGTAAATGCCTTCACACAGGACATGGGAACGAATATGTAGAATATACAATGGGGGGAACTGTACTAAGTACTACTGTAAAAGAAAAAGACTTAGGGCTGACAATTAGTGCTGACTTGAAGGTTTCAGAGCAGTGTGGAATTGCAGCTTCAAAGGGAAATCAAATCCTTGGATTGATTAGGCGAAATATAGCATATAAAGAAAAAGAACTAATAATACCGCTGTACAAAACAATAGTTAGGCCTCATTTAGAATATTGTATACAAGCGTGGAGGCCATACCGCAAGAAGGACATAGATATGCTAGAAAGAGTACAGAGGAGAGCGACTAAAATTATACCAAAACTGAGGGATCTTAGTTATGAAAAACGCCTAAAAGAATGTGGTTTAACAACACTAGAGACCAGGCGATTGAGAGGAGATCAGATAGAAGTATTTAAAATATTGAATGGTTATGAAAATATTGATAGAAATATGTTTTTTTCAGTTAAGAAAGATAGAAAGACTAGAAGACATGAAGTTACATTAGTAAAGGAGCAGTGTAGATTAGACGTGAGAAAGTTCTAATTTTCACAAAGGACTGTGAATGAATGGAACAGATTATCTGATGATTGTGTGGGTGCTAGTAGTGTGAATATGTTTAAAAATAAAATCGACACATACCTCAGAAGGGCTGGATATATGTAGATAAAAGGGTTGGACTCTCGATAAGCCAAAGGGCTTCCTAGGGCCATCTAGAGTTAATTCTCTGGATGGCAATCTTGTTAAATCTTGTTAAATTAGAAAAGACTTAATGTATATGAGTTTGAGTGATATGGAGGCTCACGATTTAGAGGTAATATGGATTAAGATTATGCCGAAAAAAATGCCTAGGAACTGTTCGTGTATATTGTTTGCATGTATATATTACACTCCAAAGACAGTGTATTTGAAAATACGTGACCATATAATCACGTGCATAGATATTATGGTACGCAGACATCCAGAATATGGTGTGATTGTAACTGGGGATTTCAATCAGTTTTACAATTTTATGAAAACGCACTATAGATTTGTTCAAGTAGTGAATATAGCAACACGTGGACAGGCGATATTAGATAAGATATGAACGAATATGGAGGAGGTATATACATCGCCTGTTACTATTTCCGAACTTGGGTCATCAGACCACAACATAGTGTTGCTTAAACCAAAATGTAACCGTTTAGTTGACACTGGGTGTGTAACATATTTAACCGTAAGGTGTATGGGGCTAAATGAAAAAGCCGCATTTGCTATGGCTTTGTCTGCCATTAAATGGGAACCACTATTTAGGCTTGTGTCATGTGCAGATAAGTATATTATAAAACTGTTATTTGCAACCTCACGGAAATATGCTTTCCTACTAAGGTCGTGATGCGGCACACAGCTGATAAACCATGGGTTACGTACTGGTTTAGAGCGTTAGTACGTAAAAGACAGCGCGCTCACATGAATGGCGATTTGAACCAAGCAAAAATATTGCGTAATAAGGTTAACCGAGCCGCTTCGAGACTTAAGTAATTTTTTTACCAAACACAAATTGCAGCACTGAATGAATTAGTGGAAAAATATGAAAAAAATAATGGAACTTAAAACAAACGACAATTCATGCATGCAAGGTCTTGCTAACAAAACAAAAGAATGGTGATTGTACATTACTAGCCAGTAGAATGAAGGAGTTTTTTTGTATCCGTAAGTGAACATTTACCTCGTTTAAATAAGGATCACAAAATATTCACAGTAAACGAGGAACTGCCAGATCAGTATGTCATCAGTGTAATTACTACTTTTAAAGCTTTACAGGATGTTAAGGTGAACAAAGCTACTGGGCCTGACAAAATTCCTGCGTGGGTGTTAAGAAATCACGCAAACGTCCTCGCTCCTCCATTAACTGCTATCTTTAACAAGTCTCTAAGAGAAGGAGTACTCCCTATGGAATGGAAAATGGCCAACATAATACCGTTACAAAAAACAAACCCACCTGTATCGATTGAAAAAGATATTAGACCAATACCACTAACTCAAATAGCTGCTAAGGTGTTTGAATCAATAATAATGAAATGGGTGGATGACACAATTGAAGGAGAAATTGATGCTAAGCAATTTGGTGGAATTAGTGGAACTTCCACACAGACGTTCTTGTCGAAATGGTACACAGATGGTATGAGGCGACTGATAAATTGGATTCTTATGTCCGAGTTGTAATGCTAGATTTTAGCAAAGCGTTTGACCTTATTAATCATCATTTGTTACTAGAAAAGCTACAGTTGTATGGTTTGCCTTCACATATTATAAGATGGATGGCAACGATTTTATTGGACAGAACTCAACAAGTAAAAATAGGAAATAAATATTTGTATTCTGGTCACCTCAATGGGGGAGTACCATAAGGAACACTGTTTGGACCTAAATGTTTCCTAGTCTACATAAATGATTTAGAAACGCCTGTTCCGGTATATAAGTATATAGATGACTGTTCGAAGTATGCGATAGAAAGGGTGTATCTGTTATACAAGAATCGGTTGACGTTGCTGCTAGGTGGACAGAACAGAATGATATGAAAATTAATTCAGGACAATCAAAAGAGATGATCATCTGTTTTGCACAAGACCGCAATTTTCGAAACGCTATCCCGAATATAATGATCTATAGAAAATATGTACATCAAGTAGACCATGCCAGACTTCTAGGTGTTCCAATTTCACAGGATCTGACATGGAATAAGCATGTGGAAAATATTGTAAACAAGGCCGGGAAACGACTATACATATTGTATCAATTAAAGCGAGTAGGAATTAGCCAGAATGATCTCGTCACTATATATGTCAGTGTTGTGAGACCTGTTTTAGAATATGCATGCCCTGCATGGCACACTAACTTGCCATAATATTTATCTGACAACATTGGAATGATACAAAAAAGAGCATTAAAGTGTATTTTTCCTGCAATAAGTTACGTTGAGATACTCAGGTATGTTAAATTGGAGACACTGGAAGCAAGAAGGGACTGTCTTTGCAAAACAATATTTCAATAACATTAAAGTTAGTACACACAGATTAAACTATCTGCTGCCTGACAAAAAACATACCAAATATGACATCAGACAGCGTAATGTGTACCCTTTGCCAATAACCCGAACAAACAGATACCGTAACTCTTATATACCATGGGGATTACACAACTGCCAATAATGAATGACGGGGAAAAGGATGGTAATTATACTGTATGACATTTCAGTGTATTAATACTGTATGACGTTTCTATGTATTAGTTGTATTTTATTGTATACTGTGAATCCAACTCAGTTGAATTGCTAATAAACATGTGTTATTCTTATTTATATTCAGACTACTCGATCTTCAGATGGCTGCCGGCATGGATGGAAAGCAGCCCAAGAAATATTTTCTGAGATATCTTCAGTTGTAACGTCAATATGTCATTTTCTTCTAGCCTGTGTTGTTCAAAATTGTTTCTGCTTGGCTGTTGTTTGGTGCTGTCTCTTATGTGCTCTTTGCAGCTTTGTGTTGCTAAACCGTGGTCTACATGACTTATGCCATTGAGCTTGATGAATTGCAAAAGTCTTTTCTACCCCTTGACCTTCATCTAATATGTCCGGCTGTAGGGGTTTGAGCAGTTTTCCCAAGTTATTGAATTTTGCAAGATAATTTACTACAATATTTACGGTGTTTTGTTTTTGTTTTGACAGAAATGGGTTTGTTAGCGTCTCTGGTGTATTATCTAGGTTCGAATCCTGTGCGGCGGTGTCGAACCTTGGACAAGTTCGTTCACACTACGTTACTCCAGTTCACTCAGCTATGTGAATGAATACCTGGCTATAGACAGTGGTGGATATTTGTGTACGTATAGTCTTCTTGCATTAATTGCTGCGTGGCTGGATGCTTCCCAGAGAAGTCGATATGGTATTCGATTGAACATGTCTGCCAGGAAGTAAAGTGTAAAGCGCTTTGAGCAGTGCTGATGACTGGATACTGCGCTATGTAAGAACTTACTTTTTATATAATAAACATATTAACTGATAACAATAGTATATTTATGACAATAAAATGCCATTATATTTTGATTTTCAAGATGGCTGTCTACACTGGTACAAATTCAGATGGGCCAATATCTGAAGATTATCCATCATATCAATCTACATATTCACCAAGTGTCACGCTTTAATACAAAAATGCACAATTATTATGGTATTTTGAACTATGCCGCCCCACTAACAACCTAGCCGGAGTTGTATTACGCTGGGTTGAGACGCACTTTTGTAGTCGCAAAGTATGGTTGTCATTAATGCAACTTCCAACGACTTCATAAACGGGAATGCCACAAGGAACAAGTTCCACTGCTGTTCTCCTTGTATGTGCAGCCAGTTGGTGATGTAACTTGGTAATCGCCATCAATGAGCCGACAGACGGCTTCGTTTGGCTGAGAGTAATGCTCACTTTGTCGGTCGAGCGATCACGACCTGGAGCCGGGGACTGCGCATTGGTTTTGTTCACGCCGCAGCTGCTATGTGAAATGCTCTATCTACTGACATCACAACACTAACATCGTTTGAATTTTTCAAGACAGCCTTTAAAAGTCGCACCTTTTTATCGTTGCTCACACTTAAAGAGCACTGCAACTACATTTATAACATGTTGATTTTTTCATGAAGTTACATAGAAACTTACTTGTTTTAACTACGTGATGTTTATACTTATTCCATTTGTATGTGTTAATTTGCTTACTTTATCTTGTTATTGGTGATATTTATCATAGAAAAACAAAATGTGTATTTTTATTCTGACATAGAAACGAATTTGTTTTACTCTTATGATGCTATTATCTTAAGTAAGTACTAGTTTTTCTTGTATTTTAAATGTGTATTATCTGTATGTGTATTATTTGTACTCGTTTTATGTACAACACACTACGCTGCGAACATTACTGGATATACATAGGCAAATCCTGTGGGCTGGGGAGCATGTGTTCCCCTAGACCTTTGAAACTTGGCCGTGCCTACGATACGGTGGCGTGCCTCCACTGTGAATGTGCCCCCTTTACGTGCCCCCAGACGTTCTGCAGTTATGAACGTCGACGCGAAACATTTACAACAGCACACACTCGTCTTTCGATTCAACAGGGCGACAGCGGAGTATAGTTGTAAAATACAGTTAGTGTTTCCTGGAGTCAGTATTGTGTAGATGATATGGTACTTGACTGTTTGACACCTAGTATTTAATTCATATTCCACAAGTGGACAATAATTGTTCTAATCTTATAATTACAGTTCAAGTTGTATAAAGGTTTGTTAATGTACTAACTTAATTATGTTCATTATAAATTATGGAACTTGGAAAACCAGATCAAATAAATATAATGTATTAATTGAGTGAAAACCAGATTGTAAATGTCATACTTTAACTGTTTATTCTGAAAAAATAACACTCCTCGGTGCCTCGTTTATTATATTAATATGAACACATTCAAAACAATTGCACACACGGCGAAGGGTTTCGAGTAAATAATTCAGTTATATTAACAATATACTATCACTGCGTGTTGGTGTTTATGAATACAATTGGGTGTAAATTAGGCTTAATCAGGCAACAAAATGGGACCAATATCCACAGACCACATATGAGTCCCACTTTGTCTGAAAATGCACCCCCAAAACGACCTCGTTATGGGCCTGCTGGGGATGCTAAAGTGGTGTTTGTATATAAGATGAAAGAATGTAAGACGAAACGAAACCGTCTTAAATATAAGATGAGCCCCGACGTAAACATGTGGGGCCTTCTGCATTGTGAAAAAATATAACCCCACATGAACTTGTGGCGCTCCTGGAGTCTGAATTGGTAAAATGTGAACCCCACATTGTGAAAAACTGGCTACGGGCCTGATCTGCTAATAGCAGGCATGTTCGCAGAACGTTCGTGGAACGTAACGCTTCAATAACGTTATGAGAACATTACTGGAACGTTCTAGCACAATGTTCATTTTATTACAAAGTAAATGGTGTATGCTATATGCCAAATCATTTTCGGTCAATACATGGGGATACCATGGACTGTGGGTTTTTTAATATCTGCATCTGCTATTAGTAGGAACCTTCGCAGAACGTTCGTGGAACGTAACACTTCCATAACGTTATGAGAACGTTACTAGAACGTTATGATACAATGAACATTTTTTTACAAAACGTAAGTAAGTAAATAGTGTATACTATATGCCCGATCATTTTCTGTCAAGACTTGGGGAAACCATAGACTGTATTTTTTAAAGATCTGCATCTGCTAATAGAAGGACCCTTCGCAGAACGGTCGTTGATGGAACGTAATATAATGCTTCAATAGCGTTATGAGAACGTTACTAGAACGTTCTGACACAATATACATTTTATTACAAAAAGTGTTTAAGTAAATGGTGTACTATATAATACTATGTACATGCCCAATCATTTTCGGTCAAGATATGAGATACCATGGACTGTGAGCTTCAAATTAGTAATCAGTCGTAAGATATACCGCTAACGTTGTAAAAACGTTCTGAGAACGTTTCGCGACACTGGCACTTGGCACTTTACATGCGTATTTTATATGAGCACCAAATTATTGACATGGACCGTATATAAATTAAAGTTCTACGTTATTCTTATTATTTATATATATAATTTAAGCGTGTGCTGCAATTGTGAGTGGAAGAACGTTTCCTACGGTGGGGTGGTCACAGGTTCCTCTTGGTGACCTTGTGGCGGAATGGCCCCACCTTTTTGTAATTGCATGTGTCTATTGGTGGTGGAATGTTTGTATTGTTTGCTTAGGTTTATATTCGTAGTGGTTTTATACCTCTATAGCGACAAATGTATGTATGTAATATTGTCGTCATGTTGTATGAATGTGTGCCTGAGAAACTTTGATGGGGCTGTACAAGGGTTCAGTTTCCCATCTGGTTTGCATGTTAGACATCACATTCCTACTATCTTTATGCCCAAAAGTGGCTGCATTAGAAGCAATCCACTTTCTAATAAAAAAACGTCATCCTTTGGCCAATTTCAATTCTCAAACTACATCGGACTTGTGTTGGTTACTGCATAAATGAAGGTATGAACGGAGCGCATACTGTAATTTATGCAGTGGCCAGGACAAGCCTATCGAGCTAACTGGCTGAGGCGATAATTACTTCCAGCTACCCAGGGTATTTGGCCTAGTGAAACCGCCCAGTGCCTTCAGCCAGTCACGCCTTCAGCCAATCACGACATGGCAGGATTAGGCTCCAGCCTTTGAATTGGATTAACGGTTAAGCCGCCACTTCTGCGTTGGGTAGCTGTGCGTCATGTCGTGTATTTCCTGATACTTCTAAATCCGCCCTCCTCCCCACCTTTCTGCCTAGGCACGTTTAGTTAAACAATTATTGTACACCGTTGGTAGAACAAGAAGTTGGAAAATGTTGCAACGCTTTCCCAAATTTCGGTTTGAACACAGGGGCATATCCCCAATTGTTGAATGTGTTGGGTTTTGGTGCGTCGACAGACTTTTTGTTTTACAAAGGGTATATTTCTCCTTATGTTTATACAGGATTGGCGGAATGGCCCCACCTTTTTGTAATTGCATGTGTCTATTGGTGGTGGAATGTTTGTATTGTTTGCTTAGGTTTATATTCGTAGTGGTTTTATACCTCTATAGCGACAAATGTATGTATGTAATATTGTCGTCATGTTGTATGAATGTGTGCCTGAGAAACTTTGATGGGGCTGTACAAGGGTTCAGTTTCCCATCTGGTTTGCATGTTAGACATCACATTCCTACTATCTTTATGCCCAAAAGTGGCTGCATTAGAAGCAATCCACTTTCTAATAAAAAACGTCATCCTTTGGCCAATTTCAATTCTCAAACTACATCGGACTTGTGTTGGTTACTGCATAAATAATTTTACCAAATGTAATGTCTTGATAATGCACTGTATAGCGGAGAGTAATTACTGATCCCTATCCCTCGTCAGTAGCAAAAATGAAGGTATGCTCCCGTAACATCCGGGAACAAGGGTCAGCACATGGCGTACTTTTGAGTGTCTGGTATGAACTGGCCCTGTTATTTTTGGCAACGACGATGCCTGAATTGTCCGCGAGAGAAGAAGAAACAGTCACAGAACTAATTTCGACCAATCGAATCGTCCAAGAAAGCAACAAAACACGGAAATCCGAAGTAGGACCGAACTCCAAAAAATATCGACCGACGGCGACGAGCAAGTCGCAAGCTGTAGCCTGTACCCCTTACAAAAAAGAGCCAATGGTATATCGTTGAATACCATTGAATACCATTCAGTACCATTGGACCATTCAATGGTAAATAAGTAGGACTCAGTGGTATTTTCAATGGTATTTCAAAATACCATTCAGTACCATTGGACTATTCAATGATATATTATTAGGTCTCAGTGGTACTATCAATGGTATTTAAAAATACCATTCAGTACCACTGGACCATTCAATGATAAATCAGGTTTCAATGGTACTCTCAGTGGTATCTGAACATATCATTCAATACCATTCAATGATAAATCAGTATGTCCCAGTGGTACTCTCAATGGTATTTGAACATACCACTCGGTACCACTGGACCATTCAATGATAACTCAGGTTTCAATGGTACTCTCAGTGGTATCTGAACATATCATTCAATACCATTCAATGATAAATCAGTATGTCCCAGTGGTACTCTCAATGGTATTTGAACATACCACTCAGTACCACTGGACCATTCAATGATAACTCAGGTTTCAATGGTACTCTCAGTGGTATCTGAACATATCATTCAATACCATTCAATGATAAATCAGTATGTCCCAGCGGTACTCTCAATGGTATTTGAACATACCATTCAGTACCACTGGACCATTCAATGATAAATCAGGTTTCAGTGGTACTCTCAGTGGTATCTGCACATATCATTCAATGATACATCATTATGTCCCAGCGGTACTCTCAATGGTATTTGAACATACCATTCAGTACCACTTGACCATTCAATGAAAAAAAAGGTTTCAATGGTACTCTCAGCGGTATCTGAACATATCCTTCAATACCATTCAATGATAAATCAGTATGTCTCAATGGTACTCTCAATGGTATTTGAACATACCATTCAGTACCACTGGACCATTCAATGATAAAACAGGTTTCAATGGTACTCTCAGCGGTATTTGAACATATCATTCAATACCATTCAATGATAAATCGGTATGTCCCAGTGGTACTCTCAATGGTATTTGAACATACCACTCGGTACCACTGGACCATTCAATGATAACTAAGGTTTCAATGGTACTCTCAGTGGTATCTGAACATATCATTCAATACCATTCAATGATAAATCAGGTTTCAGTGGTACTCTCAATGGTATTTGAACATACCATTCAGTACCACTGGACCATTCAATGGTAAATCAGGTTTCAATGGTACTCTCAGCGGTATCTGAACATATCCTTCAATACCATTCAATGATAAATCAGTATGTCTCAATGGTACTCTCAATGGTATTTGAACATACCATTCAGTACCACTGGACCATTCAATGATAAAACAGGTTTCAATGGTACTCTCAGCGGTATTTGAACATATCATTCAATACCATTCAATGATAAATCAGTATGTCCCAGTGGTACTCTCAATGGTATTTGAACATACCATTCAGTACCACTGGACCATTCAATGATAACTCAGGTTTCAATGGTACTCTCAGCGGTATCTGAACATATCCTTCAATACCATTCAATGATAACTCAGGTTTCAATGGTACTCTCAGTGGTATCTGAACATATCATTAAATACCATTCAATGATAAATCAGGTTTCAGTGGTACTCTCAATGGTATTTGAACATACCATTCAGTACCACTGGACCATTCAATGATAAATCAGGTTTCAATGGTACTCTCAGCGGTATCTGAACATATCCTTCAATACCATTCAATAATAAATACAGTATGTCTCAGTGGTATTTGAACATACCATTCAGTACCACTGGACCACTGAGTGTAGTCATCAACCAGCTCTATACATGGTTCAGGTAAGTATAAATAATGTAGTATAAATAATGTATATATATATAATATATATATACATTCTTTATATTTATCTGAACCATGCAGAGCTGATTGAGGACCACACTGGAAATAAGCATACTTTTATGTACTTTCATGAGTAGGTCTAAGTAGAACTCTCAATGGTAGTTGAAAATACAATTCATTGCCTCTGAACGGTTACAAAGTACCACTGGACACCATTTAATCTTCAACTGAAAGGTACATTAAAAAACTGTAGGGAATGACACAGTAGATTGAGTTAGGTCAGATACTTAGTTACCATACAGAAAGTGTGAAAGCATTTTAAAAATAATTTATGCTACCGATGCTACATATGACACAAAGAAAACGTTGTGATGCTTGATATATTTAATTAATGCATTCAAGTACAAAGTTGTGGAAGACATACATTGTAAGTGACACTAAAGCTAACTTGCAGGTACATGTCAATGTTTAGTTACCAAAAATTCATATTATACAAACATTGGTTGTCCATACCGATATCAATAGCACTATGAGAAGTGTCTAAATGTTTGACAATTGGCAATACATTCAAGAAAATGTTTCATTGTACATAATACACATCATAATTCAGATGGCACTTATACAAAATAATTTAAACTCAGACAAACTAACTATGCAAATAAAGTTGTAGATAATTCTTCAAGCCACAAAAAACAACAGATTATCAATCTGCTTAACATCTGAACTGACTATGCATGGACTTAGTCAGTTTCCAAAGAATTAGGCAGTGGAATTGCGTACTCTTTGTTGCCAACTGACAGTAAAATGCACTTCTTTGCAATGTGTTCAGCCTTAACAGCTACAGTTGCACCTGTTGTTTGAAATCCATGAATATAGTCAGAGACCACACCAACTTGTTTGTCAGTGAACAAGTGCCGGTTGTCTGACTCACACTTTAACAATAGCACAACAATGCTAACCTGACATGCGCAAGTACCATGCACACAGTGGCTAGGTGGCTTCATAACAACCAGTTTCTTCACGATGAAGATATTGCCACAGTCACCTTGAATTACATGATCTATTCGTTTCTTAAGTTTACCATGTCGATAGTCTAGGGATGAAAACATTATTGTACTCATCGAAAAGCGATCATAATGGTCAGCGACAGTGCCTACTTCGATCTGAACTTGAAAGGAACGCTGAATGGCAAGTCTATCAACCATGGCTATGCGCCCTTGCTTTGCTTGCCCATACGTTCTCACTCTTCCGATTGTATGGCTGCTCTTTCTCACATACCTACCATGATGAGACAATTTACTGTGCAACTGTGATACCTCTGGGGAAGCATTGGGGATACAGATTCTTTGTAGTGATGGAATGCACCGCATGGTGAGATACCTGTCTGCTATCTGTATGGCAGTATGCTGTGTTCCATGCTTCATTTTGAGAATTACATGGTTCATGCTTTCAAAATGAAAACATGACTGAGCCCAAAGCGGTCCCTAGCTTCTTACTGTATCTGGCAAGTGTACCAGCTGGTGAACATTGTAACTAACATGCTCTTTTCCATAGAGGTGAGCTGTATAGATGACAAATTTCTCCAGAGCTTCCTGAGCCTTTCTGACAGACTCTGGAGATAGAATCTCCTGCAGAAGTTGATACACTGCCCAGGACAGCAACATCCAATGTTTAAGAAATTCACCAGGCAAAACTGCATTCAAAATGAAAGGTGAATAGTACAACAGGAATGAGAGCCACTCAGATGCCTTCCAAAATTTACGCATCTTGAGGCTTCTTGGGGTTCGTGTTACCTCCGCTGGTGGATGGAAATTTAACAACATGTTATCAACTTCAGCAATATTTGTCCCAATATACCATGGATCATTGTGATAAGAACTGTCAAACCACATTGTGACAAACTGACGAGTGACACCAAGTAATACGCAATGCATATAGTTAATTGCAAACCCAGTGACTATATCAAAATTTGGTAACAACATCACAGGTGATGGCCCTTTGACACCACGATAAGGCTGTTGAGAATTTTTGAAATTCATTTAAAATAACCTCTTCTAGAAAAGTTAATTAATTTGTTTAATTTGTGTTTTTCGAGAAAGTTAATAAATTAAAGTTAATTGTGTTAATTAAATTAGCAATTGAAATTGACCCATGCATGCTTATAAGGCACGAACAAGCTGAATGAGGTGATCCTTTGTGCCAACTGCCATAGCAGCCCCATTAACTGTTGAGATAATCTGACTGAAACAATATTAAATAAATTATGATTTGTGTATATGATGTTTTGTATTGAATTGCCCAAGTGTACATCAAATTCCTTGTAAAGGCATATAATAAACTATCTTATCTTATGTTGATAATTATATGCACCATTTTTTATGAATCCAGGAAAAAATTTCCCATTCGGACATAATTAAACCCTTTAGACAAAAACCCCTCTTTATAAGGGACAGGGTCTTGTATTTATATATGTAGCAATTACTCTGGCACTCTAAATATGTATTAAATATTTTTGAATGTAAAAAAATGTAGAAAATAATCACGCAAAACAGACATGGAAAAAAGAGACAGGAAATATAGTCACAGGAAAATAGTCACACCTTTAAATTGTGATTTCTTTGCATTTATAACGTAAGTTGAAAAATTAAATAAAACTAACTAACTAAGATAATCAAAAATTCAGTGCATATAAGTTTAATAAAAAAATCACATAAATTTAATTAGCGCTCAACTTTAATAAAGTTTGAGTGCTTTGTATTTACAATACGAGTAGAAATGTAAACTAATTCATTTCAGATGACCATTCGTTTTAGAATCAAGATTAACTGAAATATAACAAACAATTATCTGCATATATGCATGACTTTGATAAAAAACACTAATCATCACATTATATTTTTTTAAATTATCAATGAATAATTGGAAAACTTTGTATGTAGTAGTCTTCGAATAAAATTATTCTGTGATTTTATTTTATGTGACTTATTTTCCTAGCCAACGCTGACTTTCTTTCCGTAATTTAATTTTTCCTGTTACTGACCTCTGAAAACAATGATCTTAAAATCACCAAACTACATTTTATTAGATGCAAATAATTACACAAAGTACTCTCTAAGTACTGTATCTAGATTGATGGGCTTGTGTCCAATCGTTCAATCAATTTTGCACCATTTATATGTATATGAACTGCTTCAGGTAATGAAAAGGCACTCATACGTCGGAGGACCAGAGCACTCAGCGGTATGCCCTTGTCTTCACCAATGTCAGGGGAGAAGCCTGTGAGAAAACTAAAGAAGCCATACTCCCCTGATCATTCATCTGCTGAGAGTTGCGATGATGAATCGATACTTAAGAAAGATAAGCCTGTGGTATGAAAGCAATCACCTTGTTTTGTTACCTGTGTACTGTGAAATACTTTATGAAATTGTGATCGACAACAATATTGTTAGTACAGTTTGTAATCTGATTCAGTAAGTGACATTTATAACTTTCATAAATTAACACACATTTTAGAATTTAAAAAACTATAAATATCATCTTCATAATAATATATTTTATTTAATATAGCGCCAGATCCAATTATAAAATGTTCGTGGCGCTTTACAACATGTAGAACACAGAGGTAATAATGATGGCTAAATAAACATGCATTTTCTAAAAGAAATTCTTATACAATTAATATTAGTAAAATACAAATAAATACAGTAATTAAATAAATATAATAAAATAATGATCATAGCTACAGTTGTATGTAGAAACAAGACATTGTCAATTCATTTAACTGAACTAATGTACATGTAGGTATAAAATAAATAGGTTAATTAATACATAAGAGATATAAAACAAATCAATGCAGAGACTAAACTATGCCACATTGGACAAGAACGAGAGTCGGGAAAAAATGAGTCTTTAAGGGTGCCTTGAAAGTAGAGAGATAATCAGACGTTTTAGTGTCATTAGGCAAAGTGTTCCACAAAGTCTTCAGATAAGGACATGAGAATACTTGTGTGCGTCTTCGTGTCAATCTTGCTCATTATATAATGAATTGTAAATAATGTATGTTTCAGCAGCCAAAAAAAAGATGATGCTGAAGTCTGTGCAGCAAAAAACGACAGAATCATTGATGCAAGCTGTGTTACAGAAAAGCAAGCATGCTAAATGCAGCAACGTTGGAAAGATGAGTCAGAACATTAAAATGTTGTCAATATCAAGAATATGTAATTATTAATTATCATAAAACTGCATCTGCGAATCATGATGCTGAATTCTTTATTGCAGCATGAAGAAACCTTGCTATTTTCAACATGTTCCTATAAGACAGAGATGTTCAATGATGTAACTTTAATGTCCATCTAGCCAAAGATCATCTTCAGTGGCAATGTTCAGCTGCATATGCTATGATGACACAAACCATATGAGTTACATACATACTGTTATATTTTATTAAGGTGTTTTCTTTTGAACAACAAATTGTCCAACAGATCATTTCTTACCTTAAGTCACACACAAATATTTGGCTTTTACAGTACATAGGTAATAAAACAAGCACATACCAGAGGCATAGCTTTCATTGCCACAAGTTTCTCCTTATGTGTTGGGTGGGCTGGGGTGTGTGAAGTCTTCATGAAAAATGTACCATTCATGTTATATGAATGTAATAGCTGTGCGTGTGTGCGCATGTACAACAATTTCAATAGTGTGCACAAGTTTAATTGGTCTACAGACAAAAAACACTGTAAACATAGGTAACTTAGGCATGAAGTTTATTGTACTAAATCTGCTAGGAAGCATACATACAGTATGGATATAAACAGTTAAACATTACTTTGGGAAATTTCCTAGGAATTCTGAGGTAGCACAGCATTCAAAATCGACTTTTCATATAGATGCGATGTGGAAAATCTCCCATTGTGTGTTTTCAACATGCATTTTATATACGTGAACATGCACAAATACACTAGCTGCTCTAGAAGGAAAATGTATGTCATTTATGCTGGTTGTAAGTCATATGTTTCACGTGTTAAACACAACATTTTAGAACCCTAAGAGCAAGAAATTACCATCTCCACAAATACCATCAAGCAGCAGCACAGTAGTGAAATGCAGCACCGTTACAAAGGTACGTTCGTCATGATTTAATAATTTTGTCTTAATAAATACATCCGTACCTACAAATTAGACAAATTTAAATTGAGTAAAATCGAACCAGCCAGTATTAAACATTTTTTTTAACGCCAATTATTTTGTGTTAAAATGTATTATTGTGTTTATGTACTTAGGATTTTGTGTTGGTTTGGTATTTAATTCTTGCTAGAAATTTTTTTGGTGTAAAAGCAGGTCAACAATTGTGTGCACGAAATGCACAGAAAATGCTCTAAACCACTATTTGCTACCAACATCGATATTCATGTGATGTGAATCCATTAGATTTGCATTGTGATAGGTTTTTATATTAACATTTTAAATTAAAAAAATTAAATTGTATCCTATTTCTAACTTGTTAGATTCATGATTTATACTTTCAAGTGCTTTGCTTGCGCCAACACGTGAACACCTCTCTATCTATATGGTCAATAGCTGATCACAAAGGTTGTATATCTAATGCGTCATCATTTCTTTTCAGGAAGCAACTGATGACACCATTAGTTTGGATGACACTGACAGCTCGGATGACAACACTCCCACACACATCCTCAGGGAGAATATCAAGAAACTGAGGGAGCAACTGAAGAAAAAGATATCAGAGAAAGAGGCCCTATTGCACACACTGGCAACATTGAAAGGTGACAAATCCTGATAAGTAGAAGTGTTTCCATGGGTCCCTGCAGGTTCGACTTATCCGGAGTGCACTGTATATTTTGTGTAACTATAAATTGTAATTTTAGCATGAAAATGGCACAAAAATTCAGTGTTTGCCTCTTGAATGGGCATTGCTTGAAATGCTACCTTCCCGCAGAGACCTGGCCGTGTGTTTACAACAATTGCAAATGTCAGTGTCTTCCATGCTTTAGTTATAGTCAACTAGTTGTGTCTTTTATATGCTGTAAAACTCAGGTCGTAGGTACATGCGAGTAGTGTATCATCATTCTTAGATTTTTATTATCCATTTTACTTTATTGTGCTCATTTTTTCCACAGAGCTGCCATCATTCATTACTGAAATGAAAAAGTTGAAGGCGACTGCAAAAACAAAAGGTGGTGTGGAGCCACAGGCGTCAATCAGCAGTACAACGATGACAACTGCCGTCACTGCCGTTAAAGACACTGTGAAGACGTCTAGACATAGGCATCCAGAGAACGTGAAAGATGTATGTTTGTTTTATGACAATTTCAGCTGGCCGAATATGTTCGAACATTAATTTTATTTCTGTATGCCACAATTTCCTGTCTTTTTAGGGTGTCTTTAATGAGTTTTCAATGCACGCATTCCTGTGTTTTATATAGTAGATTTTTATTAGTAAATATATACATCTTAAAGTCTGTTTCTGTCTGATTCTAATTGCTTCTTTTATTTGCTGTCGATATAGTTCAATTATATCACAATTACATACCTCTAAATCACTTTATTTTTATGAATAAAGTGTGGGGCCTGCCTAACAAAATGTTCGATGTACTCGGCCCCGTTTTAATTATCCTTTGGCTGGAACAAATTGCACTATTTGCATTTATATTAAAAAGCTTTGCTATATAGCTGCCATGTGTGGCTTAGCTTAAATATAAGTACATCTTTTTTCAGCTGTGTGATGAAGCTGGAACCATCTTACTGACAGGAGTGCGGTTGGCCAGGTGTAACCATTCAACGCCTGGAAAACTCGTAAACGATTTAATGACGTGCCTATTTGAGCCGGAAGAAATGGTGGAGTACAGCTTATATGGGCAGGAATGCAACATTCACAGAGCAGGCAGCCAGTCAACAGGAGCTCTGAATCACGAAAAGGTCACTACCATGAAAGGTAAGCCATATATATACCCAACATCACAATAACTGTTAGTTGACATGTCACAGTGGATATACTATCCAAATTTTTGAAGACGGTGACAATGTTACAAATACTTTTTTCTTCAAGAGTCCATTATTTTATTTGTAATATAGTCATCACAATGAGTTTAAAATGTGGTAGGCATAATATTCATAGACAGCCAAGATTTGAAACTGCCTCTTATTTTTTAATTCACGGTCAAATATTCCTTTACTATGGTACCATGATTTTTTTCCTGAAATTTTATCAAATATCATAGTTTGATTGCTGTTTTTGTGTGCATACTTTTGTATATACATGTGTATACATTTAAATTATATGGCATGTTCTTGATTTGTATATGTCATATGAGCTAAACATGCAGACTATATCAATATATATTAGATTATAACATGATAACTTAATTAATTGTGTAGTAAGTAGCAGTAAGCACCATGGACCGAGACAGGTACTATTTGAAATTTACCCAAAAGAATTGGTTGTAAGTGTATGACGTATATGTACTATACAATATATATATAATAACTTATTTGTGACATAAACTGGAGGTGGTTGGAAAAATGTAATATTTTCAAGTGATAAAACCTTTTTTATATGTTTCAGAATATGTTCGGGAAATCTTCCCACTTCTGGGCAGAGACCAGAAGAGGTCGTTTGAAGTTGCCTTCAACATGCTCTGCCGGTCAAAGTTATCCAATGTAAAGAAACTGTCAAAGAAGGTGTGAGCCTGTACGTGGCTCGGCTGACGGTTGTTCTATAGAGTTTTAGTGGTGTTGTTATCGGGTTTTAGCTAGTGGTACATTGTTTAGTTTAGCTGTTAATTGCTTGTGTATATCATTAAACTGTTGTTAATTTATCTTCACTATGTTTTCTGTTCTATGAGTCCTCAAACGTGTCATGCGATATTCTGAATGTATAATGTCAGTGATATTTTAATTGCATCATTTTGTTATATATATCCCTTTTTACTGGTGTGTGTTTGCAATATATGAAGTACCAATGGGCTATTTAACTGCCGTTCAGAAGTGCATGCACTACATTGAAATGTATTCTGAATGGTCTTCAATGATATTAGGGGGTATCGTGGTCAATGGTATTTGAATGGTATTTAATCCAATGGTATTGAATGATCCTCAGTGGTATATAATTGAATGGTATACCACTGCGTACCATTCAGAATACCATTCAAAATATCATTCAATGGTATTCTGAATGGTCTTCAATGATATTAGGGGGGTATTATGGCCAAGGTTATTTGAATGATATTTTGAATGGTATCCTGAATAGTTCTCAGTGGTATATCATTGAATGATATACCACTGAGGACCATTCAATACCATTGGATTAAATACCATTGGCCATAATACCCTGTAATATCATTGAAGACTATTCAGAATACCATTGAATGGTATTCTGAATGGTACTCTGTGGTATACCATTCAATCATATACCATTGAGGACCGTTCAATACCATTGGATTAAATACCGTTCAATACCATTGGCCACAATACCACCTAATATCATTGAAGACCATTCAGAATATCATTGAACAGTACAGAAAGGGTTAATTACAAGTACCATTCAAATATCATTCAAATACCATTGGCCATAATACTACCAAATATCATTCAATGGTATTTGAATGGTATTTTTTTGTAAGGGGTATCATCAGCGAAATAGGAAGATCAAGAAAACATCACTCACTCACTCACTCACTCAATCAATCATCCCGTGACCGAATTTGCACAGTCGGCGCTTTCCACCTCTCTCTGTCTTCCACTGTGCGTGTCAGGGACTTGAGGGTGTGGCCTGTCCTGTTCTTTGTTCTCTCCCAAGGATTTCCTCTGTCACCCTCTGCGTCTGTTGCCTTCTAGTACTGTTCCCTGAAGAATGGTCTTAAATAGAGAGTTTTGTCAGGAGACATGTCCGAACCAGGAGAGCTTGCAGTCGAATGTCGCGTGATTTAGTTGATCATTATCTAATAAGTGGAACGTCTGATAACTAGAATATTGCCATGGCATGGGTCCCTGTGCGGCAGTGTGCCAAGATTCGACTTATCCAGATTACACGGTGCTATTGTTGTGCATTACCAATGCCATTACTAATCATGACCAAGCAAGTGCGCATTACGTATCTTGTAATGCCTAATGGTACACCAAGTTCAAGGAAACCATCCTGCTTATAAAACCTAAAGGATATAAAAATGTTTTGTGTATAATAATGACATGTTTGACAGAGTTAAGAAAATAAAGTATTATTTAGGGCCTATGGTAATATTCACTAGAGCTAATCTACTATTCCTCCATTAAATATTGTAATTGTTTGGGCCGCAGCATATCACCTTTTACTGCTATTTATTGTTAACATTAAGATATTTTAATCTGAAATGTGTTACTTTATAATGATTCTCACCCTTTTCAGTAGCGTGTACACGCATCCACAAAAGTTGATAAATCGAGGAAGACATCGCAGAAACACAGAAGTTTACGCCTCACACTGGAGTCACAGAGGGTGGAAGTTACCAAGGTATTTGAACTTGACTTGCTCTTAGTAGCAGTAATTAGGCATTTAAAAATACATGCTAGAGAAAGGCATATTAACCCACTATGGTCTTTTTCTTATGTCAAATAACACCCGAAATGCCTGTGTAAGCTATTTTATCTACACATGTTAATATTTATGCCAAATAATGTCAGATTCTTGTTTTTGCTGCAAATACTACATTATGCATTTTTTGGTGCAAGAAATCTATATTATAAAACAATATGGTTCTCTGTCTGTGTGTCTATAGACACTTATCTCCGTTCGTTTTGCATGTATGGTGCTGAAATGTATGCGATCTTCCGGGTCCTTTGGGGTGATTAATAGATTTAGATTTTTTTTTAAATTCATCCGTGGGGTGGGGACCTTGGTGGGTCACAATTTTTAAATGGCACCTATAAATTTCTGTCAGTTTTGCATGTATGCTACTGAAGCTTTGTCTGCAATCTAGCGGGCCCTTTGGGGAGGACCATAGATTGAGATTTGTGTGCGATCTAGCGGGCCCATTGGGGTGGATCATAGATTGAGATTTGTGTGCGATCTAGCGGCCCCATTGGGGTGGATCATACATTGAGATTTGTGTGCGATCTAGCGGGCCCATTGGGGTGGATCATAGATTGAGATTTGTGTGCGATCTAGCGGGCCCATTGGGGTGGATCATAGATTGAGATTTGTGTGCGATCTAGCGGGCCCATTGGGGTGGATCATAGATTGAGATTTGTGTGCGATCTAGCGGGCCCATTGGGGTGGATCATAGATTGAGATTTGTGTGCGATCTAGCGGGCCCATTGGGGTGGATCATAGATTGAGATTTGTGTGCGATCTAGCGGGCCCATTGGGGTGGATCATACATTGAGATTTGTGTGCGATCTAGCGGGCCCATTGGGGTGGATCATAGATTGAGATTTGTGTGCGATCTAGCGGGCCCTTTGGGATGGTTCGAATATTTCGATTTTTTCTAAATTCTTCTGGGGGCTCTGAATTTGTGAGGGTCACATACATAAGACTGCCATTTTCCCCGGGCAGTGCTGGTCAACTCTGCTAACTGTTCAATAATGCATCATCAAACCACAGTATTTAAAAAGCCTTTAAATTCGCAAAAAAATGTTGTGTTTGATTCATCTATTGGTATTTAGAATACATTTTTATATTCAACAGTTGCCAGGGGTCACCCAGGTTCAGAAGATGACAAGGAAGATTTTTTATAACTGGCATGTGTAATAAAAGTAATAGAGACCTATGTGTAATTGTTTCATTGTTCTATATTTTCAGAGCGTTTTGGGATCGCTAAGAAACTTTAAAACAAAAACCTTTTCAGAACCTTACCATTAACGTTATCATAACATAACAATAACATTCTGGGAACATGTTTTTATAAGCTGGGATAGGCACATTAACATCATCTGTACAATTGTATTTTTATCAATTCATCGTCAACATTCTTGTGCAACAAGGCATCTAAGGTATCGATAACATTATTTACAAACCATTTACATGCACTATCGGACTATTCCACTGGTGGTATCCTACGATCTGCACAGGCATATTGTAGTACTGCCCTTGTTAAAATGTACCCATGTACTGATTAATACATATGGTATTTTCTTGTGTGTGTATATTATATATATATCTATACACACGCACGCACGTACGCACGCACATACACACACACACACACACACAAAGGAAGACAACAAAAATATATAAGCGAGCAAAAAATTAATAACTCGGAGCACGTCCAACACATTAAATTCTACGGTCGCTAACACCCTCCCGGCTCGTCCTATCCCGGCGATCTTTGTATCATTTGAAAGGATGCACTTTTTTGTTATTCTAGCATCATCTACATTTCCCGGTAACCGTTCAAAGAACACCTAAAATGGACCTACAACCATGCTGTTTTCGGTGTTCTGTACGGTTCCGAACGATGTTGGCGGCGGGTACTCAGTACAATAATCTTCCGATTGCGGCGCTGTTTTCCTCATTTGCGTAGGTTCAGACATGCGCACTTCACCATTTCTTGATTTCATGTTATAAGCTCCACCCACTTTTAAACCGCGACGAAACTGATATGCTTTGCAAGGAATTTGTTATTGATATATGGTCTTTGGTGCTTTGGTCGCAGTCAAACCGATATATAAATTTACGTCGGCGTGACGTCACAATCAAGGAGCCTCTATTTGGACAGGAGGCGTGACTGAGCGAGAAAATGGCAGTCTACACTGAAGGTTTTTGTCCGCCATTCGGGAGGCAAGCGCATGCGCCTGCGGGACCGCAGCGCGCGATGTTAGCGTTTTTGTCCAGTCACTTCATTTCATCAGAATAATTACCAAGCTGTAATGCGTCACATAAAATGAAAGATATTAAAATAATCCTTGAAGTTTTTTACCTATCACAATTCAAAATAATGAAATATGCAAACAAATCACGTAGAAACTTTGCATTTATGTATTGAGCCAACTGAACTTCGTCGTGTTTCATCAGAATAATCATCAGGCTGTACCACTTCTTACATAATTAAAATAGTGAGGTTATCGTTAAAAAATGTTGAGCAATGATAATGCAAAGAACTGCATTTTCTGCACGTGTATGGTCTGGCTTGGCGCAACTCCAGAATGGCGGACGAACTGCTTACGTACTTTCCTCGAACAATGTTGATAGCGCGCGCTGCACCGTCTTGTATTGATATACGGTCTTTGGTCACAATAGCGTACGCCAACGAATGGGTCAAAATTCGTTGCGTTGGTTGATATATGTGATTGTGACGTCACGCCTTCTTCGCGTATGTCATTTTAGCAGCCGTTTGAAAGTGGATGGAGCTTGGCAGTCTACACTGAAGGTGGGAGGCGGGACCGGCAGCGCGCGATGTTAGCGTATTTATTCAGTCACCTCATATCATGAGAATAATCACCAAGCTGTCATATAAAATGAACGGTATTAAAATAATCGTTGAAGTTTATTTACCTATCACAATTCAAAATAATGAAATTTGCAAACAAATCATGTAGAAATGTTGCAATTATTTATTGAGCCATCTGAACTTCGTCCTGTTTCGTCAGAATAATCATCAGGCTGTATCACTTCATATATAATTAAAATATTGAAGTTATCGTTGAAAATACTGAGCAATGATAAATACAAACAACTGCATTTTCTGAGCGCGTGTGATCTAAGCCAGATTGGAACTGCTTGCGTACTTCTCTCAGACAATGTAAATAGCGCGCGCTGCACCGTCTTATATTGATAGACGGTTTGTGGTTCGAAGTGTCTAAGACTCCGTTACGTGCACGGATGTAGGTCCGCTTTAGTTAATTTTATGAATGATTTCCAGGAAACTATTTACATGTTTAAATAGAAGAAGGCTTCAACTTTCAAACGATACCAAGATTGTTGAGATCCGACGAACAGTAATGGGTCTAGCAATCGTTCAAAAAGCGTTTTGGAACGTGTTTGACAGTTGTTCATTTTTCGCTCGCTTATCTATTTTTGATATCATGGATATCATACATGCATATTTTACATGCTAAAGGATATACACTTCGAATTAATCGATCATCCTGAAATGGGTTTAACTTATCATTTGTAACTTTTGTCCAAAATGGTTATATTTCAATCCACACAATTGAAAAACATCTTTTGACATAAATCTAAATCTTGTTTGGAAGACTGATGGGGTCAGTTTGAAAACGTATCAAGGATAGTATACTGGCAATGTATTCTATGCCCACGGAACACTGAAATACAGGATAGGTAACAGTGTTAGGGCAGTGTTGGTGGGGAGTTGGAACAATGTTAACAGGTTAGGGAAACACTGGATGATGGTAGGGGTAATGTTAGTGCCATTTACACGTTATTGATATAGGCCCGATTTAATATTGCTATATCGGAAGCAACGTTTAGTCAACGAGCAAAGTTACTATGCAACCAACAATGTTTCCTAATATTGCCAAACCAATGCTATGTACACATTAGTATGATATTTTAGCCGAAGCTTACTAAACATGTCACCTAATTAACCAATATGAACCGTCAGAGAGTATCAGGTGTTACAAATGTGTGCTGATCATCAGTCCGAGCAACATAAGACAGGCCCATGTTGATTATGTTTGTAAGTGTCCATTTACTGCTCATTAAGTACTCTGCCTAGTTAACATAAGTTGTCGCTTGGTAATACAGCTGTAGAAGTGTAGTTGGTCTATATAAGTTCTGTAAATCAGTCACTTACTCGTACAATATTCTCACTGCAATCCTGCTGGTGTTAATATTTATTAAACTAGAACCAAGAATGTGAAAATAGTAAATGTAAGTTCTTATAGAGCACAAAATTCAGTTCCTAGGATTGCTCAAAGCACGTTACACTTTACTGTTCAATCGACCACCATCTCGACTTCTCTGAGGCATTCAGCCATGCTGCAGTTAATGTGTGGTGACTATTTGTACACAAATATCCACCATAGCCAGGTACTCATTCATATAGCTGAGTAAACTGGAGAAACATGAAGTGAACGAACTTGCCCAAGATTCGACATTGCAGCAGAGGATTCGAATCAGGGTTCTCTCGATTGAGAGTCCGATGCTCTATCCACTGCGCCAGTACCCTCTACAAGTGTGCCTGTAAGCATAATTTGGTAAACGTAGCCTCAATTTGTTGTTTATGATATTTTTATTACTCAACACTGTTGCAAAGCATCCTGTTTTAGGATCACCCGGGGTATGTGTAGGATAACAGAGTCAATCTATGTATGTTAAGCTTTCTATAATAGTGCTGCTAAAATGGTGAAGGCAGACTTTAAAAGGAAGGAAAGAGTGATATCATCATATTACTTCAAGTGTAGTAATTTCTATGGTTAGCCTACTTTTATTTATTCATAAATAAGTTATTGTTAATGCAAATCTAACTAATTGTCATGTGTTATTGTGATATCACTGTTCAGTTCTCAAATATAGAATGTTTCCCCCACCCATCCTAATTTTGATCTCAGACAACATGCCACTATACAGATGTCTTATAATCCTAATGAACATAAGTAATCATTAGATTGTAGATGTGTTGTTAACCGGAATATAGTATATATATATATATATATACCAACCACGAGCTAATATCTTGTTGATTTTGATCCGTGAATTGCGCAGTCAGATCAATGTTTTTTGAGAAAAAAAAAAGGATCCAACTTTAACTAGGCAGTGTTGTCTCAATCTACTGATTTTGACAATTATATCTTCTCATAAACTTTGTAAACTATCATGCTTTACCAAGATATATATATATGTATATATATATACTGTATAACATTACTGAATCACTGCATTCTAAGTGTGCTATATCTTGATGCAAACGATGATGGTGGCAGATTTTCCTATTTAAAATGTCATTTCGTGACGACATTATTCGGTCTAGTAGGAACCTTTTTACACCATGATAAAGATGTGGTAATAATGAATCCAACGAATGGTAATATGATAACGTGTGACTGTTCGTTCGAGGCACATTTATTATACTGGGCGTCCGGCCTATGTGAACGATATACTCAGTATTGCAGGTGTAGTCTGAAGAGATTAGTTAGAGCGTGACGAATTATAATAATAAATAAATAAAAAATAATGAATAATTTCAGGGCAATACGTGTCGTGTGTGTGTGTGTGCGTGTGTTTAATAAAATATCACCGCTACACTTCATCCTCAGAGCGTAAACAAAAATGTGTAGAGTAGGGTGGGGCATAGCGCCCAGTGTAACAAATATTGTCATAACGGTTGGTTCTATTTAATGCAATATACTTACAAATATCTACAATATGTCGGTAACTATATCGAGTATATGTCGTACAAATCTGACATGATTCGAATAATATGTTTTTGTAGTGTAATTAATTATGTGCGTGCACCCGATTTGGGCGCTTTGCCCGTAGGTGGGGCAAAGCGCACATGGGATGGGCGCTATGCCCCATGTGGAATTGCATGTATTTGTTATCAGTAGGCTACAAAATGATTATCTAATAACAAGAATACAGAACTTTATTTAATGCACATACATAATGCAGCCTACAAACGAAATGAAACACGAACAAAGAACGATATCGCACCAAGGAAACTGAATGCAGTTCGCTGGTGGCTTCAGTGTAGCGACATGTGCTATGACGACGTGTTGTTGAATTTGTTCATCCAAATTAGTCTGAGTCTGATTCACAGATGTGGCAAATGTAGTATGGGTCGCCTGCTGTGCCGATTTCTTGCAGCTCAGACACTGAAGCCACACCTCTCTGGACTTGCTGTTGGCGTAAGGCTCGCAGCAAACGACGCATTCTGTGTCTTCGTCGGTGTTCCTTTCTTGGTTTGACACCCCCGACGGACCAGCAGTAGGCTCTTGTGCTGACTTGGGCAGCTTGATCTCGTTGATTTTCTTTACCATCAGCGAACGTTTTGGTTTCTTCATGTCGCGTTTCTTCTCAGCAATTAACTTGTATGGCGAAGAAGTCAGCACGACACTGGATGTTCTTCTCGCTACATGTTTACGCTTCTTGTTCGGCGGTGGTGACGAGCAGCTCATAATAATAGCGCGAATGTCACCTTCAGATCCTGCAGGACTTGCAGGATGTTCGGCAGAAACTGCCGGTGCAGATACACCAGTGGCGATATCTGGAGCGCTGGTTGCTTCAGTGGGGGCAACGTGCTCGGTGACGACATGGGTGACAGCGACATGCAGACTGGAGCTTCGAGAGCTGGTTGTTATGGGGTGGTGTGGTGCTGAGATTGCCGGGGCAGTAGCTGGAGAGGTGGTGACTCGGGTGCCGGCAACCTCAGTGACGACCACATCCAGGGTTGTGACTTGAGGAGTATCGACAGGCTGAATGAACGGTAATTCAAGTACATTGAATTCTGCATCGAACTTGCTGTCGTTGAATGGCCATAAGCCGCACGTTGCAAATCCATTGACGGCAGACTGTAATGTAGCAGTAGAACTGTATGCTTGCTCAAACAATGGCATCACATAATACTGGGTGATGGCACGTCCCTTGTTGGATGTAAGCCAGTTATCACATGAACGGATGAACGCAGACTTCAGTGACTTAAAAAAATGTCCGGTTGAGTGGTTGTAGCCGGTGTGTGCAGTGTGGTGGAAATGTCAGCAATATGACCCCATGTTCCCGGGCGAAGTCGATTGCCTCAAGCGTTTTATGGCTTTCGTGTCCATCCAACAGAAGTACGTGTGGGTGGTCTTTGGTGCAGCCGGCAATCGTGACGAAGTGTTTGAGCCACTTCATGAACAGAGCTGAGTCGATATAGCCTGAACCGCGATCATTCACTGCACCAAGCGAACCAGTAGGGGCACCGTCCATGAGGGCCTCCACCATTCTCTTGCGAGGGAACACAAACAGCGGAGGAATGTAAGAACCGGCAGCGCTTATACAGCACAGCGAGGTAATGTTCTTTCCACGCTCACCGATCGAAACCTTTCGCACCTGCCTTGTTCCAGTTTCGCATACGACCTTCCCCGCCTTCGCTACCGTCGTGAAGCCAGTTTCGTCGCAGTTCCAAATGGCAGTAGGTCTGTGATCCCCTCCTTGCAGGACATCTTTGTACAAAGCAAAAAACGCCATAACTGCATCACGGTTGAAACCTTCGACACGGGCCAGGCTAGTGGAAATTAGCGCACGAATCGACAACTCTGGGTGGCGCTTCATGAAATTTGACAGCCAGTCCTTTCCTGCTAGCCCACGCTCGTCAACAAAATTGTGCTGTATGCCCAATTTTGCGGCAACAGCGTAAGCCAAACGCCTGACATAAATAGTTGTCAATCCGTACATTCTCTTGGCCATCTCCTTTGCGTAATCTACCAATTGTGCTTCAAAGGCACTTGAGAATACGCAACGCTTGCTGCCCATAGCAACAGCGCCAGGGAGCTGTACAACACCAGAGCAATGACGCTTTAGTGTGCGCCTTGGTATTACATAATCTGCCCCTGTACCTCGTATACTCTGTCCTTCGTGGACAGCCGCTACAGCTAACGCCAGTCGTTCAGACCCATACGACCCCTGTGTAGACTTTCTTTTGTACGTTCGAACCATGCTGTCTCTCAATCTGAAACGAACATGCTGTAACTGTTATCATTATAATAATAACAAGAACGTTTGATAAAACACACATACACACACACACACACACACACACACACACACACACACACACACACACACACACACACACACACACACACATATATATTCACAATGCTACTTTTATATCAATAATTGCAGATGGGGCATAGCGCGCAGGCGTGGGCGCTTTGCCCCAATTCACAGGTGGCGCTATGCCCCACTGGCGTCTATGCTGAGAACGTTCGAGTCATGACATTTTCTTTTATCGCTCACTGTAACTGAAGGCATGAAAATGCAGGTTATACAACATAGCTTAGAAAACTATTCCAAGCGTTTCAAAATTCGTAACCATTTAGGGGCAATTTATTGATTAATATGAAAGCGATCTTATAACAAATAATAAAGAAACGGTAAATCGGTTGTACTTACATCGTGTTCTATTTTGTAGAGCTATAGCACGTTGATGTGTCGTCAGGACTCAGTAATTAATCATTTGATCGCTATGTGGAGCCATCAAATGCAATATTCGCCAAAATAGTGGCATGGGCGCTATGCCCCAACATGGGCGCTATACCCCACCTTACTCTACATGATATTGGAATACTATAATAATACAAAACCGTAGCGACGGACGGTAAGGGTCAATATCCTTTAGTGGTGGTGTCATGTGAGACATCTCAATCTAAAATCGGATAGTGTAGGTTCTAATCACTGCCCTCCCCCAAAAAGACATAGGCCTTCGTGGTGAGAGAGCGGTCGATCCAACATGGCTGCCAGACACCACCGACAGTAGCTGCCGGAGTCAGCTGATGTGACATCGTTGCCCTTGCACTACCCACCACGCTACCCGGTCCTGATGTACACTAGGGTCTAGTGAGTAATCATTGGATCCAATTGGGAGGGTTGGGAGTCACTTTTGGGTAGCGTTTGTAGAAGAAACTAGTTATGGTTAGTCATGATTTGGGTTAGGCTTCCGATGATTTGCGCTTTGAGTAGTCACAAAGATGTCGCACATTAAGATTTAACCTTAATCCTATATGTTGATTTCTCGTATTCTCTTCAATTAAGAGTCACATTTGTGACAACTGTTATCAATTAATACCACACAAGGCACAATGCAGACGTGACATTTTTAGTAATTATAGCGCAAAAAGAAACTCGGTGACGCAAACTAAGGTAATAGTCTCAGTTTGGGGGCTGGAGCACTGAGAAGATTAGGCATGATGACGTTGTTTGTGCAGTTTAAATTGGGTCTTCAACAAGATTATTCTAGTAAACTGCTAACAAAATAGTCCTGGTAGTAATTGCTAATTTTTATTAATTCTTTTAGATGCGTAGTCCCAATTCGATGCCTTTTGTTTCCCTTTAAGAAGCATTACAATTAGGTGGGAGTCTCAAAAACGACAGATACGCGAGAGACCCGTGTATCATAGATGTTGGACGCTGTTCAGTATTGGGAGGCCCAGGCCTTTCCTCAGGGTTTACAAAAGGGCGTTCGGTATTATACGAGCAACAGCATATGTTCACATTATTTGGAAAACATTCAGTTGCAACCCCTCAATGTCTGTAACTACCCCTCCCGAGTCACCCATGATATCCCCTTGAGACCTCTAACTGTTCATCCTCGTCCTCCTTCAGCCCCCCAAAATTTATATTTTTGTTTTAGTAAAGCACGGCTTGGCATAAAGTAAGAGGTAACACACAGATCCACTTTAGAACACATTTATTTCAATAACAATTCTGACCAATCAAATAGTTAAAGACGCACACGCTGAAGTCAAGCACAATATTAACAAGAACTGCAGATATGTCAACGATATGTTTTAGTCACAATAAGGCAATATGTACATACAGTGTACATAATTAAATTAAATTATGACTCATATTCCCCAAAAAACTATTATCAAACCAACATAATAATGTTATGTTCTCATATATGTGTGTGCGTGCGTGCGTGCGGGTGTTTTTAGGCACAGGTTGCAGCCGTTGGCAGGAGTATGTTTCGACTATTTTACCTTAACATAGTAAAATACACATTTCATTTCTGATACAAGAGACATATATGATGCTTTGTTCCCATCGTTTAAAGCAAGCTGATTAAAAGTTGACAGTAACCAGTTCCTTGCACTCGCCGACAACACATTTCATTTCTTCTGCTGTCAACACATTCACGACGAATGGGACGTCTTTCCACTTCTTGTACCAAGTTCTCCGACCATTGGGATTTTCGACGGCAAATTCGGAGAGTTTGAGTACTGGGAAGTAGACGCTCCTGTAGCGAACAACGACTCCCCAGTCCTTGTCACACTTGCCACAGTGCAGCTTTCCCATCTTGCTCATGCCGTCGTACTCGTCGGGTCGATGGTGCTTCTTGACGTGAGCACGGTCCTTGAAGGTTGGCTCCACGACAACGTGATGACTCTTCTCAATGCGACGGATGTCCGAAGAAAAACAAACAAATTCGTCGCACTTCATACACAGTATAATGTGAGCATCACCTCCTAACCTCGCCTGTTTCATCGTCATCTGTGCTTGTTTGCCGAGCAAATCCATAGTTCGTTTTTGTTTGGCTTCTTTCTGGAAATCCTTCACACGTTTGGCGAAGTCGCCCGCGTTCATGTTGACAATTCTGCGGATTGCATCATCCATCATTTCTTCCCGGATTTTGTTGAGTTCGTCTTTTTCCGCTGTTCCACTTCCTTCTTCAGTCACCAACACATACCCTGCTCCGCGCTTGCGGGCACGACCTACAACCACCAACACAACTGTGCAATATAATCAGGAGGGGCCGGTGACCAAGTTTTAGTTTCATTCCATAAACGTTTACTCGGTATGGTGTGAGTAACTAATTGTTTTGATGAACATTACTCATGAGTCAAGTAGACGTATAAAACGTTCCCGCGCACCGCGCAATGCCAACATGAATGACGCAAACATTGTTGGCGAATCACGCGATCTGTGAAAATGAACACTTTAGTACAACGCTGCAGAAATCTTAAACTGTTATGGACGAAGAAATGAGGGACAGAAATTGTATGCATAACTGTTCGCCGGGTGGCACCACAGATGTAGTGGAATGCCACAGAGAGCGCAAGGTAGCAGCAGTACGTGGTTCTCACAAGTGCGGTTATGTGTAGACCACATCCAGCTCAGCAAGACTTACGATTTGGCTTTGTCTGGATGATATTATCCTACAATAGCTAGCATTAACCTACCCCGTTACTCTGAGTTTGCTGTGACAGACGAACCTGCTATTGCATCCAAGTGGCCGGAGGAATGGGTGGAAGGGTTAGAGGCAATGTTACGCTCTATGAAAGTCATAGACGCGGGGGAGAAGAGAAACATGCTCATGCATTACATAGGTGCAGGTGGAAGAAAATTGCTGAAGAGTCTTGAGAACATTGGTGAAGATGGAGATTATACTAGGCCTCAAAGCACTAAATGGTTATTTCAAGCCAAAGTTAAACCGTGTCAACCCCATGAACATGATGCATCAGTTTCAACAGAAACCATGTGAGTCATTTGACAATTTCTACATTCGTGTAAACGGAAAAGTTACGAAAATAAAACGAAGAACTGGAGAACCAGGTTATTGAGCTAATAAAACTGGCGCAATTTGTAAACACCTTTCAAGGCTCTAAGTCTGGTTATCAACTCTGCCACAGAATTGTTTCAGAAGGCAGTTGCTGATATGTTAGTTTAAATTTCAGGGGTAAAGAACATCTCTGACGACATCATAATGTATAGTCCGGCAGCAGAGGAACACGTCGAGATTGTGAAGAAAGTCCTCCAGCGATTGAGAGAATACAATGTCACGGCCAACAGAGACAAATGTGAATTCTTCAAGAGCAGTATCCAGTTCTATGGACATGTCTTCAGTGAAGATGGAATTAGTCCCAGTGAACATAAAGTGTCTGCTATCACGCATGCAAGCCGCAGAATGTTGAAGAGGTGCGCAGTATGTTGGGAATGGCCCAATATGTCTCCAGATTCATTCCAGAGTACAGCACTGTAGTAGACCCGTTTAAACGCCTCACGAAACACGATTGTCCTTGGAATTGGCGAAAGGATCAACGACAAGCGTTCAATGAGCTGAAAGACCGAATGGCAGACTGGGAAACGCTTAGTTAATCCAATAAAAAGCTGCTCACTGAACTCGTGATGGACGCCAGCCCACATGATCTAGGTGCAATTCTCACACAGAAGAAGGCAAATGGAGAGGTTTCCATAATCGAATATGGCAGTCGAGTGCTAACAGACAGTCGATGTATAGCCAGACTGAAAGAGAGGCATTGGCAATATGCTGGGGTTGTGATCATTTCAATAACTACCTTTCTCTACATCCTCCATCTGAAGGAAAACAAGACAGCAAATCATGGCTAGATCTGCAGACTAGTCAACTTATTATCAATGCGATTCAGAGCCACCAGAATGAAGGAAAGAAGAGTGTTCTCCGAGAAAAGCTCGAGAATGAAACAGTAAGGGTCGAGGAACTGCAGCTCATAGTGGAATGCATTGTTTCAGGAAGGTGGCACGAATTAGATGCCAAATATGCTGCGTACAAGAGTGTCAAAGACGATTAGTCAATACTGGATGGATTAGTTCTCAGAGAAAAAAGGATCATTCTCCCAGAGATTTTACAGAACCGTGCTGTGAACATTGCCCATGCCAGCCATCAGGGCATCGTAAAGACGAAAGCTCTACTCCTAGAGACCGTATGATTTCCAGGCATTGACAGGCGTGTGGAAAAGATTGTTCAAAATTGTTTGCCATGTCAGGCATGCATAGAAACTACGAACAAAGAACCACTCAAGATGACAGAGTTTCCAAAGGAGCCATGGAAAGAAGTGTCCATCGACTTCTGTGGACCTGTCAAATCCGGTGAATACATACTTGTAGTCATTGATGACTATAGTCAGTATCCTGAAATAGAGATACTACACTCGACGTCTGCAAGGGCAATGATTCCTAAATTGGATGCAATATTTGCAAGACAGGGAATACCTGAGGTTGTGCAGTGTGATAACGGTCCGCATTTCAACAGTGAGAAATTTGACAACTGGGCGAGGTTCATAGGATTTCGACATCACAAAATAATGCCGCTGTGGCCCCGAATGGAGAAGCGGAGCGATATATGAGGACACTTGGAAAGGCAATCTGAACTGCAATGACAGAAACGGGGAGCTGGACACAGAGTTATATATAGGACTTGTTCACATAGTGAAGCCTGAAGACTGCTCCCGATGCACTTACGATGAACGTCACATCAGAGACTTTTGTTTGGACAGTGCATTGTATAGTTTAGTTATCACTGTAGTTTAAGCATTTTTGTTTTAAGCGGTTTAATTATATTGTAAAGAGAGAAGAGATGTAATGTTGTTAGTTAGAAATAGAGGTCAGCACCCAGAAGTACAACATTAATGATGACGTAGGGAGTTTGAGTGGCTTACGCTTCGAGTGGTTTGTGCCAGCATGGCTAAATGTGAGTTTGTATAAGATTTATAAATAAAGAGCTGTTTTGTATTAACTTTGAAAACATTAGAAGCCTGCGTACCTTAGCATTGAGTGTGTTTAAAGGTAGATGGTTGTATGTGCGAATAAGATGTACAGGTGGAGAGAAGAGGCAAACGTTATATGTTGCAGTCATGTAACTTCAACCTCGATCAGCGTGAACTAGTTGGCTTGGGCTTGGCTAACAATGCCTAGATAACTGCCATAAATTGTGATAAACCTGACATTCCTCTTCACTGGCACTATCGGTGTATCTTTGGTTGTAATTCTTTTTCTCATTGGTTGGAGTTAGTATTCCTACCATCCCAAAAGTGCTCTCATTGATACCCAAACACACAGTGCTCTACACCAGAAGATCACTTTAAATTTTGTGAAGGTGATAACATTTTAAGGGTAGTTGTCACTAACCACGCGCTTGTATACGGGCTGTTTCATTGGTGACATGCTCGTATCTGATGACAAAGTTGCAAGCTTGTATGTCCAGCCCTTCTTCCGCCACTGATGTCGCTATGATGATCTTGTGATGACCATCCCGGAAGTATCGCAGAACATCATCTTGCTCACTTTGCTCCATTCCTGCAAGTGCGTGAATAATGAATAATCATATATGATACGAAACATACACACATATATATATATATATGATATTTATATCTATAAAAATGAAGGCTTGGTGTTGAATACCTCCAAGAATTATTACTGTAACAACTAAACTTCCCCAAATAACCGATTTAAGACCTTCGTGAATTTAAGTTACTATTTCTCTGATATTTGGTAGGGCTGATTAATGCTTGGAACTTTGCAAATTATGGTTACATTAAACAAAATTTGGACAATAACAAATCATAAAATATGTCAATAAGCATGGGCGGATTTAGCTACATTGTTGCTAATAAAATAAGTATGAATGTATACAAATAGACCTCCTTTATCGGTCGGTGCATTGGCTGCAACAAGCCGCTTTGGATTCAGCCACTCTAGATCTGGTGTTTCTCTCATCCATCGAGCCAGTGCCTCTGTCATTGCACGTGTCTTGCAGAATACAATTCCACGGGAGTCGGTGTCTTCTTCATAATATTTTCTGATTTCTTCCCGTAATCTTTCCAGTTTCGGGTTACTGTACCGAACATCTCTGCTGATCTTCCGAAGAGCTTCTTCTCTTTCTGAAGAACACAAATTACATACACGTAATTGTTAGACAGCAAGAAATATAATAATAAGCTTTGGAGCAAATGTTGAAACTTGCGTGATGTTTCGACCAGTCTACAGCGGATCTTATTCACGCATTGATGTCATATGACGCAGCTCAGATTCAGTGAATGGTATGGTTGTAGATGGCGGGCAGGTGGCATACCTGATCGCGGTTCATGGTAGGGGCTCTGTGTTGGATGTAGAGAGCCTCTTTACTTTCCACTTATGCCAGTTCTGTTCTCGGGTCACAACTCTTATTTGGTGTGTCCTGTGGCCAGACAATGATCTCGTCCTCATGAAGGCTTATCCACATTTGTATGTTCCTTGAACCTAATTCAGCCACATTCAGCCAGAGTTTCAGTTGCTCAATTAGACACCAGAAGGAGGAAATATGTATGAAACAGCAGCGTTCTTCTCGGTTGTAGTGTTACATCTTGGGGTAAAAAGTTGGTTGTACAAGAAGTAGCAAAGATTGATGATAGAACAGGTTACAACATTAATACTAAATCATTAAAAGGGTTATACAACTGGATAAATCACCAGCGAAATGTTCCACTCTTTCCTGGGTGAGGTCGATATCGATACTGACCCTTGACTTTTTCCATTCCTTTCCCGTAGCTGTTCTCACACTGTCATCTCCACCATCCCATGTATCTTGCTTTCATTCTCCACTCCCTCCTAATCCCACCAAATCTCTCCACACTCATCTCAGATTCTGGCAAGCCAACCTCCTCTCTCAGCACTTCCCAGATTCACGTGTCTATTATCTGTCCCACCCATCTCGGGTATATGTGGATTTTGTTTTGTAAGAGCATATTATACTACATTAGAATTAAATATCATAAACACAGTGTTGGAGAAGATATGGACTGACTAAAAATCTAACTAGTAGCCGTGCAAATACCAATTACTTGTAAACGTAAATGAACAAGAACAAATATATGGAAATTAAATATATCCAGTATGTGACTTTTTTACCTTGTAGAGGCTTTCATCGATGTAAGACACCAAATTCTTCAGTACATGTGACGTATGCCGTCATCATACATGTGACGTATGCCGTCATCATACATGTGACGTATGCCGTCATCATACAAGTGAGATAATGCGTACTGAAGAAGTTAGTGTGTCACATCAACGAAAGCCTCTAAAGGGTAACACATCACATGTTGGAAATGCTTAAAAAAAACTCATTTGCATACAAATGATCTACCCTGAGAAATGTTCAGCAAATGAACAAGAACAAACCTTTGAAGATGTTTTCCAACCACACTTCCGTCTCATTTGGATACGCCTGCTTTATCTGTGCCATGTCATCGTGTACGTATTTGAGAGCATCCAACGACTGACATACAGCGTTGATGAGTACAGCTTCGTTGTACATCTGTCAAAATAACACACCATACATATGGTTGTCAACTAATTAATAAATTACTTTGATCTAATTTGCAGCACAAACGTCCCGTCACTTATGAACTCTTATTCCTGTGAAATCAATGTAGTGTGTGTGTATGTTCTATATATTTAGTGGTTAAAGTGTGAAATGCACTCCACGTGTTCATGTAATAAATCATTCTTTTTGTGACTTGATGACGTGAGCCAATAATACGCTGTTACCTATGTTATTATATATATATATGTATTTATATATATTGTATACACTGGGCCCGTCCAAACGACAATGTAATTGTCCTTACAGGCATATGATTAATGCTTCACCATTACTTGCATGTACCATAGGGTACTTACCTTTAAATGTCTGATGCATGCAAAAACCAGCTGCTTCATGTTCGAGTCTCTGATCATTGCTATGGGACGTTTGAGCGAATTCACCCACTGTGTGTACCGCTCACTTCCACGGTCAGAGGGCGCCACAAGTTGTTTGGATAAATCTCCAATTTGTTGACCTTTCTCCCTGACATCTGTGAACAAGGTTTGTGTTTGTCCTTTAACAGTATAAAATTACTTCAATGTGTGGGTGGGTGTGCATGCGTGCGAGCGTGCGCAGGTGCGTGTACGCATTCGTCATCAGAGTATATATTTACAATTTGAACATTTTGCGTTAAAAATTTTCAAACTGCGAAAAATATTTTCAAACTATTAAATGTGAACTGGTGGCAAGCACATCTTCAATACCTTCTTATCTGTGGTCAGTCTTATTGTGTTACGTACCTGTGGTCAGTCTTATTGTGTTACGTACCTGTGGTCAGTCTTATTGTGTATCACATACCTGTGGTCAGTCTTATTGTATTATGCACCTGTGGTCAGTCGTATCGTATTATGCACCTGTGGTCAGTCTTACTGTGTTACGTACCTGTGGTCAGTCTTATTGTATTACGTACCTGTGTTCAGTTTTATTCTATTACGTACCTGTGGTCAGTCTTATTCTATTACGTACCTGTGGTCAGTCTTATTCTATTACCTACCTGTGGTCAGTCTTATTATATTACGTATCTGTGGTCAGTCTTATTGTATTACATACATGTGGTCAGTCTTATTGTACCTGTGGTCAGTATCGTTGTTCTACATACCTGTGGTCAGTCTTATTGTATTTGGTACTTGTGGTCAGTCTTATTGTGTGTTACATACCTTTGGTCAGTCTTATCGTATTATGTACCTGTAGTCAGTCTTATTGTGTATTACAAACCTGTGGTTAGTCTCATTGTACTACATACCTGTGGTCAGTCATGTTGTATTACATACCTGTGGTCAGTCTTGTTGTATTATGGACCTGTAGTCCAGGGCGTTTTTAATGTACAAAGTGGGGGGCATTGCCCGCCCCCAGCCCTTTCATTTGCCCCCCCAGTCAGACCAACTTTCCCCCCAGTGTGTCCCCTTCTCCCAAACCGGCCCCATGTAGGGCTTACTTTTTATTTGTTTTAGTGTGTTTGGTTTAATTTGCACTTGGGTATAATAAAAAACTCAAGTAGCAGTTGTCATGCATTCGCCAGAGAAGAAGGTGCCCCTGGACTACTTGAAACGGTGAACAAAGCTCTGGATCTGATAGGAGGTAAAGACACGAAGCTGATTGGTGTTACCACTGACGGCGAAGCGGCAAACATCGGCAGACAAGGTGGATCATGGCGTCTGCTTGCTGACCAAATGCAGAGAGGTTTAGCAACATTCTGGTGTGCTGCACACCGATCTGACCTAGCCATTGAGTCGGTCGTCAGCACCATACCTTAGTTGGGAATCAGGAAGTCCAATCTACCGGGACTCGTATGATTCTTCCAGAAAACAAGACGGATGAAGATGTCAGCGCAGGCCGGGAATGTCAAACAGTTCCCCCGGCACCACGATGTCATGTTTGCCCAGCACGAGCTGCAGCTTGTGGATGGTGTGCTGAATAACCTATCAGATTGCATTATGGTGTGGGAACAGATGAAGGCACCAGAAAGTACCAGTGACAGAAAGGAGAAGGCTGAAGCCAAAGGGTTCCTGAGAATCTGGAACCACCAACAAACGTTGATCACCGCACTGATGGGCGACATCCTGGATATATTTGAAAAACCCCAAAAGAAGTTGCAATGGAGTGATTTGATCATCAGCGATCTTCTCACTGTGACTGATGCGGCAATCAAGAAGTTGAACCTAATGAGGTGTGGACCATTCCCAAGAAGGGAGGAGAAAGTGAGTTGTCCAACCAATAAAACAAAAGAGGACTTAACACAACGAAAGTGTAATGACCAGTTCGTTTGTACAAACCGCTGCGACAGACGAGCAGTCAAGTTGGAGGTCGTGCAAGCTTCTTGCAAATACATGTCTGAACGCATGCACCCGAAGCAGGAGGACTTCATCAAAGACATGAAGGAGTTAGTGATGTCACACAGTCTAAGATCATTCATTGAGCATGATGTGCGCGTCGTCAGGCGCCTTTTCCCCGATGAGGCATCTGACTTTGCGGAAGGGGCAGCCGAGTAGTGGGAAAACATGATGAATGTGCCATTCCTGCCTGATGGCTGTGATCTCGGTTGTAAGTTGACTGTCAGACTGCGCCAACTTCTGCCAGTCACAACAGGTTCAGTTCAGAACGTGTTGGCATCTCTGGCTTGTATGAGTCCACACTCTACGCAGACCGAAAGGATCGTATGTGAGCCACCACAACCACGTGGTTGATAATCACCGCACCAGTATGAATGAGGACAGGAGAAATGCACCACTCATGGTGGCACTGAATAGTGTGGACACCACCTAGTATGACCCTCGACCCACTGTCGTCGGATTCTTGGAGAAGACAAGAAGATCGATGCTGAGCTCCGTACTGGGACATCTACGGACAGCGTGAATTCGTTAGGAAATTCACCCAAGAAACAGAACTCGTCTAGTCAAATAGAGACAACTGTCAAACGTTCTGACTTGCAGGATACGTCTCATGTTTGTATGACTACTGCAGGTATTGGTTATAATAAAACAGGTTTCTAGGATATATGTGTAACATTTATTTTCATACCAAGATGCAGTCATCACTCATCACTGTAGGCCCCACAACTATGTGAATACAAAGGTAATAGCGCATTATATTAAGCTTTCATACATGCATGAACATAATCATTAATGTATGCGTAAACTGCCCTTTTTACCATTACATTTTTTTTTAAAGACATTGCCCCCCAGTGAAAATTCAATATAAAATGCCCTGCTGTAGTCAGTCTTATTGCATTACGTACCTGTGGTCAGTCTTATTGTATTACATATCTGTGGTCAGTCTTATTGTATTACATATCTGTGGTCAGATTCATTGAACTACATGCCTGTGGTCAGTTTTATCATATTACATACCTGTGGTCAGTCTTATCGTATTACATATCTGTGGTCAGTCTTATTGTACCTGTGGTCAGTCTCGTTGTTCTACATACCTGTGGTCAGTCTTATTGTATTTGGTACCTGTGGTCAGTCTTGTTGTATTATGTACCTGTGGTCAGTCTTATTGTATTTTGTACCTGTGGTCAGTCTTATCGTATTATGAACCTGTGGTCAGATTCATTGTACTACATGCCTGTGGTCAGTCTTATCGTATTACATACCTGTGGTCAGTCTTATCGTATTACATATCTGTGGTCAGTCTTATTGTATTACATATCTGTGGTCAGTCTTATTGTACTACATACCTGTGGTCAGTCTTATTGTACCTGTGGTCAGTCTCGTTGTTCTACATACCTGTGGTCAGTCTTATTGTATTTGGTACCTGTGGTCAGTCTCATTGTATTACTTACCTGTAGTCAGTCTTATTGTATTACATACCTGTGGTCAGTCTTGTTGTATTATGTACCTGTGGTCAGTCTTATTGTATTTTGTACCTGTGGTCAGTCTTATCGTATTATGTACCTGTGGTCAGTCTTATTATGTATTACGTACCTGTGGTCAGTCTTATCGTATTATGTACCTGTGGTCAGATTCATTGTACTACATACCTGTGGTCAGTCTTATTGTATTACATACCTCTGGTCAGTCTTATTGTATTACATACCTCTGGTCAGTCTTATTGTATTACATATCTGTGGTCAGTCTTATTGTACTACATACCTGTGGTCAGTCTTATTGTATCTGTGGTCAGTCTCATTGTACTACATACCTGTGGTTAGCTTTATTGTATTACGTACCTGTGGTCAGTCTCATTTTATTACATACCTGTAGTCAGTCTTATTGTATTAAATACCTGTGGTCAGTCTCATTGTATTACTTACCTGTAGTCAGTCTTATTGTATTACATACCTGTGGTCAGTCTTGTTGTATTATGTACCTGTGGTCAGTCTTATTGTATTTTGTACCTGTGGTCAGTCTTATCGTATTATGTACCTGTGGTCAGTCTTATCGTATTATGTACCTGTGGTCAGTCTTATTATGTATTACGTACCTGTGGTCAGTCTTATCGTATTATGTACCTGTGGTCAGATTCATTGTACTACATACCTGTGGTCAGTCTTATTGTATTACATACTTCTGGTCAGTCTTATTGTATTACATACCTCTGGTCAGTCTTATTGTATTACATATCTGTGGTCAGTCTTATTGTACTACATACCTGTGGTCAGTCTTATTGTATCTGTGGTCAGTCTCATTGTACTACATACCTGTGGTTAGCTTTATTGTATTACGTACCTGTGGTCAGTCTCATTGTATTACATACCTGTAGTCAGTCTTATTGTATTAAATACCTGTGGTCAGTCTTATTGTATTATGTACCTGTGGTCAGTCTTATTGTATTTTGTACCTCTGGTCAGTCTTATTGTATTTTGTACCTCTGGTCAGTCTTATTGTGTGTTACATACCTTTGGTCAGTCTTATCGTATTATGTACCTGTGGTCAGTCTTATTGTGTATTACATACCTGTGGTCAGTCTTATCGTATTATGTACCTGTGGTCAGTCTTATTCTATTACGTAACTGTGGTTAGTCTTATTCTATGACGTACCTGTGGTCAGTCTTATTGTATTACATACCTGTGGTCAGTCTTATTGTATTACATATCTGTGGTCAGTCTTATTGTATTACATACCTGTGGTCAGTCTTATTGTATCTGTGGTCAGTCTCATTGTATTACATACCTGTGGTCAGCCTTATTGTATTATGTACCTGTGGTCAGTCTTATTGTATTACATACCTGTGGTCAGTCTTATTGTATTACATACCTGTAGTCAGTCTTATTGTATTACATGTCTGTGGTCAGTCTTATTGTATTATGTACCTGTGGTCAGTCTTATTGTGAGTTACATACCTTTGGTCAGTCTTATCGTATTATGTACCTGTGGTCAGTCTTATTGTGTATTACATACCTGTGGTCAGTCTTATCGTATTATGTACCTGTGGTCAGTCTTATTCTATTACATACCTGTGGTCAGTCTTATTCTATTATGTAACTGTGGTTACTCTTATTCTATTACGTAACTGTGGTCAGTCTTATTGTATTATATACCTGTGGTCAGTCTTATTGTATCTGTGGTCAGTCTCATTGTACTACATACCTGTGGTCAGCCTTATTGCATTTCGTACCTGTGCTCAGTCTTATTGTATTACATACCTGTGGTCAGTCTCATTGTATTACATACCTGTAGTCAGTCTTATTGTATTACATACCTGTGGTCAGTCTCATTGTATTACATACCTGTAGTCAGTCTTATTGTATTACATACCTGTGGTCAGTCTGATTGTACAACATACCTGTGGTCAGTCGAGTTGTATTACATACCTGTGGTCAGTCTTATTCTATTATGTAACTGTGGTTACTCTTATTCTATTACGTAACTGTGGTCAGTCTTATTGTATTATATACCTGTGGTCAGTCTTATTGTATCTGTGGTCAGTCTCATTGTACTACATACCTGTGGTCAGCCTTATTGCATTTCGTACCTGTGCTCAGTCTTATTGTATTACATACCTGTGGTCAGTCTCATTGTATTACATACCTGTAGTCAGTCTTATTGTATTACATACCTGTGGTCAGTCTCATTGTATTACATACCTGTAGTCAGTCTTATTGTATTACATACCTGTGGTCAGTCTGATTGTACAACATACCTGTGGTCAGTCGAGTTGTATTACATACCTGTGGTCAGTCTTATTGCATTACATACTTGTGGTCAGTTTCATTGTACTACATACCTGTGGTCAGTCTTATTGTATTATGTACCTGTGGTCAGTTTCATTGTACTACATACCTTTTGTCAGTCGTGTTGTATTATGTACCTGTAGTCAGTCTTATTGTATTTCGTACCTGTGGTCAGTCGTGTTGTATTACATAACTATGTGCAGTCTTATTGCATTACGTACCTGTGGTCAGTCTTATTATATTACGTACCTGTGGTCAGTCTTATTGTATTACATACCTGTGGTCAGTCTTATTGTATTACATATCTGTGGTCAGTCTTATTGTATTACATACCTGTGGTCAGTCTTATTGTATCTGTGGTCAGTCTCATTGTATTACATACCTGTGGTCAGCCTTATTGTATTATGTACCTGTGGTCAGTCTTATTGTATTACATACCTGTGGTCAGTCTTATTGTATTACATACCTGTAGTCAGTCTTATTGTATTACATGTCTGTGGTCAGTCTTATTGTATTATGTACCTGTGGTCAGTCTTATTGTGAGTTACATACCTTTGGTCAGTCTTATCGTATTATGTACCTGTGGTCAGTCTTATTGTGTATTACATACCTGTGGTCAGTCTTATCGTATTATGTACCTGTGGTCAGTCTTATTCTATTACATACCTGTGGTCAGTCTTATTCTATTATGTAACTGTGGTTACTCTTATTCTATTACGTAACTGTGGTCAGTCTTATTGTATTATATACCTGTGGTCAGTCTTATTGTATCTGTGGTCAGTCTCATTGTACTACATACCTGTGGTCAGCCTTATTGCATTTCGTACCTGTGCTCAGTCTTATTGTATTACATACCTGTGGTCAGTCTCATTGTATTACATACCTGTAGTCAGTCTTATTGTATTACATACCTGTGGTCAGTCTCATTGTATTACATACCTGTAGTCAGTCTTATTGTATTACATACCTGTGGTCAGTCTGATTGTACAACATACCTGTGGTCAGTCGAGTTGTATTACATACCTGTGGTCAGTCTTATTCTATTATGTAACTGTGGTTACTCTTATTCTATTACGTAACTGTGGTCAGTCTTATTGTATTATATACCTGTGGTCAGTCTTATTGTATCTGTGGTCAGTCTCATTGTACTACATACCTGTGGTCAGCCTTATTGCATTTCGTACCTGTGCTCAGTCTTATTGTATTACATACCTGTGGTCAGTCTCATTGTATTACATACCTGTAGTCAGTCTTATTGTATTACATACCTGTGGTCAGTCTCATTGTATTACATACCTGTAGTCAGTCTTATTGTATTACATACCTGTGGTCAGTCTGATTGTACAACATACCTGTGGTCAGTCGAGTTGTATTACATACCTGTGGTCAGTCTTATTGCATTACATACTTGTGGTCAGTTTCATTGTACTACATACCTGTGGTCAGTCTTATTGTATTATGTACCTGTGGTCAGTTTCATTGTACTACATACCTTTTGTCAGTCGTGTTGTATTATGTACCTGTAGTCAGTCTTATTGTATTTCGTACCTGTGGTCAGTCGTGTTGTATTACATAACTATGTGCAGTCTTATTGCATTACGTACCTGTGGTCAGTCTTATTATATTACGTACCTGTGGTCAGTCTTATTGTATTACGTACCTGTGGTCAGTCATATGGTGTATTACATACCTGTGGTCAGTCTTACTGTATTACATACCTGTGGTCAGTCTTAGTGTATTACATACCTGTAGTCAGTCTTATTGTATTACATACCTGTGGTCAGTCTTATTGTGTTATGTACCTGTTGTCAGTCTTATTGTATTACATATCTGTAGTCAGTCTTATGGTATTACATACCTGTGGTCAGTCTTATTGTGTTACATACCTGTGGTCAGTCTTTCTTCAATCCTCCGCATCAGTTCATTTATCTCGTCCTTGAAAGGGTCAACTATTCGGCCAGGAACTTCCTTAGTCTCCTCTGAAATAACACAAACATTACCTGTATTTGTATACCTGGGTGGAGCAGTATGTGGGGACGGCTCCTCAAAGATTGAAATTTGCAGAATACAAGCAGGACAAATGCTTGGAGGAAAGTAGATGTGATGGGAGAAGAACAGTTGGCAAAGAAAGCAGACGCCCAGAGAGTGGAGGGAAAAAGAAGACGAGGGCGACCGAGACTGACGTGGGAGGATTGCGTGAAGAGAGACCTGGAGGGATGGAAAGGGGAATGGAAAAAGAACAAAAGACCGAGGAGAATGGAGAAGGGTGACAAGGAAAGTAGTGCAATGAGGAGGAAGAGATAGAATGAAGAGGGAGAAAGAAAAGAAAATGTCAACGTATCCAAGCCAGCCTCACCCCTGAGGAAGGAATGATGAGGAGAACAACAACTTCTTTTGCGCCTAAATCCTCATAAACCAAGCTCAGAGGTGTATCAATACAAAAGGGATAGTCAATGTCAGAATCAATAAGCCATATTATAGTCGCCAACAGATGGATCGATACGCCAGGGAGCTAAGGTGGATATGTCAGGGAGCTAAGGTGGATACTCCAGGGAGCTAAGGTGGATACGCCAGGGAGCTACGGTGGATATGCCAGGGAGCTAAGGTGGATATGCCAGGGAGCTAAGGTGGATACTCCAGGGAGCTAAGGTGGATACTCCAGGGAGCTAAGGTGGATACGCCAGGGAGCTAAGGTGGATATGCCAGGGAGCTACGGTGGATACACAAGGTTATAAAGGTAAGTTTTTAAATGATGGCAAAATTTTATAATATTTTCAACTGATCTAACACTAAGGGGGAGCACATTCCAGAGAGTCGGTGCAGGAACAGAAAATTCCCTAGTTCCAATATTAGTATTGACTCTAGGAACAAAAGTAAATCAGAACTAGATAATTGAAGCTGGATAGGCTGTTTTATAAGAGTAAGCAATGAATATAAATATGCTTGTTGCTTACAGGAAAATGCCTGATGGGTAATGCTACAGATCTTAAAAATAATATGATATCGTACAGGAAGCCAGTGCAAGGACTTCAGAAGAGACACCAAATGTAAATAAAGATATGTAAATCTGGGTATCATCTGCATAAAGATGATGGTTTAGATTATGACTGTTAATAACAGAGCTTAGTGGTGTTGTGTAGAGTGACAAGCAAACGCCCAACTCTGGAAACACCACTGTTGTGTCTTTCAGATCCTAAAACGCGATCTGCGTCTTTTCAGTTTGTTTTGGAGGCTGGAGACCCCTGTTGTGTTGTTGCTGTTGTTCTAGCATGGTGCAGCCATCATGTCATTTGCAACATAATAAATTTGGTTTCTTCCTCCCCCATGGTGTTAATGTCATTGATGACATAATAACCACATATCATTCTTGTGTTGGTCTTATCAACCATGTGTTTGTGCTATGAATACAGTGTTGCTGTTATCAATAATGTGTTGGGGTTATAATACTAGTGTTGCTTTTATCATTTTAAGTGACGGTAGCACTTTGTGCGTTATTGGCATTCTGTGGAATACCTTTATGGGCGTGACGGATGCAGTATAACCTACCTTCATGGGCATGAGGGATGCAGTATAACCTACCTTCGTGGGCATGACGGATGCAGTATAGCCTACCTTCATGGGCATGAGGGATGCAGTATAACCTACCTTCATGGGCATGACGGATGCAGTATAACATACCTTCGTGGGCATGAGGGATGCAGTATAACCTACCTTCGTGGGCATGAGGGATGCAGTATAACCTATCTTCGTGGGTATGAGGGATGCAGTATAACCTACTTTCGTGGGCATGACGGATGCAGTATAACCTACCTTCGTGGGCATGAGGGATGCAGTATAACCTACCTTCATGGGCATGACGGATGCAGTATAACCTACGTTTGTGGGCGAAATGATGTGAAATAACCTACATTTAAGCACATGAAGTGGGGTAAAATAATGTACCACTATAATGGCATTGCAGATGCAGAATAACCTACCATCATGGACATGATGGGTTTGGAATAACCTACCATCATGGGCAAAAGGTGTGTGGAATAACCTACCTTCATGGACATGGGGTGTGGAATAACCAACCTTCATGCGCACACTGGGTGTGCAATTACCTACCTTCATGAAAAAGAGCTATATTGGAGGTATATTATATTGGATAATATACCTTTGTGGGCAAAAGGGGTGTGGAATAACCTACCTTAATGAGCATGAGGGGTGTGGAATAACCTACCTTCATGGACACATGGGGTGTGGAATAATATACCTTCACTGATGGGGGTGTGTGGATTAAATTCTCTGATATGGGAGTGTATGGAATAAGTTACCTTCATGGACTTGTGAAATAGCCTACCTTCATTAGCATGAGGGGTGGGGGATAACCTACATTTATGGGCACAGAAGTATGGAATAACCTACCTTTGTGGGCACGAGGGGTGGGGGATAACCTACATTTATGGGCATGGAGGTATGGAATAACCTACCTTCGTGGGCACGAGGGGTGTGAGACAAAAGTTCCTGTCTGTGTTCCTGGACTGTGCGCAGTTTCTCAACGTCAAGACTCGCACACAGCCTGAGGATGTGGTCCACAGCATCTGGCAAATCCTTCGCTTTGCCTACTCCAACAGATGCTGTCAATCCTACTACCTAGGAACAAATATATGACAGGCTTCAGGACAAAACATGATAAACACCATTTTTGAAATTTTGCCCAAACAAGGGTGAAACTTTCGCTTACTCTTGTTGAGCTAGGATGCTATATAATTTATACAAGAAACGCAATAAATCCCCATTAAACGACATACACAAATGAATGTTTGTTTTCAAAACACGATAATTGACATTATTTTTTTTATCAAATTGTGATTTTATATCCATTTTTAGCCAATCAGTACCAGCTTGCTGCATGGACAGCTATGTGGAGTGACGGCGTGAATTGTATATGTCACGTTTTAATAATAAAATCATTTAATATCACATTATGCATAAATCTAGATGACGCATAAAATCAGAACAGAAAGTGGCGCCTCGAACTGTAGGTAGATTCATTCGTTGTGTCTATAATACACTGGAAATGTCACGGTAGTAGGTCCGATTATTATGGTTTATAGGTGATTTTAGGAATAATTAGGAAATTTATAATCTTGAATAGCCGAAAGAGTAAGCTTTCACATATCATCATATCAAGGTCAATGGGATCAGACAACCCATAAGGGTGCTAGCAACTGTTGAAATGAGTGTTTTGAAACACGTTTTGAGCTGTACATTTTTTGCTCACTTCTATATTTTTTGGTTGTAACCTATCACAAGGAATGTACATATAAAACAAATAAGAGCAAGACATACCTGCGGGAGATTGCAGTCCCCTTCCAGTTTCTTATCCAGGTAGTGCGCCATCACCTTGCTGTAGGGGTGACCTTTGACTGTGTGATGACACTCGTCGAAGATGAGCAGTGAGAAACTGCTGATCTCGATCTCTGCCTCATCCTTGTCGAGTGCATCCACGAGGATTTGTGGAGTCAGAACGAAGATGTCATTGTTGGGAACAAGACGACCGAGAGAAACTTTGGCACTGGTGGCATCACCGCACACACCTACGGTGCTTTTGTTGGAGAGATATTTCTTAAACATCTCCGTCTGTTGGTTTACCAGACTCACAGTCGGCACGATGAATGCCACTTTGGCGTCGTCCTCCATACCAGCCTCTCGTAGGTGGTTCTGAAATGCAACAGCAAAAATTGACAACCTTACAATTTCGGAGGTGACTAAGGATCATCTCAGAAAGTTTATGACCGATATCAGTCATCAGACAAAATTACTTTCATTTGGGGGAGGGGGGGTCATGGCAGTTTCGTCTGGCGTCGGACATTGATATTGTATGCTTCCGACCGGTAGTGTTAATATATTGATGTCATCATATCAATGTTTAAAAACGTTCATCTGGTGGGTTTTGGCCAGATGAAGGTAATTTCATCTGATATCAGCACTGATGTTCTGATTTGATCCCTTAGTCAAGGTCACCACTTATAGAATGTTTGATCAGTCATACATCACTGATATTTGAGAGATAGTTTGTAATCGTCGGCGTCCTTAATATTAATTTGCTACAGACTGTTGTAACTATAAAACACAATGTCTTAATAAAAATAAAATAGTACTTGTATAGTAATAATAATGATATACAAGTAATTAAAACTAACTTGTAATAAATCTAAGTAGATTAAGAAAGTGATGGTCATCTCATGTCTACTGATATAGCCAATCAACAATAAATTCAAAATCACTAATATGTCCATATACATGCAACAATGAGATAACACATCACCCTTCACTGATATGACCACTACACAAACAATGAGATAACACATCATCCCTCACTAATATGACCACTACACAAACAATGAGATAACACATCACCCTTCACTGATATGACCACTACACAAACAATGAGATAACACATCATCCCTCACTGATATGACCACTACACAAACAATGAGATAACACATCACCCTTCACTGATATGACCACTACACAAACAATGAGATAACACATCATCCCTCACTGATATGACCACTACACAAACAATGAGATAACACATCACCCTTCACTGATATGACCACTACACAAACAATGAGATAACACATCATCCCTCACTGATATGACCACTACACAAACAATGAGATAACTCATCACCCTTCACTGATATGACCACTACAAAAACAATGAGATAACACATCATCCCTCACTGATATGACCACTACACAAACAATGAGATAACACATCACTCTTCACTGATATGACCACTACACAAACACTGAGATAACACATCACCCCTTACTGATATGACCACTACACAAACAATTGATGCAACACTTTATTGCCTCACTGACACGACCACTCGTACATTATTTCTGACCTGCCACAGCAAAGTTGGTATTAAGATGCCAAATTGTGAAATGGACTTTTGCACCATTTTGGATTCCAGAGACCGTGAGTTTTAAAATGATACCTCATTTGTTTAAATATCTTCAGTATTTTTTATTTACAGCAAATTTGTAAAAAGTAACATTTTGAGAAACGAGGTCAGTTTGCCTCATATTGACCAATGTTTTTTGATATATGGCTTCGCAAATGCAGATATTTTATTAGTTTTGGATTGTCTGTTGGGGAAAAAACTGGACATTGATAGGTGAGATTATAAATTATGCATTTCTGCCAAAATCACAAAACTAATGGAACATGACCTGGACAGCTATTTTTGACTTGTGTGCAGAATAGGCTGGTGTGACTTAATACCAGGTTCGCTGGGTTGGTCAGATTTTACCGGTATTCAGACAGTTTAAGCTGAGGTATGACATACACACTTGGTTAATATAACACGTAGTGGTGACATTTCACCTCTGCGATGTACAAGGCAACATGAGTCTTGCCGCTTCCTGTTGGCGCAACGACTATGGTGTTCTTCCCTTCAACTGCGTCTTGCGCCAGCTCTATCTGGTAGTTCCGCAGTTCAAGTGGCTCCCCTCTTGCTGCTTCTGCCCCCGCTTCAAGTCAACAAGGCATCTCTATTTACTACAGACAAACCTCGCTTAAAGGGACTTGGTCTATTCGTCTACCAGGAATCAGCAGGCGTAGTAATTTGTAACAAGACGTCTGCTGTGTTGAACATGGAACAGTTGAACATCAAAGGGTATAGCAGTTACCTCAGCCCGACTTGGCCATACTGACAATAAAGCTTCTTTTGAAACTGGATGTTTTGTTTACTATTTGAGCATGTTCCCGTGGTTGTGCTTTCAAATTACAACGGTTGTTACGGGCTTACTAAACACAATTTGGCGGGCAGTATACCTTCAACATAATTAGTATAGTATTCAGAATATCATATTAATTAATAAATGCAAATCTAGGAACAGACGGCCTCATTTTAACAGTCACATTAGTAATAGTAACGTTGTGTTGCTATTATGGTCACTTTGGTCCAATCCTGAGAGTGATCTTAATAGTAGGGTTCCGCTGTACTCACTTATATAATCCACATAAAGTGGTGACAATATTAGTTCTTTCCAGTATTTTTGGTTCATCATGGTGTTTATGACAGTAACCCCACTGAGCATTGGGGCATTCTCCATGCACTTAGGCAGTGATCTTAATAGTGGGGTTCCGCTGTACTCACTTATATAATCCACATAAAGTGGTGACAACGTAAATATGAGAAAAAAGGGGTTTCTGACTATAAAAATGCAGTAGGCATTTTTATTGTCCACAAGTTAAACAAAATCTCACTATTTATTAGTATATTGACAAAGTATTTTCATTGGCTAAAATCTTAATTACAAAACAAATACAACTCACGGATCCTTGTGTTGTCCGCGACACTTTCTGCATCGTCGGCCACACCCCTCTCTGGCAAGTTGAGATTATTCGTCATAGGGATATTTTGGTAATAATCGATGGACGGTCTACTTATATCCATGTTATCGTGGAAGTGGATCAAGTTGCTTGTCTCTGTCTCGTCCTTTCTCTGTGTCTCTGTCTCATCTGTTATTACAAAACATCTACCATGACGCCTGTACACTGTATACATTTGGACACCGCAAATATTTGAACACTGTTTTTGGACACCCTAAAAATCCACATAAATTAAAACAAATTCTGCACTGTATGTATTGGACACTTTGTTTTCGGAATCCCCCAAAAAATCAGACACACCAAGGTTTTGGACACCCTAAAAATGTACACAAATCATATTTTTATAACTGGATGTTTTCGGTCACCCATTATTTTTACGTGTCCAAATACATGGTCAATCCATAACAACTGCATGTTTTCAGACACCAAAAATCTGGTTTTGTCCTGTATGTTTTTTTACTGCAGAGAATTTAAATACTATTTAGGTGTCCAAGTACACACAGTCTAGATTGTACTTCTTTTTATGTAATTGTAAAACGATTTAACAAAATTTAACAAGACAAGATTCAACAAGATTGCCTCACAGAGAAAAAAGTCCAGATGGACAAGGAAGCCCCTTTGGCGTATCGAGAGGCCAGTGTTGTTGCCCTTCTGAGATATTTGTCAGTTTGGGTTTTTAAACATGTTCATGTTGCCCAATTTAATCTATAATCGGTGGATACTTTACTCTTTTCTGTTGATGAATAGTCCTTTGTGAGAATTAATATTATCTGGTGTGTGTGTGTTTGCATCCAAGCGTGCGTGCGTGCATGCATGTGTGTGCATGCCTTTCAATAACTATCTACACTTTTATTTCATCTCCTCTTTAGCTCCGTTTGATAAACCACATTATTTTAAAGGAAAAAACACAACTTTTTGTGTTATGTATACAATTATAATATATGTATTTCCCTATATTATTATTGTGAAGCTATCAGGAATTATGTACGCGTGCACGCACACACATACACGCCACTTGTACGATTAGTTGGATTTAATACTGCATTGTCACAGATTACTTCTCACCACATTCGGCCTCTAATGTTGTGGGGCGATTCTCAGCCATCACATCCATGTCACTATCTGCCCCCATTGATTCGTACTGCATCTGATGCTCCTGCTCTATCTGGCTAGCTCCAGCTTCATCCATATCTGTAGAATAGAAACAAGTGAACAGTTTGCAAATGTTTGATTGCATATAACAAAAACAAATAGAAACAAGTGAACAGTTTGCAAATGTTTTGTTGCATATAACATAAACAAATGAACAGTTTGCAGATGTTTTAAGGCACATCACAAAAACAAATAGAAACAAGTGAAGTTTTCAGATTTTGTAATGCACGTAACAAAAACAAATAAAAAAACAAGTGAACTATGAGTAGGTGTTTTCGTTGACACATACAACTAACTTGAACTAAAAACTGAAACTAACTTTTATCGATTCTAAAACATCACAATATCCTGTCAGTTATCAGACCACATTTAAATCTAAAAAATGCATTAGTACATCCAAAGGAGAAAGTGGAAGACTGTAAGAACATACAATGTGTGTACCAAGTCCCCTGTAAGAGCTGCAACTACACCTTTATGTTTACTTTGTGGCAAAACAGCCTTCTTGCTACACCATCTGGTGAGCAGAGGAAGAACAAAACTAGTTCCTGATGCCGACTGCAGGTGGCGGTTGAAACGTTGAAAGTGAGTTTCAATTCATAGTGGTGTCATTAAGATAATAGTTCTAAATTATTTTTCCAACTTTATGTTAATTTTCGCTAAGGTTTGCAGGTGTTCTACTGCATATCACACAAAATACTACAAACAGGTGAAACAATTAAAGGAAATAAAAACAAGGCATTAGCTAAAATCCGTTTTCCATGTGTACATAAAGTTTAATATTGCATGTAACATTCGAGAACATTAAAAAAATACATTTGTAGCATAAATTCGATTTTAAACCCGTCTGTGTAGCGATTCCCGCGGAAAATAAAAATTTAATGAGATAGGCGATCACGTGGTATCTTAACGTCACACATGACTCACACTCGCAGCAGGCCGACCCTTTCTATGCATTCAGAGCATGTTTACATGGATAATGTTGGGGTCGAAACGAGCGTCAGAATGAGTTGTTATGCAATAATCCGATGTAATACAAACACTAGTCATCATAGAGGAACAAGCAGTTATCTTACGGTTCCACATGAATTCAATTTTATTCAAAACAATGAATGCGAATGAGCCTAGAAGTCGACTAGGTTTCGGCGAGCTTGGCCCTGGGCTCGTTTTCAGAATAATTATATCGAATGCAACCAACGGGAGATAATGTACACCAATATACAGTCGCGCCTCGTTATAACGCGCCCCGTTATAACGCGGATTCGGTTATAACGCGGTCGGTCGTGGACCCCGAATTTCTGCCGCCAGGGGGAACATGGGCCGGGCGGCTTGTAAAGTGCAATTGAAATTCACAAATACGCCTTGCTCAAGAATGGGTTAAATACGTTTTAATACAGCTTAGTAGGCAAGATCAGTAAGCTAACATTGCGTAACAAATATTAGCTTTTCGCTGCGATGAACGGAAAGCTACTGCCTGTACTGGTGCGCCAAAATATTAATTCGTCAACCGCATATGAATTGGTGAATCGTAATATTGTTCGGCACGGTAAATGTGCTTTCTAAATTGGTATTTTGATTGAAAGACGAAGTTAAGCCAATTGTGAGCGTACTTATAGCTTTAAATCCTTAATAAACTCTAACACAGCGTTTCTCAAATCATTTGCGTATTCGGCTACTGAGTGCCAGGTCATTATTTTAGATCTTACGTCAGCACTACCATATTATCGTTCAGTTGAATGTGGCTTGTTGGTCTGTCGTTTATTTTAAAACGGTACACAATTCATTCATTTTATTCAGTTCAGCAGTGTCCAAAAGTGTACGACATTTAAACAGAATACACATTGACATTGGCTGGCAGTTTAATAAGCTTCATAAACTGCGTATAGACTGCGCGACGTGCACACTTTGGTTGGCTTCGATGGCGTTCTTCTTGCAGCAGCGGTGTCGGTCGTCGTCGTAGCGCCCCTGACGGCAGATATGGGAACGCGCCACGTTTATAACGCGCCTCGTTTATAACGCGGATTCATTTCGTGGACCCCGACTACCGCGTTATAACGAGGCGCGACTGTACATACATAGCAAACATATATCGTATCCAGCTACAGAAAGTAACGTGTAAAATCTCATAATATCACTAGAATATCGATGTATGAAGGAGGAGTTGTACAATTTATCATAACAACTGAAATCAGTCAGCGAATTGCTGTCGGCCTTGATAGCTCAGTTGGTAAACGCGTTGGTTCCTTTGCGTCTGTTTTACAATCGGGCGACGCCGGTTCAATCCTGACAGCATGCAAACTATTGATTTTCTTTACTCTTTTGTTGTTGATGTTTTCACGGAGTAATATAAACCAAATCATTTAGTATACTATGATGCACTGTTTGTAAATATTTTTGTAGTAATTATTTATTCGCCACAAAAATGAAAATATGGTCATTATATACAACGATGTTTCTAAATTGTATTTATCCAGACAGATCACAATCTGTTTTCACATATATAATTACAATATATTACTGTACAATATATTTACAATTAATAAATTAGATATCCATTACATTATATTTGTTTGAATAAATAAAATTTAGAAACATCGTTATATAATGACCATATTTTCATTTTTGTGGCGAATAAATAATTACTACAAAATAAAAATTATTTACAAACAGTGCATCATAGTATACTAAATGATTTGGTTTATATTACTTCGTGAAAATATCAACAACAAAAGTGTAAAGAAAATCAATAGTTTGCATGCTGTCAGGATTGAACCGGCGTCGCCCGATTGTAAAACAAATGACAAGTAACCAACGCGCCTACCCACTGAGCTAGCGGGACCAACGGAAACTCTCTAACTGATTTAAGTTGTTATGGTAAATTGTACATATGTGATATTATGAGATTATACACGTTACTTTATGTAGCTGGATACAATATATGTTTGCTATGTATGTTTATTGGTGTAGATTATCTCCCGTTGGTTGCATTCGATATAATTATTCTGAAAACGAACCCAAGCTCGGCGAAACCTAGTCGACTTGTAGGCCCATTCGCATACGTTGTTTTGAATAAAATTGGATTAATGTGGAACCGTAAGATAACTGCTTGTTCCTCTATGATGACTAGTGTTTGTATTACGTCGGAAAATTGCACAATAACTCATTCTGACGCTCGTTTCGACCCAAAAGCTATACTTGTAAACATGCTCTGAATGCATGGAAAGGGTCGGCCTGATGCGAGTTTGAGTCATAAGTGACGTCACATCTCGGCATCCCGAAAAGCGCGCCAAAAATATGCATATTCGAAAATGTCCGGATGTACAGCATAAAATGTGGAATTTTTAATTCATTGAATTTTTTTGATATTTTTGCTTGGTGGACGTGGAAATAGATAGCAGGATGTAATATAACATAAATTCAAGCAATAGATGTTTTTATTCCCTTTAAAGGTGTTTTATTACATTTCAACAATCACCAACATTGTGCATGGTGTTAAATTGATCTGGTAATGTGACCAAACTATCAGAACTGCTAATTAAACAATGCAATACAAGTTAAATGGTGTTTTTTATTATTTGGGTTTCATGACTGGTCAGTTAACTCACCCACACACGAGACTTGACCAATGGTCAGTTAACTCACCCCACAGAGAAGACCTGACCAGTGGTCAGTCAACTCACCCCAGAGAAGACTTCACCAGTGGTCATTTACCACTCTCCCACGGAGGAGATTTGATCAGTGGTCAGTTAACTCACCCAGAGAAAAATTGACCAGTGGTCAGTTAGCTCACCCATAGAGGAGACTTTACCAGTGGTCAGTCAAATCACCCCAGAGAAGAATTGACCAGTGGTCAGTTAACTCACCCATGGAGGAGACTTGAGGTAACACCACAGCAACATTTGATGCAGGTGTGGGGAGCGCTGACCCACCTGTAATCAATACAGTGGACAACAAGTAAATTAGTGGAAAGCAGAACCTTACTATGACCACAATACTGAGGTGATCGTATTAGTAGGTTTAATTTGCCATATTTTAGTGTTAAGAAAGGTACATTCTTATATAGTGCAGTATCCAGTCCTCAAGACTGCTCAAAGGGCTTTACATTTAACTCCCTGGCAGACCTGTTCAATCGAACCCCATCTCGACTTCTCTGGGAAGCATCCAGCCATGCTGCAATTAATCTGCGAAGACTATTCGTAAACAAATATCCACCACTGTTTATAGTGAGGTACTCATTCATACAGCTGAGTGGACTGGTGCTATGTAGAATGAACGAACTTGCCCAAGGTTCGACATGGCAGCACAGGATTCGAACCCGGGTTCTCTTAGTTAAGAGTCCGAAGCTGTAGCCACTGCACCACTGCACTGCACTGTTACTGATATAACTTGTGGCAGTCCTTTGGTGACCTTAATTCTGAGGTGGCTGTGTTACTGAAGCAACTGTATAGTGAGTTGCAACTGGATAAAATTATGAACATTTACACATAGGTTGAGATGACAATTTATAATGTTGTGGGTGCGAATTGTGAAAACGGCTACAGGAAATAGATAAAATAAAACAGTTGCAATATGTAGGACGTATGTTAAGTTGTCCGTTTCATTACCAGTCCAATGAGCCAGGGGGTAATTATTAACAGGAAGTTCACTGAATCAGTTGCTTTGAATGTACATTATCACACACCAGGGGGCGCTGTTGTTTACTCTATATTCTTAGTACCCAGGGACAGGTCAAACTGTCCAAATGCTGAAGTTAAACTGAGCCCGTTATTTCATCATCTCATTGCTATTCTACAATCAGCGATTTGGATCTTAGCCAATCATGGCTGATGTTACATGTAATGTTTGGGAAGTACAAGTAATTATTAGAACACACACCATGTGAGTGGTCGGACTGAGAGTTATGTTGGGAGTCACCCTTTGATAGGGGGCGTGGACGTCTGTTGTTTCTCCCGGTTACAGTCGCAACTGGCGCAGTCAATTACTAGCACAAAGTAGAACTAATTCAACGAACTTCTGTACATAGCACAGGATATCTGCCAGGTGGAGTGCAGTCAACTACTACCCCTGGCCTGCAAGGATATAGATGTGTGAATCACGCAATGTTGCCAATAGAGCATGTTTGAGCAATAAGTAAACTCACCCTTTTTGTACACACGGGGAATCTGTTCAATCACAGTCCTACCTCCTTCGATATTGCCTGAAAATAAAATACAAATATCAGTGCTTATAATGCACTGCAAACACCGATACAAGACAACAACAGAATAAAAAAAAACCATATTTATTTGTTCTGTGTACATAATGTAATAGAGTAATAACTGACAAATCATACGAAAAACAAACAAAAATAATAACACAAGTTAAAGTATAAGACAGGAAACAAAGATCGTGATAATTTGGACGTTCACATATGTCATTATAAGCTCCCCCCACAAAGCTACCAATTCTAGCCCACCCAGCCTGATCACTTTCTCAAATTATAAGGCCACACACCAAATTACCCATTCTAATCCACCGAGCCTTCTAGCTTTGTGCCATTATAAGCTCCATCAAACAACCAAGTCTAATCCATCCAGCCAGATAACTAAGTCCGGCCATCAAACTACACTGTCTAACCCACAGGGCATTCATGGCAACACAGTCCCGTTACATGCCCTATACTGGTGCGGGAACGAAATTAATATTGGGGGAGCTAAGAGCCAGGGCTTTGATCAGCACCACTCCACTGTCGGATCATGACATCAGAAGACGGGATGCTGTTGATTATATTCTGCGGCAACTTTCAATATTTTTGAACCTCCCCAGAAACCTTTCATTGCATCCCCCTGAGGCTTACCAAAAACCCCACATTTAGGCTCAGACTCCTACTGGGGGAAGTACAATATGTCTGCTCCTCCAGCAAAATTCCTGGGGGGGCAGCTACAATCATTAAGTGCACCTGGTAAGGCTGGTATCAAGTAATTTACAAGCATGGGAAATAACACAAAAAGCCGTTATTTCAATGCTGATACTTGTATTTCCTTACATGTCTTAATGTAGGCTGGCTCAATTTGAATAACAGTATCTTCGTAACCATTTTGTCTGAGCGCTTCCATGAAATGCACAAAGTAGTCATCCTTCTTGCAATGGATTCTTTCAAGGAGTAAGTAAGCTGCCTTGGTAGGACCTTCCGTTCTTTCTCTGCACTGAATCAGCTCTTCATCTTCATTGCTACAGAAGATGACAGAGTTCAGACAAAACACAACATCAAAAGGGATCAGACCACAATTACACATCCTGCTGCACTTTAAATGGATGACTTAACTTTTATTTGTTCAACTGTGATACAAAATTAGCAGAAATATTAACTGTGGCATGTATCTGAGTAATTATGTTTATTTATTAGTTTATTTGTTCCTGTCTCCATTAATGATCTAAGGATTCCTAAACAAACTTGCTTTATACTTAGTGTTTTTTATTATATATAAAGCAGAATATATGCACTAGGGCTCTGACTACAAATGACATTGTTTCCTACCTTCATCAATACGGACATAACAATACATCAAACTATCAATGCATCACTATAGTCAACATGATTATGGTGTATTAATTTAATAATTATAGTTATTTTCAATAGTACACACAACTATAGTTGGTAAACGGATCAACAGATCTAATTGTGCCACACAAAACAGTGTTCAGACAAGCTTGTTCAATATCATTTTGTAACTGTACTTTGTTGTGTTATCGATATAACATGAACACTTGTTAGCCACTACAATGTCACTCTGGATTCACCAATCTGAGAATCTTGTGTTATCAATATAACATGAACACTCGTTAGCCACTACAATGTCACTCTGGATTCACCAATCTGAGAATCTTGTGTTATCAATATAACATCAACACTCGTTAGCCACTACAATGTCACTCTGGATTCACCAATCTGAGAATCTTGTGTTATCAATATAACATGAACACTCGTTAGCCACTACAATGTCACTCTGGATTCACCAATCTGAGAATCTTGTGTTATCAATATAACATCAACACTTGTTAGCCACTACAATGTCACTCTGGATTCACCAATCTGAGAATCTTGTGTTATCAATATAACATCAACACTTGTTAGCCACTACAATGTCACTCTGGATTCACCAATCTGAGAATCTTGTGTTATCAATATAACATCAACACTTGTTAGCCACTACAATGTCACTCTGGATTCACCAATCTGAGAATCTTGTGTTATCAATATAACAACAACACTTGTTAGCCACTACAATGTCACTCTGGATTCACCAATCTGAGAATCTTGTGTTATCAATATAACATGAACACTCGTTAGCCACTACAATGTCACTCTGGATTCACCAATCTGAGAATCTTGTGTTATCAATATAACATGAACACTCGTTAGCCACTACAATGTCACTCTGGATTCACCAATCTGAGAATCTTGTGTTATCAATATAACATGAACACTTGTTAGCCACTACAATGTCACTCTGGATTCACCAATCTGAGAATCTTGTGTTATCAATATAACATGAACACTCGTTAGCCACTACAATGTCACTCTGGATTCACCAATCTGAGAATCTTGTGTTATCAATATAACATGAACACTCGTTAGCCACTACAATGTCACTCTGGATTCACCAATTTGAGAATCTTGTGTTATCAATATAACATGAACACTCGTTAGCCACTACAATGTCACTCTGGATTCACCAATCTGAGAATCTTGTGTTATCAATATAACATGTACACTCGTTAGCCACTACAATGTCACTCTGGATTCACCAATCTGAGAATCTTGTGTTATCAATATAACATCAACACTTGTTAGCCACTACAATGTCACTCTGGATTCACCAATCTGAGAATCTTGTGTTATCAATATAACATCAACACTTGTTAGCCACTACAATGTCACTCTGGATTCACCAATCTGAGAAACTTGTGTTATCAATATAACATGAACACTCGTTAGCCACTACAATGTCACTCTGGATTCACCAATCTGAGAAACTTGTGTTATCAATATGACATCAACACTTGTTAGCCACTACAATGTCACTCTGGATTCACCAATCTGAGAATCTTGTGTTATCAATATAACATGAACACTTGTTAGCCACTACAATGTCACTCTGGATTCACCAATCTGAGAATCTTGTGTTATCAATATAACATCAACACTTGTTAGCCACTACAATGTCACTCTGGATTCACCAATCTGAGAATCTTGTGTTATCAATATAACATGAACACTTGTTAGCCACTACAATGTCACTCTGGATTCACCAATCTGAGAATCTTGTGTTATCAATATAACATCAACACTTTATTAGCCACTACAACGTCACTCTGGATTCACCAATCTGAGAATCTAGTGTTATCAATATAACATCAACACTTGTTAGCCACTACAATGTCACTCTGGATTCACCAATCTGAGAATCTTGTGTTATCAATATAACATGAACACTTGTTAGCCACTACAATGTCACTCTGGATTCACCAATCTGAGAATCTTGTGTTATCAATATAACATGAACACTCGTTAGCCACTACAATGTCACTCTGGATTCACCAATCTGAGAATCTTGTGTTATCAATATAACATGAACACTTGTTAGCCACTACAATGTCACTCTGGATTCACCAATCTGAGAATCTTGTGTTATCAATATAACATCAACACTTGTTAGCCACTACAATGTCACTCTGGATTCACCAATCTGAGAATCTTGTGTTATCAATATAACATCAACACTTGTTAGCCACTACAATGTCACTCTGGATTCACCAATCTGAGAAACTTGTGTTATCAATATAACATGAACACTCGTTAGCCACTACAATGTCACTCTGGATTCACCAATCTGAGAAACTTGTGTTATCAATATGACATCAACACTTGTTAGCCACTACAATGTCACTCTGGATTCACCAATCTGAGAATCTTGTGTTATCAATATAACATGAACACTCGTTAGCCACTACAATGTCACTCTGGATTCACCAATCTGAGAATCTTGTGTTATCAATATAACATGAACACTTTTTAGCCACTACAATGTCACTCTGGATTCACCAATCTGAGAATCTTGTGTTATCAATATAACATCAACACTTGTTAGCCACTACAATGTCACTCTGGATTCCCCAATCTGAGAATCTTGTGTTATCAATATAACATGAACACTCGTTAGCCACTACAATGTCACTCTGGATTCACCAATCTGAGAATCTTGAACACTTGTTAGCCACTACAATGTCACTCTGGATTCACCAATAAATCTTGTGTTATCAATATAACATGAACACTTGTTAGCCACTACAATGTCACTCTGGATTCACCAATCTGAGAATCTTGTGTTATCAATATAACATCAACACTCGTTAGCCACTACAATGTCACTCTGGATTCACCAATCTGAGAATCTTGTGTTATCAATATAACATGAACACTTGTTAGCCACTACAATGTCACTCTGGATTCACCAATCTGAGAATCTTGTGTTATCAATATAACATCAACACTTGTTAGCCACTACAATGTCACTCTGGATTCACCAATCTGAGAATCTTGTGTTATCAATATAACATCAACACTTGTTAGCCACTACAATGTCACTCTGGATTCACCAATCTGAGAATCTTGTGTTATCAATATAACATCAACACTTGTTTGCCACTACAATGTCACTCTGGATTCACCAATCTGAGAATCTTGTGTTATCAATATAACATGAACACTTGTTAGCCACTACAATGTCACTCTGGATTCACCAATCTGAGAATCTTGTGTTATCAATATAACATCAACACTTGTTAGCCACTACAATGTCACTCTGGATTCACCAATCTGAGAATCTTGTGTTATCAATATAACATGAACACTTGTTAGCCACTACAATATCACTCTGGATTCACCAATCTGAGAATCTTGTGTTATCAATATAACATGAACACTTGTTAGCCACTACAATGTCACTCTGGATTCACCAATCTGAGAATCTTGTGTTATCAATATAACATGAACACTTGTTAGCCACTACAATGTCACTCTGGATTCACCAATCTGAGAATCTTGTGTTATCAATATAACATGAACACTTGTTAGCCACTACAATGTCACTCTGGATTCACCAATCTGAGAATCTTGTGTTATCAATATAACATCAACACTTGTTAGCCACTACAATGTCACTCTGGATTCACCAATCTGAGAATCTTGTGTTATCAATATAACATCAACACTTGTTAGCCACTACAATGTCACTCTGGATTCACCAATCTGAGAATCTTGTGTTATCAATATAACATCAACACTTGTTAGCCACTACAATGTCACTCTGGATTCACCAATCTGAGAATCTTGTGTTATCAATATAACATCAACACTTGTTAGCCACTACAATGTCACTCTGGATTCACCAATCTGAGAATCTTGTGTTATCAATATAACATCAACACTTGTTAGCCACTACAATGTCACTCTGGATTCACCAATCTGAGAATCTTGTGTTATCAATATAACATCAACACTTGTTAGCCACTACAATGTCACTCTGGATTCACCAATCTGAGAATCTTGTGTTATCAATATAACATCAACAATTGTTAGCCACTACAATGTCACTCTGGATTCACCAATCTGAGAATCTTGTGTTATCAATATAACATCAACACTTGTTAGCCACTACAATGTCACTCTGGATTCACCAATCTGAGAATCTTGTGTTATCAATATAACATCAACACTTGTTAGCCACTACAATGTCACTTTGGATTCACCAATCTGAGAATCTTGTGTTATCAATATAACATCAACACTCGTTAGCCACTACAATGTCACTCTGGATTCACCAATCTGAGAATCTTGTGTTATCAATATGACATCAACACTTGTTAGCCACTACAATGTCACTCTGGATTCACCAATCTGAGAATCTTGTGTTATCAATATAACATGAACACTCGTTAGCCACTACAATGTCACTCTGGATTCACCAATCTGAGAATCTTGTGTTATCAATATAACATGAACACTTGTTAGCCACTACAATGTCACTCTGGATTCACCAATCTGAGAATCTTGTGTTATCAATATAACATGAACACTTGTTAGCCACTACAATGTCACTCTGGATTCACCAATCTGAGAATCTTGTGTTATCAATATAACATCGACACTCGTTAGCCACTACAATGTCACTCTGGATTCACCAATCTGAGAATCAACTGCTGCAAGCTAGGCCATGCTGCCACCTGTGTATTAACTATGGCTTGGGACTATTTTCTGGGGTATACACCATTCCGTGATACTATCACAATACTACTGCAATACTATGACAGTACCACAGAAGTATTGCAATAGTGACACAGTGGAAACTCTCTGTTGTGTCCTCACAACTTGCCCAAAGTGACTTCAATAGCAAGGTGACCATATTAGCAGGACTAATTCCCTACACTCTTCTGTTAACACATAATTTGGGACTGTCCTACCCTAAGATGACCTTAATTGTGTAGTGGCTGCATTACAGAAGTTTGATTGTACAGCTGTCACAGTAGTAAAATGATTCTCAATAATCACCATTCTTCATAAAAGTTCTCACTTAGCCTCCGACATTCCATCCGGTGTCTGGTCTGAAATTAAATGAAACATGAAGATATCAGTTAGAAAGATACAAAACTTACCTGAGACACTTTTTTGAAAGGAGATATGGAATGAGTTCACTTGGCTTGATATTGATTAGTGCTGGTTGAAAGATATCAAGTAGAGAGCGGAAGAGACTGTCATCTGTCTCACCCGCCGTGGCTTCCGTTCCCTCAAGCTTTCTCACCAGGTCGTAATATTCTGTCAAAATAGACACGCGCCAATTAACATTCCGCCAGATTCCTCTATTGCAGCTGAAAAGTTGTGGAAGGAAATATTCATGAGACCCAGTTCCATAAGGATAAGGATACTTTTATTACTTCCAACAGCACAGTAAGACAACACATTATTTAGCTGCACACACAAATGTTGAAATGCAAAACATACAGTGCAAATTTATATAAAATAAACAGAATATATATATATATAAAAGGACAGAAAACAAATAGCAAGAAACAGTCGCTGTGGGACGGGAGACTCCTGCTGAGATCACAGTTGCTGTGGGGTGGGAGACTCCTGCTGAGATCACAGATGCTGTGGGGTGGGAGACCCCTGCAGAGATCACAGTCGCTGTGGGCCAGGAGACCCCTGCAGAGATCACAGTCGCTGTGGGCCAGGAGACCCCTGCAGAGATCACAGTCGCTGTGGGCCAGGAGACCCCTGCAGAGATCACAGTCGCTGTGGGCCAGGAGACCCCTGCAGAGATCACAGTCGCTGTGGGCCAGGAGACCCCTGCAGAGATCACAGTCGCTGTGGGCCAGGAGACCCCTGCAGAGATCACAGTCGCTGTGGGCCAGGAGACCCCTGCAGAGATCACAGTCGCTGTGGGCCAGGAGACCCCTGCAGAGATCACAGTTGCTGTGGGCCAGGAGACTTCTGCTGAGATCACAGTTGCTGTGGGACAGGAGACTTCTGCTGAGATCACAGTTGCTGTGGGCCAGGAGACTTCTGCTGAGATCACAGTCGCTGTGGGCCAGGAGACCCCTGCAGAGATCACAGTTGCTGTGGGCCAGGAGACTTCTGCTGAGATCACAGTTGCTGTGGGACAGGAGACTTCTGCTGAGATCACAGTTGCTGTGGGCCAGGAGACTTCTGCTGAGATCACAGTCGCTGTGGGCCAGGAGACCCCTGCAGAGATCACAGTTGCTGTGGGCCAGGAGACTTCTGCTGAGATCACAGTTGCTGTGGGACAGGAGACTTCTGCTGAGATCACAGTTGCTGTGGGACAGGAGACTTCTGCTGAGATCACAGTTGCTGTGGGACAGGAGACCCCTGCTGAGATCACAGTCGCTGTGGGCCAGGAGACTTCTGCTGAGATCACAGTTCCTGTGGGCCAGGAGACCCCTGCTGAGATCACAGTCGCTGTGGGCCAGGAGACTTCTGCTGAGATCACAGTTGCTGTGGGACAGGAGACTTCTGCTGAGATCACAGTTGCTGTGGGGTGGGAGACCCCTGCTGAGATCACAGTTGCTGTGGGGTGGGAGACTCCTGCTGAGATCACAGTTGCTGTGGGGTGGGAGACTCTTGCTGAGATCACAGTTGCTGTGGGACAGGAGACTTCTGCTGAGATCACAGTTGCTGTGGGACAGGAGACTTCTGCTGAGATCACAGTTGCTGTGGGGCGGGAGACCCCTGCTGAGATCACAGTTGCTGTGGGGTGGGAGACTCCTGCTGAGATCACAGTTGCTATGGGGTGGGATACCCCTGCTGAGATCACAGTTGCTGTGGGGCGGGAGATCCCTGCTGAGATCACAGTTGCTGTGGGGTGGGAGACTCCTGCTGAGATCACAGTCGCTGTGGGGTGGGAGACCCCTGCTGAGATCACAGTTGCTGTGGGGTGGGAGACTCCTGCTGAGATCACAGTCGCTGTGGGGCGGGAGACCCCTGCTGAGATCACAGTTGCTGTGGGGTGGGAGACTCCTGCTGAGATCACAGTTGCTGTGGGGTGGGAGACCCCTGCTGAGATCACAGTTGCTGTGGGGTGGGAGACCCCTGCTGAGATCACAGTTGCTGTGGGGCGGGAGACTCCTGCTGAGATCACAGTTGCTGTGGGGTGGGAGACCCCTGCTGAGATCACAGTTGCTGTGGGGTGGGAGACTCCTGCTAAGATCACAGTTGCTGTGGGATGGGAGACTCCTGCTGAGATCACAGTTGCTGTGGGATGGGAGACTCCTGCTGAGATCACAGTTGCTGTGGGGTGGGAGACTCCTGCTGAGATCACAGTCGCAGTGGGGCGGGAGACCCCTGCTGAGATCACTGTTGCTGTGGGGTGGGAGACTCCTGCTGAGATCACAGTGGCTGTGGGGTGGGAGACCCCTGCTGAGATCACAGTTGCTGTGGGATGGGAGACTCCTGCTGAGATCACAGTTGCTGTGGGATGGGAGACTCCTGCTGAGATCACAGTTGCTGTGGGGTGGGAGACTCCTGCTGAGATCACAGTTGCTGTGGGACGGGAGACTCCTGTTGAGATTACAGTCGCTGTGGGGCGGGAGACCCCTGCTGAGATCACAGTTGCTGTGGGGTGGGAGACTCCTGCTGAGATCACAGTTGCTGTGGGGTGGGAGACCCCTGCTGAGATCACAGTTGCTGTGGGGTGGGAGACCCCTGCTGAGATCACAGTTGCTGTGGGGCGGGAGACTCCTGCTGAGATCACAGTTGCTGTGGGGTGGGAGATCCCTGCTGAGATCACAGTTGCTGTGGGGTGGGAGACTCCTGCTAAGATCACAGTTGCTGTGGGATGGGAGACTCCTGCTGAGATCACAGTTGCTGTGGGATGGGAGACTCCTGCTGAGATCACAGTTGCTGTGGGGTGGGAGACTCCTGCTGAGATCACAGTTGCTGTGGGACGGGAGACTCCTGTTGAGATTACAGTCGCTGTGGGGCGGGAGACTCCTGCTGAGATCACAGTTGCTGTGGGGCGGGAGACTCCTGTTGAGATTACAGTTGCTGTGGGGTGGGAGACTCCTGCTGAGATCACAGTCCCTGTGGGACGGGAGACTCCTGCTGAGATCACAATTGCTGTGGGGTGGGAGACTCCTGCTGAGTTCACAGTCCCTGTGGGACGGGAGACTCCTGCTGAGATCACAGTTGCTGTGGGGTGGGAGACTCCTGCTGAGATCACAGTTGCAATGGGACGGGAGACTCCTGTTGAGATTACAGTTGCTGTGGGACGGGAGACTCCTGCTGAGATCACAATTGCTGTGGGGTGGGAGACTCCTGCTGAGATCACAGTTGCTGTGGGGTGGGAGACTCCTGCTGAGATTACAGTTGCTGTGGGGTGGGAGACTCCTGCTGAGATCACAGTCGCTGTGGGATGGGAGACTCCTGCTGAGATCACAGTTGCTGTGGGGTGGGAGACTCCTGCTGAGATCACAGTTGCTGTGGGGTGGTAGACTCCTGTTGAGATTACAGTTGCTGTGGGGTGGGAGACTCCTGCTGAGATCACAGTCGCTGTGGGATGGGAGACTCCTGCTGAGATCACAGTTGCTGTGGGGTGGGAGACTCCTGCTGAGATCACAGTTGCTGTGGGGTGGGAGACTCCTGCTGAGATCACAGTTGCTGTGGGGTGGGAGACTCCTGCTGAGATCACAGTTGCTGTGGGGTGGGAGACTCCTGCTGAGATCACAGTTGCTGTGGGGTGGGAGACTCCTGTTGAGATTACAGTTGCTGTGGGGTGGGAGACTCCTGCTGAGATCACAGTTGCTGTGAGACGGGAGACTCCTGCTAAGATCACAGTTGCTGTGGGACGGGAGACTCCTGCTGAGATCACAGTTGCTGTGGGGTGGGAGACTCCTGTTGAGATAACAGTTGCTGTGGGGTGGGAGACTCCTGCTGAGATCACAGTTGCTGTGGGGTGGGAGACTCCTGTTGAGATCACAGTTGCTGTGGGACGGGAGACTCCTGCTGAGATCACAGTTGCTGTGGGACGGGAGACTCCTGCTGAGATCACAGTTGCTGTGGGATGGGAGACTCCTGTTGAGACCACAGTTGCTGTGGGGTGGGAGACTCCTGCTGAGATCACAGTTGCTGTGGGGTGGGAGACTCCTGTTGAGATTACAGTTGCTGTGGGGTGGGAGACTCCTACTGAGATCACAGTTGCTGTGGGGTGGGAGACTCCTGCTGAGATCACAGTTGCTGTGAGACGGGAGACCCTGCTGAGATCACAGTTGCTGTGGGATGGCAGACTCCTGTTGAGATTACAGTTGCTGTGGGGTGGGAGACTCCTGTTGAGATTACAGTTGCTGTGAGACGGGAGACTCCTGTTGTGATCACAGTTGCTGTGGGATGGGAGACTCCTGTTGAGATTACAGTTTCTGTGGGGTGGGAGACTCCTGCTGAGATTACAGTTGCTGTGAGACGGGAGACTCCTGCTGAGATCACAGTTGCTGTGGGACGGGAGACTCCTGCTGAGATCACAGTTGCTGTGGGATGGGAGACTCCTGTTGAGATTACAGTTTCTGTGGGGTGGGAGACTCCTGCTGAGATCACAGTTGCTGTGGGACGGGAGACTCCTGCTGAGATCACAGTTGCTGTGGGGTGGGAGACTCCTGCTGAGATCACAGATGCTGTGGGGTGGGAGACTCCTGCTGAGATCACAGTTGCTGTGGGGGTGGGATACTCCTGTTGAGATCACAGTTGCTGTGAGACGGGAGATTCCTGCTGAGATCACAGTTGCTGTGGGGTGGGAGTCTCCTGCTGAGATCACAGTTGCTGTGGGGTGGGAGTCTCCTGCTGAGATCACAGTTGCTGTGGGATGGGAGACTCCTGCTGAGATCACAGTTGCTGTGGGACGGGATACTCCTGCAGAGATCAAAGTTGCTGTGGGGCGGGAGATTCCTGCTGAGATCACAGTTGCTGTGGGGTGAGAGACTCCTGCTGAGATCACAGTTGCTGTGGGGTGGGAGACTCCTGCTGAGATCACAGTTGCTGTGGGGTGGGAGACTCCTACTGAGATCACAGTTGCTGTGGGGTGGGAGACTCCTGCTGAGATCACAGTTGCTGTGGGGTGGTAGACTCCTGTTGAGATTACAGTTGCTGTGGGGTGGGAGACTCCTGCTGAGATCACAGTTGCTGTGGGGTGGGAGACTCCTGCTGAGATCACAGTTGCTGTGGGGTGGGAGACTCCTGTTGAGATCACAGTTGCTGTGAGACGGGAGACTCCTGCGGAGATCACAGTTGCTGTGGGGTGGGAGACTCCTGTTGAGATTACAGTTGCTGTGGGGTGGGAGACTCCTGCTGAGATCACAGTTGCTGTGAGACGGGAGACTACTGCTGAGATCACAGTTGCTGTGGGGTGGGAGACTCCTGTTGAGATCACAGTTGCTGTGGGGCGGGAGACTACTGCTGAGATTACAGTTGCTGTGGGGTGGGAGACTCCTGTTGAGATCACAGTTGCTGTGGGGCGGGAGACTACTGCTGAGATCACAGTTGCTGTGGGGTGGGAGACTTCTGTTGAGATTACAGTTGCTGTGGGACGGGAGACTCCTGCTGAGATCACAGTTGCTGTGGGGTGGGAGACTCCTGTTGAGATCACAGTTGCTGTGGGGTGGGAGACTCCTGTTGAGATTACAGTTGCTGTGGGATGGGAGACTCCTGCTGAGATCACAGTTGCTGTGGGACGGGAGACTCCTGCTGAGATCACAGTTGCTGTGAGATGGGAGACTCCTGTTGAGATCACAGTTGCTGTGAGACGGGAGACTCCTGCTGAGATCACAGTTGCTGTGGGGTGGGAGACTCCTGTTGAGATTACAGTCGCTGTGGGGCGGGAGACTCCTGTTGAGATTACAGTTGCTGTGGGGTGGGAGACTCCTGCTGAGTTCACAGTCCCTGTGGGACGGGAGACTCCTGCTGAGATTACAGTCGCTGTGGGGCGGGAGACTCCTGTTGAGATCACAGTTGCTGTGGGACGGGAGACTCCTGTTGAGATTACAGTTGCTGTGGGGCGGGAGACTCCTGCTGAGATCACAGTTGCTGTGGGACAGGAGACTCCTGTTGAGATTACAGTCGATGTGGGGCAGGAGACTCCTGCTGAGATCACAGTTGCTGTGGGACGGGAGACTCCTGTTGAGATCACAGTTGCTGTGAGACGGGAGACTCCTGTTGAGATTACAGTCGCTGTGGGGCGGGAGACTCCTGCTGAGATCACAGTTGATCGCTATCTTAGGAGCCACCCAAAACAAAAATTCTTTATTTTGTTTCTAATCCTAAGTTTTATAAAGAAAAAAATTAAAATAATGATATGTGATAAACCTTTTTTATTGTCCATAAAAGGACGCCAGGTGGCAGTACCATAATTTCCATACAGGACATGTGGTGGCAGCAATTTTAGTTATTTATATTTTCCCTAAGATAATATTTTATGTGTCACAGATGATAAGAACAATCTGGCACATTTCATGGCTGCTCTGCCAACATGTGCAAGAAATTAAGCCTGTTTGTATTGATATTTGTTAAATGGCCAGTACAAATGAGATTTACAGATAGCCACGTGAGATGAACACTAAATGCCTAAATGTCTTACGCAAAATACATGAGGCTTGGTAGCTCTGTGGCAATATATACCAACTAAAACAGTGCTTCTGCACCAAGTCTCACTTTGCCGATTAATAATATAATAATAATGTTTTATTTCAGACAAAAGTCCATATGTACATACAATACAAGTAAATAAAAAAATTAAAAAATAAGTAATAAATAACTAAAATACAAAGATATAGATGCACATGAAATAAAAATAGATGGTTAATAAGATATATATAAAATGTGCATTCAACTTTAAGTATACAATTGGGTAGTCCAATATTTAAACATAGGACTTCTAAAATGTATATCAGTATAAAAATAATTCACAAAAAGTGGAATTTCAGACCGTTCAAGACGACATAATAAGCTATATATGGATGAACACATACGTTCATTAAACGATTTAACACAGTTTGTAGCAAACATAAAACTTGCACTGCAGCGTGATGACAAATTGTGTAAAATTCTAAAACTGTTGTTATAGGCAACAGTAATATCTTTCAAACTCTGTTGTTTAAATTTTCACCAAAGACTTGAGGTGTATATAGGACCACAGTAAGAGAGAAATAGTTAAGTTTTAATCGTAGAGCTGCAAAGGCGAAATTTTCGTGCTATGACGATTGCGTGAACCGGGAAGAGTGTCAAGCTTCAGAGTCTTACCACCAGATGGCACCACTTCATTTCCGTGACTGAGCCAGTATTTATGAATATAAGTAATGCTATATCAATATTATTATAAACTTGTGTTTCATATTATGCAATTTTGTCTTTAACAGTTTTTCATAAAATAATGTGTACAAAAAAGTTTACTATCAAGTTAGTTTACTATCAAGCTTTGCGTTACAAATACTGTTAATACAGAGGCAGCATCACATTGGCTAAATCTACCTTTCCTGCACGAAGTTCTCACCTAAATAACTTTGCTCTATGTGTTTGCTGAACACATGCATTCAGAACCAGAGTGTCAACAAAACATATACACCGGAATGACCGATGATTGTGTTCGACATTGACTTGATGAACCAGTGTGACATGAAATATTTTACCTTTTCCTCTAAGTGAATCAATGAATGCCTGAAACCATCCTGCATCATGACTCTTCAACAGTTGATCTACAAACAGCTCGGCGGCCTTCTTTTGTCCATGCGTATTTTCTTTCACTCGGATCTCTTCAGCTGTGAGTAAAATGGAATATCTTAAAGAATGAAATAGAGTGCATCGTAGATAAATTTGTTCCCTTCAAAAAACAAGGGAAACGGACCAGAAAGAAATACTTATCGAAAGAAGCCATTAGAAAAATTAAGTATAAACAAATGATGTGGAAGTCATATAGACGTACTGGCAATGACGAAGACTACAACATTTATAAAGAAGCACTAAACCAAGCTACAGCTGAAATTAGAAATTCAAAGAGAAGCTATGAACATAAATTAGCTTGTAATATAAAACATGACAGCAAGAGTTTTTATGCGTATGTTCGAAGCAAACAGAAAGTTCAGGATAAGGTCGGTCCTCTAGAAGATAGTGCTGGAAATATAATATCAGAAGGATTCTTAATGGCAGAAGACCTAAATGAGTATTTTAGTTCAGTGTTTACCAGAGAAGACACTAGTTCACTGCCAGTACCAGAGGCTAAGTTCAAGGGGGCAGAATCAGACTATTTAAGACAGTTAATTGTAACCCCAGAAATGGTAGCTAAGAAAATTAGGGCTATGAAGGAAAATAAATCACCTGGAGTGGATGGTATTCCACCCAAACTACTAGTGGAAATTGTAGAACAAATTAGCATACCGCTTGCAACAGTTTTCAACTTGTCATTAGAAGAGGGAGTGGTTCCTTTAGAATGGAAAGAAGCAAACATTATACCGTTATTTAAAAAAGGTTCGAGAAACAAGTCAAATAATTATAGACCAGTTAGTTTAACATCGGTGATTTGTAAATTATTAGAAAGACTAATTAAAGATCACATGGTGGATTTTCTTGTTAAACATAACTTGATAAACCCATCTCAACATGGGTTTCTAAAAGCGAGGTCATGCTTAACAAATATGTTATGTTTTTTGGAAGATATCACTAAGTGGGTAGATGATGGATCACCAGTAGATATCATCTACTTAGATTTTCAAAAAGCTTTCGACAAAGTGCCACATCAGAGATTACTGCTTAAACTAAAAGCCCATGGCATAGGAAATGGTATAATTAACTGGATAGAAAAATGGCTGATTGACAGAAGACAACGGGTAGTTGTTGATGGGGAGGCTTCAAACTGGAAATCAGTTTTGAGTGGGGTTCCACAGGGATCAGTACTGGGACCTATATTATTCTTAATATATATAAACGATTTGGACGATGATATAGCTAGCAAGGTGTTGAAATTTGCAGATGATACAAAAGTGTTTAGAAGGATTGAAAGTGATGGTGATAGACAGCATTTACAAGATGATATTGACAGGTTGATCAAATGGTCTGAAAAGTGGCAAATGTTGTTCAATTTTGGGAAATGTAAATGCCTCCACACAGGACATGGGAACGAATATGTAGAATATACAATGGGGGGAACTGTACTAAGTACTACTGTAAAAGAAAAAGACTTAGGGTTGACAATTAGTGCTGACCTGAAGGTTTCAGAGCAGTGTGGAATTGCAGCTTCAAAGGGAAATCAAATCCTTGGATTGATTAGGCGAAATATAGCATATAAAGAAAAAGAACTAATAATACCACTGTACAAAACAATAGTTAGGCCTCATTTAGAATATTGTATACAAACGTGGAGGCCATACCGCAAGAAGGACATAGATATGCTAGAAAGAGTACAGAGGAGAGCGACTAAAATGATACCAAAACTGAGGTATCTTAGTTATGAAAAACGCCTAAAAGAATGTGGTTTAACAACACTAGAGACCAGGAGATTGAGAGGAGATCAGATAGAAGTGTTTAAAATGTTGAATGGTTATGAAAATATTGATAGAAATATGTTTTTTTCAGTTAAGAAAGATAGAAAGACTAGAGGACATGAAGTTACATTAGTAAAGGAGCAGTGTAGATTAGACGTGAGAAAGTTCTCATTTTCACAAAGGACTGTGAATGAATGGAACAGATTATCTGATGATTGTGTGGGTGCTAGTAGTGTGAATATGTTTAAAAATAAAATCGACACATATCTCAGAAGGGCTGGATATATGTAGATAAAAGGGTTGGACTCTCGATAAGCCAAAGGGCTTCCTTGTCCACCTGCCATCTAGAGTTAATTCTCTGGATGGCAATCTTGTTAAATCTTGTTAAAATGGTTTGAAACATGAACTCTCAATGGCAACAACAATAACATCAGCAGCTATGATTGTAATGTGATGTTTTCGAGTACCAATTAACAACCACAGTACATTATAGTAACTAAATAAATGCTCTCGAAAGAAGAAGGGGGCTGCTCAATATTTTTCAAAAGGTTACGTTAATTTTTTTAGCCTCATCTGCACCCCCAGGCTCATCAATAATCTCCAATTGCACCCATCTTGAGGCTCACCCAAAAATTCACCTTCAAGCTCTCCAAAACCTTTCAATGGTACACCCCTTGAGGATTGCCAAAAACATCTTCACTCTCAAAAAACTTCAAACTGCTCCCAAAATTGCGCCCCTTTCACTGCACTGTTGACGACTTTTAGCAGCTTTGCGGATATGCATACCCCGTACGTATACGATGCGTTGACCGCCAGGGCGGTGATCTGGCGCTGTTTTCGTCCATTCGTTTATGGCCCTCGACCTTAATTAAATACCGTTCTCACCGTGTAGCTTTAATGTAGACACCGACGCGACCAAAGACGGCAGAAGTTCCGATGGTTTAATTTTGTCCACAATACTCTCCCTAAAAGCTATAATGATCAGCCTTTGGTTTTGAACTGTTACAACTTTCTGTTCCGCCATTTCACTGCATCGCACTGCGCTGTCTCGCCGATTGTGAACTGTTACTTTGCTTAGAAAGTCACAATTGTTGGCGAGTTTCGTTTTTTGGTAATCGAAAGAACACGGTTAACAAACAACAAGCCAATTTCCCGGAATATGCTGGGGGATTCCCCGTCACCATCATCTTTCGTTTCGGACGATCATGCAGCAAGTTTTTACAAAATGTGTGCATAATAAGTTGATAGAATTACACACGCACGACTTTAAAGACACATTACAATGCATATTATCAGTTTTGTTTTTTATTCACAGTAAACTACAACAGAAATGTGAAAAACTGACGTTGACATCACGAACAGACAGTGGTATTTCCCACAATGTATTTTAAGCGATGACGACAGTTCAGTACACGCGCCACCTACCGGCATATGTTAGGTGTATTTATTCGTGCCTACCCGCTACGTGCCGCTGACCTTCGTTGAAGCAACAGCCTGGTGCCCAGTTCACCATGTGGCGCCACTCACATATCCTTTCAGTGGTTTGCGTATATGGATTGGCGTATATAAACTGCAACAAAAACTACCAGCTTGACGGTAATCGCATTTGTGACAAGAGTATGGGAAGACGCTATTCTGTCTGTCAGTCTTTAGATAGATTGAAATGTTATAGCAGGCGAAATACTCGAAAACGAAGACAATATAAAATATGAATATATTATAATATACTGATCAATTCATATCTTTATTACTTTCAATATCCCCAGTATCTAACAGCGTAGAAATTACATTGTGAGACTTTCCATGTTTTGAATAGGATATATGCAAATATAACCAGTCAATCAACATGTCCCATACATCATATACTATTTGTTCTCAAACTTTGTTCACACACACACGTACGCACGCACGCATGCCCGCACGCACGCACGCAGACACACACGTACACACACACGCCCCCCCACACACACGCATACACCCACACACACACACACACACACACACACACACACACACACACACACACACACACACACACACACACACACACACACACACACACACACACACACAAAGTATGGTCAAATAACCAAATTATATAGTACATACAGTGTCTTAAAAACAAATTATATTGTCCGTACAGTTTCTTTCACGTACACACACACTCACACGCCCCCACACACACACGCACACACCCACACACACACACACACACACACACACACACACACACACACACACACACACACACACACACATACACACATACATACACACACCAAGTATGGTCAAATAACCAAACTATATAGTACATACAGTGTCTTAAAAACAAATTATATTGTCCGTACAGTTTCTTAAAAACAAATGGTAGTTTAACTTAAACTGCAACTTTAAATTCACTCTTTGGCCGACCCAACGGTTTGTCTGTGCCAATGCGTGTTGGTGCGTTTCCAATTTCGCACACCTTATACTGATGAACTCGCTGTAGTACGGCTTGGACTCGCCACAATATACGTATTCTGACAGCGCCGTGCAGCAACACGACCGGGAAAGCGAATTGTTATTAATCAGTAGTTTATTTTTCTTAGACTACATAGTTAATTATAATCGCATTGATTGTTCATATAATTGGTGTTGCCTTCATGTTGGACTGATGTTAGTCTGCCGCTATGCTCCAACGCCAATGCGATGGCAATACGAATACATAAGATACATTTATGAACATTCTATTAGTTGACAATTGTGCGTACACTATCACGAATATAAGTGTAAATGAATTCACTCTTTGCTGAACTTTTACATTTGAAACTGGCAATGATGTGACTATAAATTCTCATGATTAGTTGCTGTGAAAAGAAAAAAAGGAAAGCGACGACATTATTAATCAGCATTTTACGCCGTATTAAATCAATAAATTACGCAGTCAACTGATACATTTTGTTACGTTGATTCGTGCACCAGGTGCCGAAAGACATATATAGAATAACGCTCATATAAAATGCATCCGTCTAGCTCTAGGCCTGGACGGGCCGCCATGAAACATGTGGCCATTGTTTCGCCGACTATAGTAGGAGATTAAAAAAACGCGACAGATTACGTGGAAATTAACTAAGCTTTCCATGCGGGAATATATAGTCACAACATAGTCAGCTCAAAATGTCGAATTTCGGTGGAGAGTGAATTTAACGCCAATAGACACTCGTGACAGCGTACGCAAAATGTACAGTTATTATTTTTTATGAATTAATTATATTTGTGTAGCTTACGTTGTGGCCTGCGTTTTGCCCCGTGCTAATACAGCTACCCCTAGGCCAATACGAATATCACCAATCAATAATATATATAGGTACCATACGAGAATGCGCCAACTCACTGTGGGACATAAAACAAATTCAGCTATATCTAAACGGTCGCACTCAAACTTGGGGCCAAATTGAAACGGGCCCTCGCAAATTGTGAGTCAGCCGGAAACGCTACCACGCATCTAGATTCGGACAATATAGGAACCGCTCCACAACACATATCAGACCAAACTTGCACAATTCTAACTAAAACGGTCTAACTGAAATGTGCTAGACTAAAACGTCGTTACACGGAAGGAATCCGGTGCGACGCACGGAAAAGCTCTTCTTCAGTTTGTATAATTACACAAGTGTCCACATCATTAACTTTTTAGTAACACGTTCCACCTCAATTTGGAAGAGCGAATAGATAATAGTGTTTAAAATATTATTAAAACTTAAGAACGCCATAGTTGTCTGACAATTTCCGAAAAGTTATATTGAGTAAGCAGTGAAAGAAAACATATTTCCCATTTCAATCACACATTCCCGAAAATGGAGAGAATACGTGCTGTTGTGAACAAGGTGAACTGGTCAAGTAGAGAGAAGACGTTCAGTCAAGGACGAGGTGAACTGATCAAGTTGAGAGAAGGCGTGCTGTTGTGAACAAGGTGAACTGATCAACCAGAGAGAAGGCGTGGTGCCATGGACGAGGTGATCTGATCAAGTAGATAGAAGGTCTACTGGCATGGACGAGGTGAACTAATCAAGTAGAGAGAAGGCGTGCTGTCGTTGACGTGGTGAACTGGTCAAGTAGACAGAAGGTGTGTTGTCGTGGACAAAGTGAACTGATCAAGTAGAGAGAAGGCGTGCTGCCATAGACGAGGTGAACTGATCAAGCAGAGAGAAGTTGTGCTGTCGTGGACGAGGTGAACTGTTCAAGTAGAGAGAAGGTCTCCTGGCATAGGCGAGGTGAACTGATCAAGTAGAGAGAAGGCGTGTTGTGGTGGATAAGATAAATTTATCAAGTCCAGAAAAGACACGTTGTTATATGGATACGGACTATTAAAAACAAATGGTAGTTTATCTTAAACTACAACTTTAAATTCACTCTTTGGCCGACCCAACGGTGTGTCTGTGCCAATGCGTGTTGGTGCGTTTCCAATTTCGCACACATTATACTGATGAACTCGCTGTAGTACGGCTTGGACTCGCCACAATATACGTATTCTGACAGCGCCGTGCAGCAACACGACCGGGAAAGCGAATTGTTATTAATCAGTAGTTTATTTTTCTTAGACTACATAGTTAATTATAATCGCATTGATTGTTCATATAATTGGTGTTGCCTTCATGTTGGACTGATGTTAGTCTGCCGCTATGCTCCAACGCCAATGCGATGGCAATACGAATACATAAGATACATTTATGAACATTCTATTAGTTGACAATTGTGCGTACACTATCACGAATATAAGTGGAAATGAATTCACTCTTTGCTGAACTTTTACATTTGAAACTGGCAATGATGTGACTATAAATTCTCATGATTATTTGCTGTGAAAAGAAAAAAAGGAAAGCGACGACATTATTAATCAGCATTTTACGCCGTATTAAATCAATAAATTACGCAGTCAACTGATACATTTTGTTACGTTGATTCGTGCACCAGGTGCCGAAAGACATATATAGAATAACGCTCATATAAAATGCATCCGTCTAGCTCTAGGCCTGGACGGGCCGCCATGAAACATGTGGCCATTGTTTCGCCGACTATAGAAGGAGATTAAAAAAACTCGACAGATTACGTGGAAATTAACTAAGCTTTCCACGCGGGAATATATAGTCACAACATAGTCAGCTCAAAATGTCGAATTTCGGTGGAGAGTGAATTTAACGCCAATAGACACTCGTGACAGCGTACGCAAAATGTACAGTTATTATTTGTTATGAATTAATTATATTTGTGTAGCTTACGTTGTGGCCTGCGTTTTGCCCCGTGCTAATACAGCTATCCCTAGGCCAATACGAATATCACCAATCAATAACATATATAGGTACCATACGACAATGCGCCAACTCACTGTGGGACATAAAACAAATTCAGCTGTATCTAAACGGTCGCACTCAAACTTGGGGCCAAATTGAAACGGGCCCACGCAAATTGTGAGTCAGCCGGAAACGCAACCACGCATCTAGATTCGGACAATATAGGAACCGCTCCACAACACATATCAGACCAAACTTGCACGATTCTAACTAAAACGGTCTAACTGAAATGTGCTAGACTAAAACGTCGTTACACGGAAGGAATCCGGTGCGACGCACGGAAAAGCTCTTCTCCAGTTTGTATAATTACACAAGTGTCCACATCATTAACTTTTTAGTAACACGTTCCACCTCAGTTTGGAAGAGCGAATAGATAATAGTGTTTAAAATATTATTAAAACTTAAGAACGCCATAGTTGTCTGACAATTACCGAAAAGTTATATTGAGTAAGCAGTGAAAGAAAACATGACTGGAGGAGTGCCATGGTCAGACTGCACGATTTCTTTGCACTCCTCGATTTGGGGGTGAGAATGTAAGAGAAATGCTCTGAAAGGTCCCGTGTTTTTGCTGAAGTGAACAAGGTCGACTAGTGGACACTCAGGAACGCGGTGGGTGTTAAATTGTGATATTTTCTTGAGCTTGCACGCCGGTAAAATATATCGGATCGTGTAACAACCATATTGTCGCCCACGACACGCTCAAAACCGCCAACGTTTGCTGCTTAGCCTGTGATTAGACCCTACTATTGCGTAACAGACAACCACCAGCAACAATGAGCAAGAAGAGACCGACCTCGACCACCGTTGAACTTGTAGAACAAATCAAGCTAGCGCTAAGTGACGATGACCTAATCGCGGCCCTATCTACCCGGATTGCTACAATAGTTGCTGACAAAATAAATAGAAGGCTCGAAAATCTTGAAAAGGAGTTGACAGACAAGGATGCACGAATTGAACAACTTGAGCAAGCTGTTGATAATCTGGAGCAGTACAGCCGTCGGTCCTCGGTGCGCATTACAGGAATAGTTGAAAACAAAGACGGTGAACAAATTGATAAGATTATCACTGACTTGTTTAACGATATGGACGTGCCATTAAAAATGGACCATATCAACAGGGCCCATAGGATTGGGCCAAGAAAATCCGCCACAAACAAAAACCACTCGCGCCAAATAATAGTCCAGTTCAAAGACTATAAATCGAAGAATGACTTCATTAAAGCTCGAAAACGGCTACGCACTAAACGATCAAATGTCTACATATCGGAAGATCTCACCCAGAAGAGAGCAAGACTACTGTTCTTGTGCCGGACATTAAAGAAACAGCACAAGATTCTCGACTGTTGGTCGTATGATGGAAGGATTGTCATAAAGGACCTAAAGGGAACAATCAAAACCGTCAGTCGAGATGATGAACTAAATGCACTGTAATTGCGTTGGACATTGGCCCAAGTCACGGTGGATATTTTGTATCTCTAGTCGGCCTATCATGGTGCTTGTTCACATAGGGACTGTACCATTCATGGACTCATTCATGGACACCTTCGTATTCTACATATGGTTCGTGTCTTATTTAATTACTCATATATACTTTATTATTATATGTTATCGATACATATCATGTATTCTAACTAACCTACTACAACTTAACAGATGTCACATAACGTTGTTTTTTATAAAACGGTCTGTAAATGTTATATGCAGCTATAGAAGCATTATTGTGTACCGTGTGAATATGTATGTATATACTGCATTTCATTGCTATGAGCCAATTACGTAATACTACCTTAGGTGATGTACAAGATTATGAAACTGGCAATGCTGCAATGCGGAATATAGATCCCGATTGTAATTTACTCACAACAGATAGCTTTGTAAATACTAAATATTATCTTGAGGATGATATAAATGAAGTTATAACAAGAAATAATATCTCTGATGAAGAGTTTTCACTTATGCATTTAAATATCCGTAGCTTGCCAAAGAACATTAGCAAATTGGGTGATTTCTTGTCACTGATCGATAACAGGTTCTCGGTCATCGGTCTAAGCGAAACTTTGTTACATAATGACAATCTTGATCTGTATGAATTGCCAGAGTACAAAAGTATACATTTGACTAGGCCCTCCAAGAAGGGAGGTGGTGTATCCTTATATGTTCGTAAGTCCCTTGAGTGTACTGAATTACCAGAAATGAGTGTCATAACTGAATATCTGGAATGCGTTTTTATTGAAATCAAGACTCGGTCTAAGACATGCAATAACAAAACAACTGTAGGTGTTGTCTATCGACCACCTAATACAAACATTACTGCTTTCACAGAACATGTTATCAATATTATACAAACTCTCAAGGTTGATAATAAACAGTGTTACATAATGGGTGACTTTAACATTAATCTACTTAATTATGGTAGTCACACGGAAACTCAAGATTACATAGATGCAATGTTCCAACAGGCATTTATACCCCTTATCAGCAAGCCTACTAGAATAACAGCAACAACTGCCACTGTCATCGATAATATATACAGCAATGATTTAATTGGTGCAAATTATCAATTGCATGGAATAATATATACAGATATTTCTGACCACCTACCAATATTTTTGCTCACTAAACATACTGATAGCACAAAGGTAGAAATGACAATAGCGACTAGAATATATAATGCGCAGACTACTGCTACATTCAAAGAGAGTATAGATAAAATATGCTGGGATGACGTTTATGCATGCAGAGATCCACAAGAATATTATTCTGTATTCATTAATGAGATATTAGTTGCATACAATAATTCATTTCCGTTAGCTAACACAACTATTAGGAAAAGAAAACAAAAACCGTGGATTACTATGGGACTCCGACACTCCATTAGAACTAAAAACAAATTGTATATGTATTACTTGAAAAAAACGACTGTCTTCAATGAAACTAATTATAAAAGATATAGAAATAAAATAAATTGTCTTATTACTGTAGCAGAAAGAGAATACTATCGACATGAGCTTCAACAGCACAAGGGTAATTTAAAAAAAACCTGGATAGTCTTAAAGAGTATTATAGGAAGGAAGCATTTTTATCTAATGACAAATTACTAATTGACGGTAAATTAACAAAACAAAAAAAAATGCATAGCTAATATATTTAATGAATATTTTACAAGTATAGGTCCAGAACTGGCTGATAAAATACCAGTCATATCAGAGAGACCTGATGACTACCTTCAAGGAGTCTATAAAAATTCAATGTATTTGTCGCCAACCACACCAGATGAGATAAAGGGAATTATTAAGAATTTTAAAAACTCTAGTCCTGGATGGGATGGCATAAAACCTATTATTGTCAAACAGGCCTTCTCCAACCTACTTGATCCTTTAAGTTACATTGTAAATTTATCATTTGATCAAGGATATGTTCCCGATCAACTAAAAATAGCTGATATAGTTCTTGTTTTAAAAAATGGCGATACATCATTAATTAATAATTACAGGCCTATTTCTGTCTTGCCTGTATTTTCAAAGGTTTTTGAAAGATTAATGTACAATAGATTAATGAATTACATAATGAAACATAACATCTTGTCTAATTCCCAATTTGGATTTAGGAAAGGATATTCTACTGATATGGCTATTTCACTGCTAATTGACAAAATTAGTAAGGCAATTGATGCCAAAGAGCACGTAATTGGGTTATTTCTGGATTTAGCCAAAGCCTTTGATACCGTTAATCATAATATATTATTGAGAAAATTAACACATTATGGAATCAGAGGAAATACACTCCAATGGATTCGTAACTTTTTAAGTAACAGACAACAACGAGTAAAATTCTATGGAACAAAATCTTCCCTTAAAAACATAACATGTGGTGTTCCGCAGGGTTCAATTCTGGGACCTTTACTCTTTCTTATCTATATAAATGATTTATCTACTTTATCTGACACAACGTTTACCATTATGTTTGCTGATGACACGAGCATCTTTATACAAGGCAACAATATAGATGAAATGGAAAATGTTTTGAACTCTGAAATAAAAAAACTATCTTTATGGCTTAACATTAATAAACTTTCTTTGAATATACAGAAAACTCACACAGTGACCTTTAGTAATACGATCAGTATAAGAGAGAGGTGTAATAACATTTGCATAGACGGCATACAAATTAACACTGTACATGAGATAAAGTTTTTGGGTTTGCTTATAAATAATACATTGAATTGGAGCACACACATTAAATATATATCAAATAAAATTTCTAAGAATATTGGTATTATAAAAAAGGTGACAAACAAATTAGATAACAAATCATTGTTAAACCTGTATTACATGTTTATATACCCATATATTACTTATTGTAATGTCGTCTGGGGAAGGGCCCCGAATATATACCTTGCTAAAATTCATTTACTCCAAAAACGAGTTTTGCGTGTAATAAGTCATGTAGGATTTATTGAACATACGCAGCCTTTATTTACATCTTATCAAATAATGAATATTTATGACGTAAATAAATATTTATGCTGTATTCTAATGTACAAGCATAATAGGGGTATGTTGCCAGATATATATCATGATGTATTTGTCCTGCAAATATCCACACATAAATATAATACAAGACAGGAAGTAACATATAAAATACCATACTGCAAGACTAATTGTAGACAACTGTCTTTGGCTTATGTTGGTCCTAAAATCTGGAATACATTTATTACAAATAACTATTTACAATATTGTACATCTATTCATATGTTCAAACAAAGGACCAAGCGTCTAATTCTAGCAAACATATGCTAAATGCTGCTTTAATGTAATTTTGTCATGTTAAGATGTACCCGGTGTTCAGTGTTAGGTACTCGTATAATGTTGTCGTGTTAAGATGTACCTGGTGTTCAGTGTTACGGTACTCGTGTAATGTTGTCATGTCAAGATGTACCTGGTGTTCAGTGTTACGGTACTCGCATAATGATGTCATGTTAAGATGTACCTGATGTTCAGACTTACGGTACTCGTATAATGCATTATTAAATAAATTGTTAGTTTATTATGAAGATGTTTTTTTTTGTTTTTTTTTTACACGAATCATATATTTCATTGCATATATGACATGAGTAAGGAACACAAGCAATGTGTTGCTTCGTTCCATTTGATACGTAATGTATACATGTTTCATATTACTGCTACATCTGTGATATACTTAACATTATGTATCAATAAAGATTATTATTATTATTATATATTTCCCATTTCAATCACACATTCCCGAAAATGGAGAGAATACGTGCTGTTGTGAACAAGGTGAACTGGTCAAGTAGAGAGAAGACGTTCAGTCAAGGACGAGGTGAACTGATCAAGTTGAGAGAAGGCGTGCTGTTGTGAACAAGGTGAACTGATCAACCAGAGAGAAGGCGTGGTGCCATGGAAGAGGTGAACTGATCAAATAAATAGAAGGTCTACTGGCATGGACGAGGTGAACTAATCAAGTAGAGAGAAGGCGTGCTGTCGTTGACGTGGTGAACTGGTCAAGTAGACAGAAGGTGTGTTGTCGTGGACAAAGTGAACTGATCAAGTAGAGAGAAGGCGTGCTGCCATAGACGAGGTGAACTGATCAAGCAGAGAGAAGTTGTGCTGTCGTGGACGAGGCGAACTGATCAAGTAGAGAGAAGGTCTCCTGGCATAGGCGAGGTGAACTGATCAAGTAGAGAGAAGGCGTGTTGTGGTGGATGAGATAAATTTATCAAGTCCAGAAAAGACACGATGTTATGGGCGAGATTAAATGATCACCTGAGCAAAGGTTGTTGTATCTGTCGGGAATTGCCCTTTGTTTATTACCTTTCACGTCATTGATGTCATTAGATAGAGGCGGTGTGACGCTCATGTAAAATTCATGCATCTAAATTTGTCTCGGCCAGGTGTTGTCACGCTATATGGATACGGACTATTAAAAACAAATGGTAGTTTATCTTAAACTACAACTTTAAATTCACTCTTTGGCCGACCCAACGGTGTGTCTGTGCCAATGCGTGTTGGTGCGTTTCCAATTTCGCACACATTATACTGATGAACTCGCTGTAGTACGGCTTGGACTCGCCACAATATACGTATTCTGACAGCGCCGTGCAGCAACACGACCGGGAAAGCGAATTGTTATTAATCAGTAGTTTATTTTTCTTAGACTACATAGTTAATTATAATCGCATTGATTGTTCATATAATTCGTGTTGCCTTCATGTTGGACTGATGTTAGTCTGCCGCTATGCTCCAACGCCAATGCGATGGCAATACGAATACATAAGATACATTTATGAACATTCTATTAGTTGACAATTGTGCGTACACTATCACGAATATAAGTGGAAATGAATTCACTCTTTGCTGAACTTTTACATTTGAAACTGGCAATGATGTGACTATAAATTCTCATGATTATTTGCTGTGAAAAGAAAAAAAGGAAAGCGACGACATTATTAATCAGCATTTTACGCCGTATTAAATCAATAAATTACGCAGTCAACTGATACATTTTGTTACGTTGATTCGTGCACCATGTGCCGAAAGACATATGTAGAGTAACGCTCATATAAAATGCATCCGTCTAGCTCTAGGCCTGGACGGGCCGCCATGAAACATGTGGCCATTGTTTCGCCGACTATAGTAGGAGATTTAAAAAACGCGACAGATTACGTGGAAATTAACTAAGCTTTCCATGCGGGAATATATAGTCACAACATAATCAGCTCAAAATGTCGAATTTCGGTGGAGAGTGAATTTAACGCCAATAGACACTCGTGACAGCGTACGCAAAATGTTCAGTTATTATTTTTTATGAATTAATTATATTTGTGTAGCTTACGTTGTGGCCTGCGTTTTGCCCCGTGCTAATACAGCTACCCCTAGGCCAATACGAATATCACCAATCAATAACATATATAGGTACCGTACGAGAATGCGCCAACTCACTGTGGGACATAAAACAAATTCAGCTATATCTAAACGGTCGCACTCAAACTTGGAGCCAAATTGAAACGGGCCCACGCAAATTGTGAGTCAGCCGGAAACGCAACCACGCATCTAGATTCGGACAATATAGGAACCGCTCCACAACACATATCAGACCAAACTTGCACAATTCTAACTAAAACGGTCTAACTGAAATGTGCTAGACTAAAACGTCGTTACACGGAAGGAATCCGGTGCGACGCACGGAAAAGCTCTTCTTCAGTTTGTATAATTACACAAGTGTCCACATCATTAACTTTTTAGTAACACGTTCCACCTCAGTTTGGAAGAGCGAATAGATAATAGTGTTTAAAATATTATTAAAACTTAAGAACGCCATAGTTGTCTGACAATTACCGAAAAGTTATATTGAGTAAGCAGTGAAAGAAAACATATTTCTCATTTCAATCACACATTCCCGAAAATGGAGAGAATACGTGCTGTTGTGAACAAGGTGAAATGGTCAAGTAGAGAGAAGACGTTCAGTCAAGGACGAGGTGAACTGATCAAGTTGAGAGAAGGCGTGCTGTTGTGAACAAGGTGAACTGATCAACCAGAGAGAAGGCGTGGTGCCATGGAAGAGGTGAACTGATCAAGTAGATAGAAGGTCTACTGGCATGGACGAGGTGAACTAATCAAGTAGAGAGAAGGCGTGCTGTCGTTGACGTGGTGAACTGGTCAAGTAGACAGAAGGTGTTTTGTCGTGGACAAAGTGAACTGATCAAGTAGAGAGAAAGCGTGCTGCCATAGACGAGGTGAACTGATCAAGCAGAGAGAAGTTGTGCTGTCGTGGACGAGGTGAACTGATCAAGTAGAGAGAAGGTCTCCTGGCATAGGCGAGGTGAACTGATCAAGTAGAGAGAAGGCGTGTTGTGGTGGATGAGATAAATTTATCAAGTCCAGAAAAGACACGATGTTATGGGCGAGATTAAATGATCACCTGAGCAAAGGTTGTTGTATCTGTCGGGAATTGCCCTTTGTTTATTACCTTTCACGTCATTGATGTCATTAGATAGAGGCGGTGTGACGCTCATGTAAAATTCATGCATCTAAATTTGTCTCGGCCAGGTGTTGTCACGCTATATGGATACGGACTATTAAAAACAAATGGTAGTTTATCTTAAACTACAACTTTAAATTCACTCTTTGGCCGACCCAACGGTGTGTCTGTGCCAATGCGTGTTGGTGCGTTTCCAATTTCGCACACATTATACTGATGAACTCGCTGTAGTACGGCTTGGACTCGCCACAATATACGTATTCTGACAGCGCCGTGCAGCAACACGACCGGGAAAGCGAATTGTTATTAATCAGTATTTTATTTTTCTTAGACTACATAGTTAATTATAATCGCATTGATTGTTCATATAATTCGTGTTGCCTTCATGTTGGACTGATGTTAGTCTGCCGCTATGCTCCAACGCCAATGCGATGGCAATACGAATACATAAGATACATTTATGAACATTCTATTAGTTGACAATTGTGCGTACACTATCACGAATATAAGTGGAAATGAATTCACTCTTTGCTGAACTTTTACATTTGAAACTGGCAATGATGTGACTATAAATTCTCATGATTATTTGCTGTGAAAAGAAAAAAAGGAAAGCGACGACATTATTAATCAGCATTTTACGCCGTATTAAATCAATAAATTACGCAGTCAACTGATACATTTTGTTACGTTGATTCGTGCACCATGTGCCGAAAGACATATGTAGAGTAACGCTCATATAAAATGCATCCGTCTAGCTCTAGGCCTGGACGGGCCGCCATGAAACATGTGGCCATTGTTTCGCCGACTAGAGTAGGAGATTTAAAAAACGCGACAGATTACGTGGAAATTAACTAAGCTTTCCCCGCGGGAATATATAGTCACACCATAATCAGCTCAAAATGTCGAATTTCGGTGGAGAGTGAATTTAACGCCAATAGACACTCGTGACAGCGTGCGCAAAATGTTCAGTTATTATTTTTTATGAATTAATTATATTTGTGTAGCTTACGTTGTGGCCTGCGTTTTGCCCCGTGCTAATACAGCTACCCCTAGGCCAATACGAATATCACCAATCAATAACATATATAGGTACCATACGACAATGCGCCAACTCACTGTGGGACATAAAACAAATTCAGCTATATCTAAACGGTCGCACTCAAACTTGGGGCCAAATTGAAACGGGCCCACGCAAATTGTGAGTCAGCCGGAAACGCAACCACGCATCTAGATTCGGACAATATAGGAACCGCTCCACAACACATATCAGACCACACTGGCACAATTCTAACTAAAACGGTCTAACTGAAATGTGCTAGACTAAAACGTCGTTACACGGAAGGAATCCGGTGCGACGCACGGAAAAGCTCTTCTTCAGTTTGTATAATTACACAAGTGTCCACATCATTAACTTTTTAGTAACACGTTCCACCTCAGTTTGGAAGAGCGAATAGATAATAGTGTTTAAAATATTATTAAAACTTAAGAACGCCATAGTTGTCTGACAATTACCGAAACGTTATATTGAGTAAGCAGTGAAAGAAAACATATTTCCCATTTCAATCACACATTCCCGAAAATGGAGAGAATACGTGCTGTTGTGAACAAGGTGAACTGGTCAAGTAGAGAGAAGACGTTCAGTCAAGGACGAGGTGAACTGATCAAGTTGAGAGAAGGCGTGCTGTTGTGAACAAGGTGAACTGATCAACCAGAGAGAAGGCGTGGTGCCATGGAAGAGGTGAACTGATCAAGTAGATAGAAGGTCTACTGGCATGGACGAGGTGAACTAATCAAGTAGAGAGAAGGCGTGCTGTCGTTGAAGTGGTGAACTGGTCAAGTAGACAGAAGGTGTGTTGTCGTGGACAAAGTGAACTGATCAAGTAGAGAGAAGGCGTGCTGCCATAGACGAGGTGAACTGATCAAGCAGAGAGAAGTTGTGCTGTCGTGGACGAGGTGAACTGATCAAGTAGAGAGAAGGTCTCCTGGCATAGGCGAGGTGAACTGATCAAGTAGAGAGAAGGCGTGTTGTGGTGGATGAGATAAATTTATCAAGTCCAGAAAAGACACGATGTTATGGGCGAGATTAAATGATCACCTGAGCAAAGGTTGTTGTATCTGTCGGGAATTGCCCTTTGTTTATTACCTTTCACGTCATTGATGTCATTAGATAGAGGCGGTGTGACGCTCATGTAAAATTCATGCATCTAAATTTGTCTCGGCCAGGTGTTGTCACGCTATATGGATACGGACTATTAAAAACAAATGGTAGTTTATCTTAAACTACAACTTTAAATTCACTCTTTGGCCGACCCAACGGTGTGTCTGTGCCAATGCGTGTTGGTGCGTTTCCAATTTCGCACACATTATACTGATGAACTCGCTGTAGTACGGCTTGGACTCGCCACAATATACGTATTCTGACAGCGCCGTGCAGCAACACGACCGGGAAAGCGAATTGTTATTAATCAGTATTTTATTTTTCTTAGACTACATAGTTAATTATAATCGCATTGATTGTTCATATAATTCGTGTTGCCTTCATGTTGGACTGATGTTAGTCTGCCGCTATGCTCCAACGCCAATGCGATGGCAATACGAATACATAAGATACATTTATGAACATTCTATTAGTTGACAATTGTGCGTACACTATCACGAATATAAGTGGAAATGAATTCACTCTTTGCTGAACTTTTACATTTGAAACTGGCAATGATGTGACTATAAATTCTCATGATTATTTGCTGTGAAAAGAAAAAAAGGAAAGCGACGACATTATTAATCAGCATTTTACGCCGTATTAAATCAATAAATTACGCAGTCAACTGATACATTTTGTTACGTTGATTCGTGCACCATGTGCCGAAAGACATATGTAGAGTAACGCTCATATAAAATGCATCCGTCTAGCTCTAGGCCTGGACGGGCCGCCATGAAACATGTGGCCATTGTTTCGCCGACTATAGTAGGAGATTTAAAAAACGCGACAGATTACGTGGAAATTAACTAAGCTTTCCCCGCGGGAATATATAGTCACAACATAATCAGCTCAAAATGTCGAATTTCGGTGGAGAGTGAATTTAACGCCAATAGACACTCGTGACAGCGTACGCAAAATGTTCAGTTATTATTTTTTATGAATTAATTATATTTGTGTAGCTTACGTTGTGGCCTGCGTTTTGCCCCGTGCTAATACAGCTACCCCTAGGCCAATACGAATATCACCAATCAATAACATATATAGGTACCATACGAGAATGCGCCAACTCACTGTGGGACATAAAACAAATTCAGCTATATCTAAACGGTCGCACTCAAACTTGGGGCCAAATTGAAACGGGCCCACGCAAATTGTGAGTCAGCCGGAAACGCAACCACGCATCTAGATTCGGACAATATAGGAACCGCTCCACAACACATATCAGACCAAACTTGCACAATTCTAACTAAAACGGTCTAACTGAAATGTGCTAGACTAAAACGTCGTTACACGGAAGGAATCCGGTGCGACGCACGGAAAAGCTCTTCTTCAGTTTGTATAATTACACAAGTGTCCACATCATTAACTTTTTAGTAACACGTTCCACCTCAGTTTGGAAGAGCGAATAGATAATAGTGTTTAAAATATTATTAAAACTTAAGAACGCCATAGTTGTCTGACAATTACCGAAAAGTTATATTGAGTAAGCAGTGAAAGAAAACATATTTCCCATTTCAATCACACATTCCCGAAAATGGAGAGAATACGTGCTGTTGTGAACAAGGTGAACTGGTCAAGTAGAGAGAAGACGTTCAGTCAAGGACGAGGTGAACTGATCAAGTTGAGAGAAGGCGTGCTGTTGTGAACAAGGTGAACTGATCAACCAGAGAGAAGGCGTGGTGCCATGGACGAGGTGAACTGATCAAGTAGATAGAAGGTCTACTGGCATGGACGAGGTGAACTAATCAAGTAGAGAGAAGGCGTGCTGTCGTTGACGTGGTGAACAGGTCAAGTAGACAGAAGGTGTGTTGTCGTGGACAAAGTGAACTGATCAAGTAGAGAGAAGGCGTGCTGCCATAGACGAGGTGAACTGATCAAGCAGAGAGAAGTTGTGCTGTCGTGGACGAGGTGAACTGATCAAATAGAGAGAAGGTCTCCTGGCATAGGCGAGGTGAACTGATCAAGTAGAGAGAAGGTGTGTTGTGGTGGATGAGATAAATTTATCAAGTCCAGAAAAGACACGATGTTATATGGATACGGACTATTAAAAACAAATGGTAGTTTATCTTAAACTACAACTTTAAATTCACTCTTTGGCCGACCCAACGGTGTGTCTGTGCCAATGCGTGTTGGTGCGTTTCCAATTTCGCACACATTATACTGATGAACTCGCTGTAGTACGGCTTGGACTCGCCACAATATACGTATTCTGACAGCGCCGTGCAGCAACACGACCGGGAAAGCGAATTGTTATTAATCAGTAGTTTATTTTTCTTAGACTACATAGTTAATTATAATCGCATTGATTGTTCATATAATTCGTGTTGCCTTCATGTTGGACTGATGTTAGTCTGCCGCTATGCTCCAACGCCAATGCGATGGCAATAGGAATACATAAGATACATTTATGAACATTCTATTAGTTGACAATTGTGCGTACACTATCACGAATATAAGTGGAAATGAATTCACTCTTTGCTGAACTTTTACATTTGAAACTGGCAATGATGTGACTATAAATTCTCATGATTATTTGCTGTGAAAAGAAAAAAAGGAAAGCGACGACATTATTAATCAGCATTTTACGCCGTATTAAATCAATAAATTACGCAGTCAACTAATACATTTTGTTACGTTGATTCGTGCTCCAGGTGCCGAAAGACATATATAGAATAACGCTGATATAAAATGCATCCGTTTAGCTCTAGGCCTGGACGGGCCGCCATGAAACATGTGGCCATTGTTTCGCCGACTATAGTAGGAGATTAAAAAAACGCGACAGATTACGTGGAAATTAACTAAGCTTTCCACGCGGGAATATATAGTCACAGCATAGTCAGCTCAAAATGTCGAATTTCGGTGGAGAGTGAATTTAACGCCAATAGACACTCGTGACAGCGTACGCAAAATGTACAGTTATTATTTGTTATGAATTAATTATATTTGTGTAGCTTACGTTGTGGCCTGCGTTTTGCCCCGTGCTAATACAGCTATCCCTAGGCCAATACGAATATCACCAATCAATAACATATATAGGTACCATACGACAATGCGCCAACTCACTGTGGGACATAAAACAAATTCAGCTATATCTAAACGGTCGCACTCAAACTTGGGGCCAAATTGAAACGGGCCCACGCAAATTGTGAGTCAGCCGGAAACGCAACCACGCATCTAGATTCGGACAATATAGGAACCGCTCCACAACACATATCAGACCAAACTTGCACAATTCTAACTAAAACGGTCTAACTGAAATGTGCTAGACTAAAACGTCGTTACACGGAATGAATCCGGTGCGACGCACGGAAAAGCTCTTCTTCAGTTTGTATAATTACACAAGTGTCCACATCATTAACTTTTTAGTAACACGTTCCACCTCAGTTTGGAAGAGCGAATATATAATAGTGTTTAAAATATTATTAAAACTTAAGAACGCCATAGTTGTCTGACAATTACCGAAAAGTTATATTGAGTAAGCAGTGAAAGAAAACATATTTCCCATTTCAATCACACATTCCCGAAAATGGAGAGAATACGTGCTGTTGTGAACAAGGTGAACTGGTCAAGTAGAGAGAAGACGTTCAGTCAAGGACGAGGTGAACTGATCAAGTTGAGAGAAGGCGTGCTGTTGTGAACAAGGTGAACTGATCAACCAGAGAGAAGGCGTGGTGCCATGGACGAGGTGAACTGATCAAGTAGATAGAAGGTCTACTGGCATGGACGAGGTGAACTAATCAAGTAGAGAGAAGGCGTGCTGTCGTTGACGTGGTGAACAGGTCAAGTAGACAGAAGGTGTGTTGTCGTGGACAAAGTGAACTGATCAAGTAGAGAGAAGGCGTGCTGCCATAGACGAGGTGAACTGATCAAGCAGAGAGAAGTTGTGCTGTCGTGGACGAGGTGAACTGATCAAGTAGAGAGAAGGTCTCCTGGCATAGGCGAGGTGAACTGATCAAGTAGAGAGAAGGCGTGTTGTGGTGGATGAGATAAATTTATCAAGTCCAGAAAAGACACGATGTTATATGGATACGGACTATTAAAAACAAATGGTAGTTTATCTTAAACTACAACTTTAAATTCACTCTTTGGCCGACCCAACGGTGTGTCTGTGCCAATGCGTGTTGGTGCGTTTCCAATTTCGCACACATTATACTGATGAACTCGCTGTAGTACGGCTTGGACTCGCCACAATATACGTATTCTGACAGCGCCGTGCAGCACCACGACCGGGAAAGCGAATTGTTATTAATCAGTAGTTTATTTTTCTTAGACTACATAGTTAATTATAATCGCATTGATTGTTCATATAATTCGTGTTGCCTTCATGTTGGACTGATGTTAGTCTGCCGCTATGCTCCAACGCCAATGCGATGGCAATAGGAATACATAAGATACATTTATGAACATTCTATTAGTTGACAATTGTGCGTACACTATCACGAATATAAGTGGAAATGAATTCACTCTTTGCTGAACTTTTACATTTGAAACTGGCAATGATGTGACTATAAATTCTTATGATTATTTGCTGTGAAAAGAAAAAAAGGAAAGCGACCACATTATTAATCAGCATTTTACGCCGTATTAAATCAATAAATTACGCAGTCAACTGATACATTTTGTTACGTTGATTCGTGCACCAGGTGCCGAAAGACATATATAGAATAACGCTCATATAAAATGCATCCGTCTAGCTCTAGGCGTGGACGGGCCGCCATGAAACATGTGGCCATTGTTTCGCCGACTATAGTAGGAGATTTAAAAAACGCGACAGATTACGTGGAAATTAACTAAGCTTTCCCCGCGGGAATATATAGTCACAACATAATCAGCTCAAAATGTCGAATTTCGGTGGAGAGTGAATTTAACGCCAATAGACACTCGTGACAGCGTACGCAAAATGTTCAGTTATTATTTTTTATGAATTAATTATATTTGTGTAGCTTACGTTGTGGCCTGCGTTTTGCCCCGTGCTAATACAGCTACCCCTAGGCCAATACGAATATCACCAATCAATAACATATATAGGTACCATACGAGAATGCGCCAACTCACTGTGGGACATAAAACAAATTCAGCTATATCTAAACGGTCGCACTCAAACTTGGGGCCAAATTGAAACGGGCCCACGCAAATTGTGAGTCAGCCGGAAACGCAACCACGCATCTAGATTCGGACAATATAGGAACCGCTCCACAACACATATCAGACCAAACTTGCACAATTCTAACTAAAACGGTCTAACTGAAATGTGCTAGACTAAAACGTCGTTACACGGAAGGAATCCGGTGCGACGCACGGAAAAGCTCTTCTTCAGTTTGTATAATTACACAAGTGTCCACATCATTAACTTTTTAGTAACACGTTCCACCTCAGTTTGGAAGAGCGAATAGATAATAGTGTTTAAAATATTATTAAAACTTAAGAACGCCATAGTTGTCTGACAATTACCGAAAAGTTATATTGAGTAAGCAGTGAAAGAAAACATATTTCCCATTTCAATCACACATTCCCGAAAATGGAGAGAATACGTGCTGTTGTGAACAAGGTGAACTGGTCAAGTAGAGAGAAGACGTTCAGTCAAGGACGAGGTGAACTGATCAAGTTGAGAGAAGGCGTGCTGTTGTGAACAAGGTGAACTGATCAACCAGAGAGAAGGCGTGGTGCCATGGACGAGGTGAACTGATCAAGTAGATAGAAGGTCTACTGGCATGGACGAGGTGAACTAATCAAGTAGAGAGAAGGCGTGCTGTCGTTGACGTGGTGAACAGGTCAAGTAGACAGAAGGTGTGTTGTCGTGGACAAAGTGAACTGATCAAGTAGAGAGAAGGCGTGCTGCCATAGACGAGGTGAACTGATCAAGCAGAGAGAAGTTGTGCTGTCGTGGACGAGGTGAACTGATCAAGTAGAGAGAAGGTCTCCTGGCATAGGCGAGGTGAACTGATCAAGTAGAGAGAAGGCGTGTTGTGGTGGATGAGATAAATTTATCAAGTCCAGAAAAGACACGATGTTATATGGATACGGACTATTAAAAACAAATGGTAGTTTATCTTAAACTACAACTTTAAATTCACTCTTTGGCCGACCCAACGGTGTGTCTGTGCCAATGCGTGTTGGTGCGTTTCCAATTTCGCACACATTATACTGATGAACTCGCTGTAGTACGGCTTGGACTCGCCACAATATACGTATTCTGACAGCGCCGTGCAGCAACACGACCGGGAAAGCGAATTGTTATTAATCAGTAGTTTATTTTTCTTAGACTACATAGTTAATTATAATCGCATTGATTGTTCATATAATTGGTGTTGCCTTCATGTTGGACTGATGTTAGTCTGCCGCTATGCTCCAACGCCAATGCGATGGCAATACGAATACATAAGATACATTTATGAACATTCTATTAGTTGACAATTGTGCGTACACTATCACGAATATAAGTGGAAATGAATTCACTCTTTGCTGATCTTTTACATTTGAAACTGGCAATGATGTGACTATAAATTCTCATGATTATTTGCTGTGAAAAGAAAAAATGGAAAGCGACGACATTATTAATCAGCATTTTACGCCGTATTAAATCAATAAATTACGCAGTCAACTGATACATTTTGTTACGTTGATTCGTGCACCAGGTGCCGAAAGACATATATAGAATAACGCTCATATAAAATGCATCCGTCTAGCTGTAGGCCTGGACGGGCCGCCATGAAACATGTGGCCATTGTTTCGCCGACTATAGTAGGAGATTAAAAAAACGCGACAGATTACGTGGAAATTAACTAAGCTTTCCACGCGGGAATATATAGTCACAACATAGTCAGCTCAAAATGTCGAATTTCGGTGGAGAGTGAATTTAACGCCAATAGACACTCGTGACAGCGTACGCAAAATGTACAGTTATTATTTTTTATGAATTAATTATATTTGTGTAGCTTACGTTGTGGCCTGCGTTTTGCCCCGTGCTAATACAGCTATCCCTAGGCCAATACGAATATCACCAATCAATAACATATATAGGTACCATACGACAATGCGCCAACTCACTGTGGGACATAAAACAAATTCAGCTATATCTAAACGGTCGCACTCAAACTTGGGGCCAAATTGAAACGGGCCCACGCAAATTGTGAGTCAGCCGGAAACGCAACCACGCATCTAGATTCGGACAATATAGGAACCGCTCCACAACACATATCAGACCAAACTTGCACAATTCTAACTAAAACGGTCTAACTGAAATGTGCTAGACTAAAACGTCGTTACACGGAAGGAATCCGGTGCGACGCACGGAAAAGCTCTTCTTCAGTTTGTATAATTACACAAGTGTCCACATCATTAACTTTTTAGTAACACGTTCCACCTCAGTTTGGAAGAGCGAATAGATAATAGTGTTTAAAATATTATTAAAACTTAAGAACGCCATAGTTGTCTGACAATTACCGAAAAGTTATATTGAGTAAGCAGTGAAAGAAAACATATTTCCCATTTCAATCACACATTCCCGAAAATGGAGAGAATACGTGCTGTTGTGAACAAGGTGAACTGGTCAAGTAGAGAGAAGACGTTCAGTCAAGGACGAGGTGAACTGATCAAGTTGAGAGAAGGCGTGCTGTTGTGAACAAGGTGAACTGATCAACCAGAGAGAAGGCGTGGTGCCATGGACGAGGTGAACTGATCAAGTAGATAGAAGGTCTACTGGCATGGACGAGGTGAACTAATCAAGTAGAGAGAAGGCGTGCTGTCGTTGACGTGGTGAACAGGTCAAGTAGAAAGAAGGTGTGTTGTCGTGGACAAAGTGAACTGATCATGTAGAGAGAAGGCGTGCTGCCATAGACGAGGTGAACTGATCAAGCAGAGAGAAGTTGTGCTGTCGTGGACGAGGTGAACTGATCAAGTAGAGAGAAGGTCTCCTGGCATAGGCGAGGTGAACTGATCAAGTAGAGAGAAGGCGTGTTGTGGTGGATGAGATAAATTTATCAAGTCCAGAAAAGACACGATGTTATATGGATACGGACTATTAAAAACAAATGGTAGTTTATCTTAAACTACAACTTTAAATTCACTCTTTGGCCGACCCAACGGTGTGTCTGTGCCAATGCGTGTTGGTGCGTTTCCAATTTCGCACACATTATACTGATGAACTCGCTGTAGTACGGCTTGGACTCGCCACAATATACGTATTCTGACAGCGCCGTGCAGCAACACGACCGGGAAAGCGAATTGTTATTAATCAGTATTTTATTTTTCTTAGACTACATAGTTAATTATAATCGCATTGATTGTTCATATAATTCGTGTTGCCTTCATGTTGGACTGATGTTAGTCTGCCGCTATGCTCCAACGCCAATGCGATGGCAATACGAATACATAAGATACATTTATGAACATTCTATTAGTTGACAATTGTGCGTACACTATCACGAATATAAGTGGAAATGAATTCACTCTTTGCTGAACTTTTACATTTGAAACTGGCAATGATGTGACTATAAATTCTCATGATTATTTGCTGTGAAAAGAAAAAAAGGAAAGCGACGACATTATTAATCAGCATTTTACGCCGTATTAAATCAATAAATTACGCAGTCAACTGATACATTTTGTTACGTTGATTCGTGCACCATGTGCCGAAAGACATATGTAGAGTAACGCTCATATAAAATGCATCCGTCTAGCTCTAGGCCTGGACGGGCCGCCATGAAACATGTGGCCATTGTTTCGCCGACTATAGTAGGAGATTTAAAAAACGCGACAGATTACGTGGAAATTAACTAAGCTTTCCACGCGGGAATATATAGTCACAACATAATCAGCTCAAAATGTCGAATTTCGGTGGAGAGTGAATTTAACGCCAATAGACACTCGTGACAGCGTACGCAAAATGTTCAGTTATTATTTTTTATGAATTAATTATATTTGTGTAGCTTACGTTGTGGCCTGCGTTTTGCCCCGTGCTAATACAGCTACCCCTAGGCCAATACGAATATCACCAATCAATAACATATATAGGTACCATACGAGAATGCGCCAACTCACTGTGGGACATAAAACAAATTCAGCTATATCTAAACGGTCGCACTCAAACTTGGGGCCAAATTGAAACGGGCCCACGCAAATTGTGAGTCAGCCGGAAACGCAACCACGCATCTAGAATCGGACAATATAGGAACCGCTCCACAACACATATCAGACCAAACTTGCACAATTCTAACTAAAACGGTCTAACTGAAATGTGCTAGACTAAAACGTCGTTACACGGAAGGAATCCGGTGCGACGCACGGAAAAGCTCTTCTTCAGTTTGTATAATTACACAAGTGTCCACATCATTAACTTTTTAGTAACACGTTCCACCTCAGTTTGGAAGAGCGAATAGATAATAGTGTTTAAAATATTATTAAAACTTAAGAACGCCATAGTTGTCTGACAATTACCGAAAAGTTATATTGAGTAAGCAGTGAAAGAAAACATATTTCCCATTTCAATCACACATTCCCGAAAATGGAGAGAATACGTGCTGTTGTGAACAAGGTGAACTGGTCAAGTAGAGAGAAGACGTTCAGTCAAGGACGAGGTGAACTGATCAAGTTGAGAGAAGGCGTGCTGTTGTGAACAAGGTGAACTGATCAACCAGAGAGAAGGCGTGGTGCCATGGAAGAGGTGAACTGATCAAGTAGATAGAAGGTCTACTGGCATGGACGAGGTGAACTAATCAAGTAGAGAGAAGGCGTGCTGTCGTTGACGTGGTGAACTGGTCAAGTAGACAGAAGGTGTGTTGTCGTGGACAAAGTGAACTGATCAAGTAGAGAGAAGGCGTGCTGCCATAGACGAGGTGAACTGATCAAGCAGAGAGAAGTTGTGCTGTCGTGGACGAGGTGAACTGATCAAGTAGAGAGAAGGTCTCCTGGCATAGGCGAGGTGAACTGATCAAGTAGAGAGAAGGCGTGTTGTGGTGGATGAGATAAATTTATCAAGTCCAGAAAAGACACGATGTTATGGGCGAGATTAAATGATCACCTGAGCAAAGGTTGTTGTATCTGTCGGGAATTGCCCTTTGTTTATTACCTTTCACGTCATTGATGTCATTAGATAGAGGCGGTGTGACGCTCATGTAAAATTCATGCATCTAAATTTGTCTCGGCCAGGTGTTGTCACGCTATATGGATACGGACTATTAAAAACAAATGGTAGTTTATCTTAAACTACAACTTTAAATTCACTCTTTGGCCGACCCAACGGTGTGTCTGTGCCAATGCGTGTTGGTGCGTTTCCAATTTCGCACACATTATACTGATGAACTCGCTGTAGTACGGCTTGGACTCGCCACAATATACGTATTCTGACAGCGCCGTGCAGCAACACGACCGGGAAAGCGAATTGTTATTAATCAGTATTTTATTTTTCTTAGACTACATAGTTAATTATAATCGCATTGATTGTTCATATAATTCGTGTTGCCTTCATGTTGGACTGATGTTAGTCTGCCGCTATGCTCCAACGCCAATGCGATGGCAATACGAATACATAAGATACATTTATGAACATTCTATTAGTTGACAATTGTGCGTACACTATCACGAATATAAGTGGAAATGAATTCACTCTTTGCTGAACTTTTACATTTGAAACTGGCAATGATGTGACTATAAATTCTCATGATTATTTGCTGTGAAAAGAAAAAAAGGAAAGCGACGACATTATTAATCAGCATTTTACGCCGTATTAAATCAATAAATTACGCAGTCAACTGATACATTTTGTTACGTTGATTCGTGCACCATGTGCCGAAAGACATATGTAGAGTAACGCTCATATAAAATGCATCCGTCTAGCTCTAGGCCTGGACGGGCCGCCATGAAACATGTGGCCATTGTTTCGCCGACTATAGTAGGAGATTTAAAAAACGCGACAGATTACGTGGAAATTAACTAAGCTTTCCACGCGGGAATATATAGTCACAACATAATCAGCTCAAAATGTCGAATTTCGGTGGAGAGTGAATTTAACGCCAATAGACACTCGTGACAGCGTACGCAAAATGTTCAGTTATTATTTTTTATGAATTAATTATATTTGTGTAGCTTACGTTGTGGCCTGCGTTTTGCCCCGTGCTAATACAGCTACCCCTAGGCCAATACGAATATCACCAATCAATAACATATATAGGTACCATACGAGAATGCGCCAACTCACTGTGGGACATAAAACAAATTCAGCTATATCTAAACGGTCGCACTCAAACTTGGGGCCAAATTGAAACGGGCCCACGCAAATTGTGAGTCAGCCGGAAACGCAACCACGCATCTAGAATCGGACAATATAGGAACCGCTCCACAACACATATCAGACCAAACTTGCACAATTCTAACTAAAACGGTCTAACTGAAATGTGCTAGACTAAAACGTCGTTACACGGAAGGAATCCGGTGCGACGCACGGAAAAGCTCTTCTTCAGTTTGTATAATTACACAAGTGTCCACATCATTAACTTTTTAGTAACACGTTCCACCTCAGTTTGGAAGAGCGAATAGATAATAGTGTTTAAAATATTATTAAAACTTAAGAACGCCATAGTTGTCTGACAATTACCGAAAAGTTATATTGAGTAAGCAGTGAAAGAAAACATATTTCCCATTTCAATCACACATTCCCGAAAATGGAGAGAATACGTGCTGTTGTGAACAAGGTGAACTGGTCAAGTAGAGAGAAGACGTTCAGTCAAGGACGAGGTGAACTGATCAAGTTGAGAGAAGGCGTGCTGTTGTGAACAAGGTGAACTGATCAACCAGAGAGAAGGCGTGGTGCCATGGACGAGGTGAACTGATCAAGTAGATAGAAGGTCTACTGGCATGGACGAGGTGAACTAATCAAGTAGAGAGAAGGCGTGCTGTCGTTGACGTGGTGAACAGGTCAAGTAGACAGAAGGTGTGTTGTCGTGGACAAAGTGAACTGATCAAGTAGAGAGAAGGCGTGCTGCCATAGACGAGGTGAACTGATCAAGCAGAGAGAAGTTGTGCTGTCGTGGACGAGGTGAACTGATCAAGTAGAGAGAAGGTCTCCTGGCATAGGCGAGGTGAACTGATCAAGTAGAGAGAAGGCGTGTTGTGGTGGATGAGATAAATTTATCAAGTCCAGAAAAGACACGATGTTATGGGCGAGATTAAATGATCACCTGAGCAAAGGTTGTTGTATCTGTCGGGAATTGCCCTTTGTTTATTACCTTTCACGTCATTGATGTCATTAGATAGAGGCGGTGTGACGCTCATGTAAAATTTATGCATCTAAATCGGTCTCGGCCAGGTGTTGTCACGCTATATGGATACGGACTATTATCCAAAAACCACACCTGACAAAACATGTCCGTTGGCAAAACCGTACTTAACAACACCCCGTCTTTCCCAAGGAATCTCCGATAATTTTGATAAACTATAAATCTGCTGTACATAGTCATCTCGCAGAAAAGTTGTTTTGGTGATCTGCATATTTATGACATAGGAAGACGATAAATGAGGCAATACCCACCCAGAGAGGGAAGCCTACTCTGAACAGGGATATTGGCCTCAAACTCCCATCATCCCTGCTCCAGCTCGTGTCATATGACATTGGTCATGTGACAACCGTTATTACAGCGAATGTACCGTAATTCCGGGGATATACCTTAAATTATTACGGTATATGCCCGTTAAATATACGGTAATTTCTAAGAGTGCAGTCTGCTAAAGAAGGCCGCGGGATGCGGATGAAATATACAGATCACCACAATCAAGTTACTAGAGAGATAACTATGTACAGTATCAACAACTGAGAAGCCGGACCTTTTATCCATTAAAGGATAAATCTCCTGGTTCTTTTCAACAAGCAAACAAGTTTTTGCATATATGGTATCTTACATATATACTCATTATAGCATCGTTCCGCGAAATAGTCACACCAAAACATGAAACAATCATTTAATTTGTTCAAATGTCGATGATATGTTACAACTGTGACCCGGCCAGGAACATTGCATCGAACTATTGATTGTAACAATCGTTTTTCAAGGATTGTGAGTGGCAAATTTCCAACCCAGTGGAAGATTGCGAAGGTTACCCCAATTCACAAGAAGGGACCTACTGACAACAAAGGCAGCAACCGTCTGATATCAGTGTCATATGCTTTTAGCAAGATATTGAAGAGACACGTACGTGACAGTCTATACTTCTACCTCGTATCACATGACATGTTACATGACGGCCAGTCGGGTTTCATGCGAGACAGCACAGAGTTACTTGGTTCATAAGTGGGCGACGGCTATTGACAATGGACTCGTGAATGATGTAGTGTTGCTGGATCTTCAAAAGGCTTTCGATCTTCTCAACCGCACAGTTCTTCTGGAGAAATTGGCCATATACGGATGTTCACAAGAGTCGATGCGATGGTTCTATTTGTATCTGTCGGAGCGCCAAAAGTTTGTCCAGTTCAGGGGCAAACAGTCTGAACAATCTCTGATCTCAACAGGAGTTCCCCAAGGCTGTGTATTGGGACCACAGCTCCATATTGTATTCAGGAGTGACATACCCTTGACTACGAGAACGATAAACATTGTGGACATGTATGCTGAAGATTCCACCATCAGTGCCACGGGTAAGATAGTCCAGGAAATCGAACAGAACCTAAACAACGATACTCAGGAAATCTCTAAGTAGTATGACGACAACAGGATGGTCATTGATGCAGAAAAAAACGAAGATCATGATCATCACGACTCAACAAAAGTGACAACATCTTGACAAAACTGATCTCAAGGGACACAACCTTCAAATGGTCGAAAGTGAGAGGCTACTCAGGGTTCATGTAGATCATTTCCTTACCTGGAACGCTCACGTGCACAAGACACATAACACGTTTGCCAGAAACCTCGCACTTCTCTGCAGAATATAGACATACCTTCCGTACCACGCAAGGAAGACGTTCTATAGCAGCTTCGTTCTGCCACACATGGGCAGCACAATCTGGGGCAATGCAAACTCGTCATTAAATTCTGTCAAAAAATGTGACTGCCATTTGTCAGCAAGGTATATTTTGCTACACCACGTTTTGGTCTAGGAACCTTTTGACGTTCAATTCAGTCAACACTTTCATCGCATATTTTTTTAATAATGCAGTCATGTCTGTTCTTTTCCAAAACACATTTGTCAGTTGAGACAATAACAAATATCTGAAATTATCTTACCTTATTCTATCTTATTTTAATACAAAATATGTAACTTGATGGAGCAATCCTGAGAATAGACGAAGACAATAACTGCCTAGCGACATAACGTATGGACATGTGAAGGTACACAGCAAGTGGAGCGAAAGTACACGTTGAGAAACACTACATAAAATGAGCACGTAGAAAAGAAGAGTATATACCTTATAAGCCCTATAGATATCTCATTATGTGCCACATATGGAGCAGTGAGTGTCTAGTCTGAGTGACGGTATATAACGATTGGTAGTTTTGGAGGAAAGTGAATATTATTCTGCAAAATAAATATATCATGTTACTACGTAGTGCTTATTTGTTGTGGTTGTATTCACTTTTTTTAATCTCTCCTTTACAAATTTGTAAGATTGGCATTGACCAACGTTCAACGGTGGCAAAAGAAATGATTGATACCTTCGCTAAGTATGTAAAAAATTGAACTGCTGTTCAGACTTGCAGAGCTATGGATAGTTGCAAAAAGACTTACGGAAAGCAAACGCGCAGAAACGGTCCAACTGGAACCCGAGCGCCTCATTTGGCTCAATTGATTTTTCGCCTATAGTCAAACAGCCATACAAAATGTATCCGGCACATTATGTGTTGGTGCTTTTTGTGTTTTATCACAGATTTATCCACACATGGACCCTTCATTCATAGTTAGCTGCATGCTGAGCGGTAAGTGAATTGCATCTTAAATAAACTCTTTACGACTGTTTTTTTCGAGACATTGCTCGGAGTAAAACATCTAGAAGTAAACATCTCAATGTAAACGTGGCCATTCCATTACTCAATCATTCGATTCCAAACCGAAATAATAATGCAATATAAGCCGTAATTATTTAAATATATCATGCAACGTAGATCTGAAAATGTTCTCAATGCGGCAACTAATATTTCTTCGGAAATGTTAGTCAAGCTACATTCTGACCGTTGATCCAGTCCTGTGGTAGACACACGATTTGGCACGAGTGTTGCTTTTGTAATAAACCGATGTAATAATGTACTAACATTACGTAATAACAATGAGGCCCATCATATCAGTTTATTACAAAATATGCCTGTTTTATTACAAAATGAGTCGTTATTACAAAATGGGCCTGCTTTTTATTACAAAGTGGGTCGTTATTACAAAATGACGCACACGATCTTCTCAAAAGTTCCGACACAAACTTGCGCTGGTTTGTCGAATGCTAGCGCCTCTCCAGTGCGCTCTTTTACCTGTTAGTGTGTATCGGTGAGCGTCGAGGTTCTGTGTCATGTCCTCTTATTGATTTGTCGCCAGTCGCTATGCAACTATTATAGTGTGCTTACGTAACTTGTGGATCTGCCACTTGTCGAGGTTGTTACTCGTCGTCAGTTCGAGCAAGGATGTCGCCCAAGTGTTCCAAGCTGTTTTCTCGAGCCTTTGCGCTTATGCTTCGAGCACTGGTCTTAGCGGCACTCTGCGGCTGGACAAGTACATATATTGCGGAAGGTAGGACAGTTCTGACATTATATACCACTGTAACAATTTGCTTCAGTATAGCCGAGGAAGCATAGGTTAGTCACCGTATAAACGGCATCTTTAGGAAAATAGCGATTTTAATAGCTGTTATCATGGTCGAACGCAGACTGGTTGAACTGTACTTCTTTTTGTACAAAGTTTAATGCGATTCATTTCCCCTTCCCAACCTTGCATTTATCTCGATTGCTAGTGCATATAACAGCCAATAGAGAATGTCCGTTAGTTAGGTTGCCTACGAAATATGTGCTAAAGTTTGAAAAGCAGCTTAGTGTGTTGAAGCATTGGTTGATCAGCAGAATTATGTATAAGATGGTGCGTGTACGTGCATGTACGTACGTACGTGTGTGTGTGTGTGTGAGTGAGTGAGTGAGTGAGTGAGTGAGTGAGTGAGTGAGTGAGTGAGTGAGTGAGTGAGTGAGTGAGTGAGTGAGTGAGTGAGTGAGTGAGTGAGTGAGTGAGTGAGTGAGTGAGTGAGTGAGCGAGTGAGTGCGTGTGCTTGTGTGTGCGCGCGCGTGTGTATGTGTATGCATGCCTGCGTGTGTTTACGAACAGATGGACGACCATGTTTAAAAATGTGGTAGAGGGATTGGGAAAGTGGAGGAATGAGAGATATAAGAGAGATGGGGAGAGAGAGAAATGGGGACAGAATACATCAGTGCCACGGGTAAGATAGTCCAGGAAATCGAACAGAACCTAAACAACGATACTCAGGAAATCTCTAAGTAGTATGACGACAACAGGATGGTCATTGATGCAGAAAAAAACGAAGATCATGATCATCACGACTCAACAAAAGTGACAACATCTTGACAAAACTGATCTCAAGGGACACAACCTTCAAATGGTCGAAAGTGAGAGGCTACTCAGGGTTCATGTAGATCATTTCCTTACCTGGAACGCTCACGTGCACAAGACACATAACACGTTTGCCAGAAACCTCGCACTTCTCTGCAGAATATAGACATACCTTCCGTACCACGCAAGGAAGACGTTCTATAGCAGCTTCGTTCTGCCACACATGGGCAGCACAATCTGGGGCAATGCAAACTCGTCATTAAATTCTGTCAAAAAATGTGACTGCCATTTGTCAGCAAGGTATATTTTGCTACACCACGTTTTGGTCTAGGAACCTTTTGACGTTCAATTCAGTCAGCAGTTTCATCGCATATTTTTTAAATAATGCAGTCATGTCTGTTCTATTCCAAAACACATTTGTCAGTTGAGACAATAACAAATATCTGAAATTATCTTACCTTATTCTATCTTATTTTAATACAAAATATGTAACTTGATGGAGCAATCCTGAGAATAGACGAAGACAATAACTGCCTAGCGACATAACGTATGGACATGTGAAGGTACACAGCAAGTGGAGCGAAAGTACACGTTGAGAAACACTACATAAAATGAGCACGTAGAAAAGAAGAGTATATACCTTATAAGCCCTATAGATATCTCATTATGTGCCACATATGGAGCAGTGAGTGTCTAGTCTGAGTGACGGTATATAACGATTGGTAGTTTTGGAGGAAAGTGAATATTATTCTGCAAAATAAATATATCATGTTACTACGTAGTGCTTATTTGTTGTGGTTGTATTCACTTTTTTTAATCTCTCCTTTACAAATTTGTAAGATTGGCATTGACCAACGTTCAACGGTGGCAAAAGAAATGATTGATACCTTCGCTAAGTATGTAAAAAATTGAACTGCTGTTCAGACTTGCAGAGCTATGGATAGTTGCAAAAAGACTTACGGAAAGCAAACGCGCAGAAACGGTCCAACTGGAACCCGAGCGCCTCATTTGGCTCAATTGATTTTTCGCCTATAGTCAAACAGCCATACAAAATGTATCCGGCACATTATGTGTTGGTGCTTTTTGTGTTTTATCACAGATTTATCCACACATGGACCCTTCATTCATAGTTAGCTGCATGCTGAGCGGTAAGTGAATTGCATCTTAAATAAACTCTTTACGACTGTTTTTTTCGAGACATTGCTCGGAGTAAAACATCTAGAAGTAAACATCTCAATGTAAACGTGGCCATTCCATTACTCAATCATTCGATTCCAAACCGAAATAATAATGCAATATAAGCCGTAATTATTTAAATATATCATGCAACGTAGATCTGAAAATGTTCTCAATGCGGCAACTAATATTTCTTCGGAAATGTTAGTCAAGCTACATTCTGACCGTTGATCCAGTCCTGTGGTAGACACACGATTTGGCACGAGTGTTGCTTTTGTAATAAACCGATGTAATAATGTACTAACATTACGTAATAACAATGAGGCCCATCATATCAGTTTATTACAAAATATGCCTGTTTTATTACAAAATGAGTCGTTATTACAAAATGGGCCTGCTTTTTATTACAAAGTGGGTCGTTATTACAAAATGACGCACACGATCTTCTCAAAAGTTCCGACACAAACTTGCGCTGGTTTGTCGAATGCTAGCGCCTCTCCAGTGCGCTCTTTTACCTGTTAGTGTGTATCGGTGAGCGTCGAGGTTCTGTGTCATGTCCTCTTATTGATTTGTCGCCAGTCGCTATGCAACTATTATAGTGTGCTTACGTAACTTGTGGATCTGCCACTTGTCGAGGTTGTTACTCGTCGTCAGTTCGAGCAAGGATGTCGCCCAAGTGTTCCAAGCTGTTTTCTCGAGCCTTTGCGCTTATGCTTCGAGCACTGGTCTTAGCGGCACTCTGCGGCTGGACAAGTACATATATTGCGGAAGGTAGGACAGTTCTGACATTATATACCACTGTAACAATTTGCTTCAGTATAGCCGAGGAAGCATAGGTTAGTCACCGTATAAACGGCATCTTTAGGAAAATAGCGATTTTAATAGCTGTTATCATGGTCGAACGCAGACTGGTTGAACTGTACTTCTTTTTGTACAAAGTTTAATGCGATTCATTTCCCCTTCCCAACCTTGCATTTATCTCGATTGCTAGTGCATATAACAGCCAATAGAGAATGTCCGTTAGTTAGGTTGCCTACGAAATATGTGCTAAAGTTTGAAAAGCAGCTTAGTGTGTTGAAGCATTGGTTGATCAGCAGAATTATGTATAAGATGGTGCGTGTACGTGCATGTACGTACGTACGTGTGTGTGTGTGTGTGTGAGTGAGTGAGTGAGTGAGTGAGTGAGTGAGTGAGTGAGTGAGTGAGTGAGTGAGTGAGTGAGTGAGTGAGTGAGTGAGTGAGTGAGTGAGTGAGTGAGTGAGTGAGTGAGTGAGTGAGTGAGTGAGTGAGTGAGTGAGTGAGTGAATGAGTGAGTGAGTGAGCGAGTGAGTGCGTGTGCTTGTGTGTGCGCGCGCGTGTGTATGTGTATGCATGCCTGCGTGTGTTTACGAACAGATGGACGACCATGTTTAAAAATGTGGTAGAGGGATTGGGAAAGTGGAGGAATGAGAGATATAAGAGAGATGGGGAGAGAGAGAAATGGGGACAGAATACATCAGTGCCACGGGTAAGATAGTCCAGGAAATCGAACAGAACCTAAACAACGATACTCAGGAAATCTCTAAGTAGTATGACGACAACAGGATGGTCATTGATGCAGAAAAAAACGAAGATCATGATCATCACGACTCAACAAAAGTGACAACATCTTGACAAAACTGATCTCAAGGGACACAACCTTCAAATGGTCGAAAGTGAGAGGCTACTCAGGGTTCATGTAGATCATTTCCTTACCTGGAACGCTCACGTGCACAAGACACATAACACGTTTGCCAGAAACCTCGCACTTCTCTGCAGAATATAGACATACCTTTCGTACCACGCAAGGAAGACGTTCTATAGCAGCTTCGTTCTGCCACACATGGGCAGCACAATCTGGGGCAATGCAAACTCGTCATTAAATTCTGTCAAAAAATGTGACTGCCATTTGTCAGCAAGGTATATTTTGCTACACCACGTTTTGGTCTAGGAACCTTTTGACGTTCAATTCAGTCAGCAGTTTCATCGCATATTTTTTAAATAATGCAGTCATGTCTGTTCTATTCCAAAACACATTTGTCAGTTGAGACAATAACAAATATCTGAAATTATCTTACCTTATTCTATCTTATTTTAATACAAAATATGTAACTTGATGGAGCAATCCTGAGAATAGACGAAGACAATAACTGCCTAGCGACATAACGTATGGACATGTGAAGGTACACAGCAAGTGGAGCGAAAGTACACGTTGAGAAACACTACATAAAATGAGCACGTAGAAAAGAAGAGTATATACCTTATAAGCCCTATAGATATCTCATTATGTGCCACATATGGAGCAGTGAGTGTCTAGTCTGAGTGACGGTATATAACGATTGGTAGTTTTGGAGGAAAGTGAATATTATTCTGCAAAATAAATATATCATGTTACTACGTAGTGCTTATTTGTTGTGGTTGTATTCACTTTTTTTAATCTCTCCTTTACAAATTTGTAAGATTGGCATTGACCAACGTTCAACGGTGGCAAAAGAAATGATTGATACCTTCGCTAAGTATGTAAAAAATTGAACTGCTGTTCAGACTTGCAGAGCTATGGATAGTTGCAAAAAGACTTACGGAAAGCAAACGCGCAGAAACGGTCCAACTGGAACCCGAGCGCCTCATTTGGCTCAATTGATTTTTCGCCTATAGTCAAACAGCCATACAAAATGTATCCGGCACATTATGTGTTGGTGCTTTTTGTGTTTTATCACAGATTTATCCACACATGGACCCTTCATTCATAGTTAGCTGCATGCTGAGCGGTAAGTGAATTGCATCTTAAATAAACTCTTTACGACTGTTTTTTTCGAGACATTGCTCGGAGTAAAACATCTAGAAGTAAACATCTCAGTGTAAACGTGGCCATTCCATTACTCAATCATTCGATTCCAAACCGAAATAATAATGCAATATAAGCCGTAATTATTTAAATATATCATGCAACGTAGATCTGAAAATGTTCTCAATGCGGCAACTAATATTTCTTCGGAAATGTTAGTCAAGCTACATTCTGACCGTTGATCCAGTCCTGTGGTAGACACACGATTTGGCACGAGTGTTGCTTTTGTAATAAACCGATGTAATAATGTACTAACATTACGTAATAACAATGAGGCCCATCATATCAGTTTATTACAAAATATGCCTGTTTTATTACAAAATGAGTCGTTATTACAAAATGGGCCTGCTTTTTATTACAAAGTGGGTCGTTATTACAAAATGACGCACACGATCTTCTCAAAAGTTCCGACACAAACTTGCGCTGGTTTGTCGAATGCTAGCGCCTCTCCAGTGCGCTCTTTTACCTGTTAGTGTGTATCGGTGAGCGTCGAGGTTCTGTGTCATGTCCTCTTATTGATTTGTCGCCAGTCGCTATGCAACTATTATAGTGTGCTTACGTAACTTGTGGATCTGCCACTTGTCGAGGTTGTTACTCGTCGTCAGTTCGAGCAAGGATGTCGCCCAAGTGTTCCAAGCTGTTTTCTCGAGCCTTTGCGCTTATGCTTCGAGCGCTGGTCTTAGCGGCACTCTGCGGCTGGACAAGTACATATATTGCGGAAGGTAGGACAGTTCTGACATTATATACCACTGTAACAATTTGCTTCAGTATAGCCGAGGAAGCATAGGTTAGTCACCGTATCAACGGCATCTTTAGGAAAATAGCGATTTTAATAGCTGTTATCATGGTCGAACGCAGACTGGTTGAACTGTACTTCTTTTTGTACAAAGTTTAATGCGATTCATTTCCCCTTCCCAACCTTGCATTTATCTCGATTGCTAGTGCATATAACAGCCAATAGAGAATGTCCGTTAGTTAGGTTGCCTACGAAATATGTGCTAAAGTTTGAAAAGCAGCTTAGTGTGTTGATGCATTGGTTGATCAGCAGAATTATGTATAAGATGGTGCGTGTACGTGCATGTACGTACGTACGTGTGTGTGTGTGTGTGTGTGAGTGAGTGAGTGAGTGAGTGAGTGAGTGAGTGAGTGAGTGAGTGAGTGAGTGAGTGAGTGAGAGAGTGAGTGAGTGAGTGAATGAGTGAGTGAGTGAGCGAGTGAGTGCGTGTGCTTGTGTGTGCGCGCGCGTGTGTATGTGTATGCATGCCTGCGTGTGTTTACGAACAGATGGACGACCATGTTTAAAAATGTGGTAGAGGGATTGGGAAAGTGGAGGAATGAGAGATATAAGAGAGATGGGGAGAGAGAGAAATGGGGACAGAATACATCAGTGCCACGGGTAAGATAGTCCAGGAAATCGAACAGAACCTAAACAACGATACTCAGGAAATCTCTAAGTAGTATGACGACAACAGGATGGTCATTGATGCAGAAAAAAACGAAGATCATGATCATCACGACTCAACAAAAGTGACAACATCTTGACAAAACTGATCTCAAGGGACACAACCTTCAAATGGTCGAAAGTGAGAGGCTACTCAGGGTTCATGTAGATCATTTCCTTACCTGGAACGCTCACGTGCACAAGACACATAACACGTTTGCCAGAAACCTCGCACTTCTCTGCAGAATATAGACATACCTTCCGTACCACGCAAGGAAGACGTTCTATAGCAGCTTCGTTCTGCCACACATGGGCAGCACAATCTGGGGCAATGCAAACTCGTCATTAAATTCTGTCATAAAATGTGACTGCCATTTGTCAGCAAGGTATATTTTGCTACACCACGTTTTGGTCTAGGAACCTTTTGACGTTCAATTCAGTCAACAGTTTCATCGCATATTTTTTAAATAATGCAGTCATGTCTGTTCTATTCCAAAACACATTTGTCAGTTGAGACAATAACACATATCTGAAATTATCTTACCTTATTCTATCTTATTTTAATACAAAATATGTAACTTGATGGAGCAATCCTGAGAATAGACGAAGACAATAACTGCCTAGCGACATAACGTATGGACATGTGAAGGTACACAGCAAGTGGAGCGAAAGTACACGTTGAGAAACACTACATAAAATGAGCACGTAGAAAAGAAGAGTATATACCTTATAAGCCCTATAGATATCTCATTATGTGCCACATATGGAGCAGTGAGTGTCTAGTCTGAGTGACGGTATATAACGATTGGTAGTTTTGGAGGAAAGTGAATATTATTCTGCAAAATAAATATATCATGTTACTACGTAGTGCTTATTTGTTGTGGTTGTATTCACTTTTTTTAATCTCTCCTTTACAAATTTGTAAGATTGGCATTGACCAACGTTCAACGGTGGCAAAAGAAATGATTGATACCTTCGCTAAGTATGTAAAAAATTGAACTGCTGTTCAGACTTGCAGAGCTATGGATAGTTGCAAAAAGACTTACGGAAAGCAAACGCGCAGAAACGGTCCAACTGGAACCCGAGCGCCTCATTTGGCTCAATTGATTTTTCGCCTATAGTCAAACAGCCATACAAAATGTATCCGGCACATTATGTGTTGGTGCTTTTTGTGTTTTATCACAGATTTATCCACACATGGACCCTTCATTCATAGTTAGCTGCATGCTGAGCGGTAAGTGAATTGCATCTTAAATAAACTCTTTACGACTGTTTTTTTCGAGACATTGCTCGGAGTAAAACATCTAGAAGTAAACATCTCAATGTAAACGTGGCCATTCCATTACTCAATCATTCGATTCCAAACCGAAATAATAATGCAATATAAGCCGTAATTATTTAAATATATCATGCAACGTAGATCTGAAAATGTTCTCAATGCGGCAACTAATATTTCTTCGGAAATGTTAGTCAAGCTACATTCTGACCGTTGATCCAGTCCTGTGGTAGACACACGATTTGGCACGAGTGTTGCTTTTGTAATAAACCGATGTAATAATGTACTAACATTACGTAATAACAATGAGGCCCATCATATCAGTTTATTACAAAATATGCCTGTTTTATTACAAAATGAGTCGTTATTACAAAATGGGCCTGCTTTTTATTACAAAGTGGGTCGTTATTACAAAATGACGCACACGATCTTCTCAAAAGTTCCGACACAAACTTGCGCTGGTTTGTCGAATGCTAGCGCCTCTCCAGTGCGCTCTTTTACCTGTTAGTGTGTATCGGTGAGCGTCGAGGTTCTGTGTCATGTCCTCTTATTGATTTGTCGCCAGTCGCTATGCAACTATTATAGTGCGCTTACGTAACTTGTGGATCTGCCACTTGTCGAGGTTGTTACTCGTCGTCAGTTCGAGCAAGGATGTCGCCCAAGTGTTCCAAGCTGTTTTCTGGAGCCTTTGCGCTTATGCTTCGAGCGCTGGTCTTAGCGGCACTCTGCGGCTGGACAAGTACATATATTGCGGAAAGTAGGACAGTTCTGACATTATATACCACTGTAACAATTTGCTTCAGTATAGCCGAGGAAGCATAGGTTAGTCACCGTATAAACGGCATCTTTAGGAAAACAGCGATTTTAATAGCTGTTATCATGGTCGAACGCAGACTGGTTGAACTATACTTCTTTTTGTACAAAGTTTAATGCGATTCATTTCCCCTTCCCAACCTTGCATTTATCTCGATTGCTAGTGCATATAACAGCCAATAGAGAATGTCCGTTAGTTAGGTTGCCTACGAAATATGTGCTAAAGTTGAAAAGCAGCTTAGTGTGTTGATGCATTGGTTGATCAGCAGAATTATGTATAAGATGGTGCGTGTACGTGCATGTACGTACGTACGTACGTACGTGTGTGTGTGTGTGTGTGTGTGTGTGAGTGAGTGAGTGAGTGAGTGAGTGAGTGAGTGAGTGAGTGAGTGAGTGAGTGAGTGAGTGAGTGAGTGAGTGAGTGAGTGAGTGAGTGAGTGAGGGAGGGAGGGGGTGGTGGAAGGAGTGAGTGAGTGGTGAGTGAGTGAGTGAGGTGAGTGAGTAGTGGTGAGTGAGGTGAGAGTGATGAATGAGTGAGGTATTGATGTGTGTGTGTGTGTGTGTGTGTGTGAGTGAGTGTGAGTGAGTGCGTGCGTGAGTGAGTGAGTGAGTGAGTGAGTGAGTGAGTGAGTGAGTGAGTGAGTGAGTGAGTGAGTGAGTGAGTGAGTGAGTGAGTGAGTGAGTGAGTGAGTGAGTGAGTGAGTGAGTGAGTGAGTGAGTGAGTGAGTGAGTGAGTGAGTGAGTGAGCGAGCGAGTGCGTGTGCTTGTGTGTGCGCGCGCGTGTGTATGTGTATGCATGCCTGCGTGTGTTTACGAACAGATGGACGACCATGTTTAAAAATGTGGTAGAGGGATTGGGAAAGTGGAGGAATGAGAGATAGAAGAGAGTTGGGGAGAGAAAGAAATGGGGAGACAATACAGGAGAGGGAGGGAGAGAGGGAGGGAGGGAGATAGATAGACAGTGACAGAAAGTGGGAAAGTGACAGAGACGGAGAGAGAGAGAAAGAGAGAGAGATCATGAGTCTAATAGACATAATGCCATATATATATATATTTCTTTTCTACAATATATATATACATATATATGGCATTACGTATATATATATTTCTATTCTACAATATATGTATATATATATATATATGGCATTATATCTATTAGACTCATGATCTCTCTCTCTCTCTCTCTCTCTATATATATATAAACATATATATATATACTCTGCTATATATATATATAAACATATATATATATATATAAATATATATATATATATATATATATATATATATATGAAACATATATATATATATATATATATATATATATATATATATATATATATATATATATATATATATATATATATATATATATATATATATATATATAATAAAAGATTAATATTAAGCTTAAGAAGCAGCATTAATGATGCTTATTAAATAATAAAATAAATAAATATGTCATTTTATACATCATATATATATATGCATAAAATAATAATAATAATAAAATATGCATCACTTGTGATTTTATCTACCGTTTTAATATATATGCAAATATATTTCTGTCTCGTTTCATAAACCACTGATCCCATCTACAACGTTTGAGGCAGTCTTGTCTTGTTTAAAATGACACATGATCATTGCATGCCTGTGCTATATATATATATATATATATATAAATATATATATAAATATATATATATATATAATAATAATGTTTTTTATTTTAGACAAGCATTATGTCAGTATAGGAAAAAAGTACATCGATAAAAAAACATCCATATCAAAATAGAAACATAAATAAATGAAGATAAAAAATAAACATGTTAATAAAAACAGGATATTTAAAAATTATACAAAGCCTTGACCCACAGATGCCGCAGTTGCGACGTAATGTGTATGTCGCTAGTAACAATACTCTGAATAATTGTATTAACAGACCTGTAAATCCTCGTGATTATGGTCTGATAACCCGTTTATATGATTGTTATATTAGCTGTAGCAAACATGTGGTTAGCGCTACATCTCATAGGCAGATTGTTCAATATTCTGTATGAATTGTTATACGCAACAATAAATTGCTGAAAATTAGCTTTTCTACAACTAACCCATAGCGCACACATATAAATATTACTGAAATATGCAGTAAACAGCGTATTCTTTATAGCATTAGAGCAAAAATAAAAATGTTGCCGTAACATTACTTTTGGCATAACGAAATCTCACTTTGGCTTGAATGTCGGCCTTATCTGATAAGTCGTTACAAATGACATGCCCAAGGCACTTACAAGAGGTGGCGAAGTTTAACTTCTTTCTTCCTAAAGTCATTTCCCTGGCAATATTTGAGTTTCTAGAATCATAATACATGATCAGGGATTGACCAGCATTATACTGAATGTCGTGCTCACACCCATAAGAGTAACATGTGTCAAATAAAACGTCTAATCCCTTGGATGAACGAGCGAATAGAAGTAGGTCATCGGCGTATATCAGGTGATTAACAGCCATAGTACCCAGACTACAACCAATATGTTGTTTGTATAGTTGTACAATTAAACTGTCCATGTAAATGTTAAAAAGTAAAGGGGATAACTTTCCACCTTGCTTAACACCATTGCCCACTGAGAAGAAATCCGAGTAGGTAAATCCTCATCGGATACATACACATTAGTTATTCAACTCATTGCTGAGTATTCTGAGAATATATGTTTGTACATCGCGTTGTTCTAATTTCGTTAACAGCTTATGTCGAGTGACTCGATCAAATGCTTTTGACGCATCCAGAATCGCAACGTGCATAGCTGAACCATGTTTAGTGTAAAATTGTAATAATTCCTTAAATGTAAACACACACAGCTACGTTCCGTGTTTTGGCTTAAATCCAAACTGATGAGGCGTAGTTTGCAAGTATGTTTCCATTTTGTTGAATAACACAGTATCTGTTATCTTGGAACATGTTAGAAAGGCATTACCTTTGTCATTTACTCGTTTATTTTGTATCTTTAATAACCGATACTATAACAGACTCTGAGACTGATTTCGGAACATAACCATGCACCATAATTGAGGTCACTAGGGTAGATAATAGCACCACAATTTGAGCATCGACGAATTTGATGTATTCTGCAGTAATACCATCCAGACCTGATGACTTATTGTATGATAAATAATTAATAATTCCCATCAATTCAACTGCATCAACAGTAATTCCATTATTGTCAGTGATAGAATCAAAGTGAACATTGTCACAGCGGCTATCCTTCAATTCAGCGGTTCCCAAACTGGGGTACGCGTACCCCCGGGGGTACGCGAGAGGTTTTCCAGGGGGTACGCGGAGGGTTGGCTGAAAGTAAGGACGCGCTTCACACCAAAGCCGGATACCTCAAGGGAGAATCACTGGTGTCCATTTACATTCTCACAATGCCTATGCTTAGCAGTTTTTTTAGAGTGAATGAAGGAGGTGATATGTTTTTACCATTCAAAAATACTTAATTGCACGATCGATCGATATGCTCTCGTTTCCAAGGTAGTCCCGCCAGATCTAAGAGTATATCTTTATGATGTTGTCAAGATGGTAAATACAACCAAATTCAGCGCTCACAATATTTGATTCTACATTTGTTAAGAGATTCATGCGGACCAAGAGACGCAGCTCTTCCACACCGCGGTCTATTGACTGTCAAGGAGAACGTGGAATTAAAAAGGAATGGCTAACAGATGAGTTGCCAAATTGGTTGACCACGTCTATAAATAAAAGTGACGAAAAGCTTCGAGAAACAGGTTAACTCTGGAAGCTGGCTAACTTAAAGTACGAATATTCATCGTGATGCTGGAGTTAAGGGAAGGCAACGTCAACTACGGACATTTCAACATCTTACATACTATCTTAATTATCTAACATATCTGATCATCTCAACGCAGCGTTTAATAATGAAGACATTGTGAAGGGAACCATGGGGCAACTTGTGAAGATGTCAACGACAAATGGAATTCCAAATTAACTTTCAGTGCGAAAGATGGAAATTTGCTCGGACATGCATCCATAAAGCATGGGGGTGCAGTATCCTTAGTAGAAGGCACAAGTTAGGAAGATTTTTTGGAGTTCGTGAATGACTCCACACTATTTTATTTCCAATATTTCCATATATTACGCTTGAACATTTTATCTTGGCCAAGTTCTCGTCTAAGATGGACGTGGTGTATTCGACGCTGTGTGATGTCTCCATGCGGGCATTGCTTATTTTCTGTCCACACAATTATGTGAAAACGGATTCTCGACGTTATTCTACACGAAGACCAAACTTCGAGTGTGACTCCGTGTCACGGATGATATCCGGATCTGCCTGTCCAAAACTGCTTCCCAAATTGAGTCCCTCATCTTTAAAGGCTAACTCATCCCTCTAGTTGTTTTTAAATATTTGTTATTATAAATTTGGCGTACTCTTTTTTATATCATTAACACAATTATGTGTTATCGTTGAACTGAGTGTAAGATATGTTTTTATACAGTCTATATATTTAATGTTAAAATTATCGGGGTACCCTGACACTCGTCTCAGACCTCAGAGGGTACGTGGGGCGAAACAAATTGGGAACCGCTGCTTCACATCGTTAAATATATTTTCGTAGTGGTGCTTCCACATTGACACATTAACGACATCACAATGTATATCATAAATGTTCGTATGTATATATATGTGTGTGTGTGTGTGTGTGTGTGTGTGTGTGTGTGTGTGTGTGTGTGTGTGTGTGTGTGTGTGTGTGTGTGTGTGTGTGTGTGTGTGTGTGTGTGTGTGTGTGTATATAGAAACGGGGGAATGAGGGTGTGAGTGGGTGAGGGAGGGAGGGAGGGTGTGAGTGGGTGAGGGAGGGAGGGAGGAAGGGAGGGAGGTAAAGAAGGAAAGAGAGGGTGTTGTGTGTGTGTTTTACATGTGCGTGCGTGCGTCTGCGCGTATGAGTGTATGTTAACATATTACTTAACATATTAATTTATCTTTTCAGATGGTCGTACGCTCTGTCCCTTATTTGTTATTTCATATTCTAGTTAGGGCCTATTTGAAGTTCCCCTGAATGTATCTGTCAACCCTCCAACGTACGGTCCAGTAATACAGTTCGACACAACCACTTCAGGTAAGTGATTTCCTGTGACATGTTTAATAAGCGTATAGTCAGGTCGCTTAGCAATTTAATCGGGACAGAACGATAAAAGCACCAATTTTTTTGGCTGTTTCCTTGAACAATAAGATTTCACTTTTTGATAGGAGTCAGCAAAAAGTTTGGGTGGGTTTATATTTGTTCACCCCCATGGAAGCAATATTTAGTGTTTTACTAAATATTCCCATAAGATATGAAATATACCGAATAAATGCACCAATTTTTTTACTGCATCCTTGATCAATAGCATTTCACTTTTTGATCGGAGTCAAGAACTTTTTGGGCGAGACCAGTATTTTTAGCACCCCCCCCCCCCCACTGAACCACTCTAAACGCCGTTTTACTTAATTTTCCGATGTGACAGGCCAGATAAAACCATCACATTTATTTATCTGCTTCCTTGGACAATAAGATATCACTTTTTGATTGGAGTAAGCCAATTTGTTAAGTGGGTCCATAAGCATTCCCCCTTGAATATATATAGGTTGATGCGCCGCAGTGTGGTTGCTCCCGGACTCTGCGTGTAAAGTAGTCAAACATTTCATGGTTTTAAATTTTCTAAAATGTTCGTATTTCTATATACTGAATTGTGAATATCCAAGGAATGTATGCGGGACATTTGCAAATCGTTCGTGCCGTGGATCTTCAGTTTTTATCGACTTTTATATTGACTTTTACTCTTGAGGCGTGGCAGCTGTGATTAACCAAGCTTGACCGGAACCGGTTTCCAACCTACATTCCCTGGACGTCTACGTTCGGCCTGCCAGCGACCGGCGAAGCATGTCGTTGTCCAGGACGTTTCTTCTCGGCCTACGACACTGCCGTCAACCGCCTAGTCAACCGTGGACAACAACAATACGACGCAGATCTGGTGCCGACCACCGACCAGGCGCGGGACATCAGCCGGAACGAGGAGTATTAGGCCAATAACCACGCTTGGGCTGTTGAATGTGAGATCTGGTATTTGTAAACAGCGCGGTGTCAACAAAGCAAATCTCACCCAGGTAACGCTTGAAAACTGCAGTACGAAATCCATCACCAGTCATTATACTCCAACTGTGGCTCTGATTAACGCTAGATCCCTACGCAATAAAGCGACCAGTATAAGCGAATCTGTTCTTGAGCATAAATGGGGTGTGCTGCCAATCACAGAGACGTGGCTTAAGAAGAACGGAGACGCTGCGATAATAGCCGAAGTAACCCCGCACGGATGTACACTCCAACGTGTCGCTCGTGCTTCTGGTCGTGGCGGTGGAGTGGCAATTGTGCATCGCGCTACATACACACAAAAATTGCAACCGAAGTTATCTTTAACAACCATTGAACTACTCCATTTGCAGTTCGTTAACCCGCATTGTATGAAATTAAATGTGTGGGTTATCTACCATCCCCCGGTATCAAGTAAGACATCTGGGTTAACATCGGACTTTTATATCGAACTCGAACACTTATCCAGCGAAGCGTCTATATCTGTCGTATCCACCATCATTGTTGGGGATTTCAATATCCACTTTGGTAGCGAAACTAAATCTGAACCTCTACGTGATCTTCTTGAGTCGTTCAACCTAACTCAAATGTACTTTCACCTACGCACACTAGTGGACATATCCTGGATCTTGTCGTCACTAATAGTAAAAACAACCTCATCTCTGTCGTCATAGTACTTCCAGACTCAATTTCTGATCATCATCGTATTGAAATTGCAGTAAACGCACTGGAGCCACCTTCTATGGTATCGACGACTGCAAAATGTAACTTTCGGGACACTGATAACTATGCAGTGAGAGATTAAATAAAATCTGTTTGTGCTGATATGACATCGTGCTGTAAAGATATGCAAGTGGGTGAATTAGTCGCTATGTACATCACCAACTTAACGAAGTGTCTGGATAAACACGCTCCGTGGCGCACTGTACGCACACGAAACAACTCGACCCACCGATGGTACGACGCAGACATTGACGATGCCCGTGAGAAGAAACGGAAATTGGAAAATCTTTGGAGGAAACCAAACTTGAAATTCATCGCTAGTTGTACGTCACGTGATGAATGCAATGCCTTGATACTGGAGAGAAAAACATTATATTTTTAAGATCGTTTAGAAAACGCTAACAACAACACTGTTTCGTCTGGTGAGATCTCTTGGTGGTCAAAATGCTCAGCTACATCCGGAATTCAGTTCGGCAGTGGAAGGATGCGAACTATTTTCGCATTTCTTTAGTGCCAAAATCGATAAATTGTTGTCAAGCTGACAACTTTGCACATCAACTGATCTGGCTACATGTGATGAAAAGCAATGTTTTGCAGATCCTATACATGTCTTCCATCCTACAACAGCCGAAGAAATCACAGCAATTTTTGTTACCACGAACAAAACTTGTGTGCTAGACCTCTATCTGCCAACCAACTGAAAGACAATGCCACCAGTCTTGTGTCCATTGTAACACTGATCACAAATGCATCTCTTGAAGATGCGGTCATGCCATCACTGCTTAAGCAGGCTATTGCCCGCCCTTTGTTGAAGAAGCCATCGCATAACAAATACGTCTTGAATATCTATCGTCCAGTGAGTAATCTCACACATTTATCTAAAGTAGTTGAGAAAGTAGTGGCGCTTAGAATATCCACAAACGTTTCTAATCAGGGAATGAACGACAGCTACCAATCGGCGTATCGAAAACACCATTCGACTAAAACGGCTTTACTATACGTTACCAATGCCATGAAATCAGCCACGGACAACAAACAAGGCACATCACTGGTTCTCATCGATTTTAGTGCAGCTTTTGAGACAATTAACCATGCCATCTTAATTCGACGACTACGATTGCGCTACGGCTTTGTTAACAAAGCATTAGACTGGACGGTCTCAGCGCGTCGTAATTGGTGGCACATTTTCGGGTACAACTCCTCTGACGTCAGGTGTCCCGCAAGGCTCCGTCCTAGGCCCACTGTTCTTCTCGTTGTATATGCAACCAATTGGCGATATCACTAGAAAACATGGCCTTTGCTACCACCACTTGCAATGATGACTTACAACTCTACTCCCACTTTGATATCAGTACAACCGCTTACGCTGCTGTTTTACGTCGAATGGAAGCATGCCTGGATGACATAAAACATTGGATGGCGCGGAATTACATGTGCATCAATGACAATAAGACCGAGTACATTCCAGTGGTTCCTATGTCGGCCGCTGCACTTGTGGATGGCAGCGTAATACGTGTTGGTGACTGTACGATTGCAGCTTCACGATGTGTCCGGAATCTCGGCGTCTACGTGGACAGACACCTGAACATGAACAAACAGGTGTCACAAACCGTTAGTGTGTGCGCATTCCACCTACGCCACATTAATCAAATCAGTCTATTTTTGCCTAAGACAACGAAGGAATGCATAGTCAACGCCATAATAACATCGCGGCTGGACTATTGCAACTCAATCATATACGGAACATCTGCAAACAACATCGCTCGTCTGCAACGAATTCACAACTCGGCCGCTCGACTGATATTGCGTCGCCCGCGGAGTGATAGTGCTGCTCCGCTGTTGCATGATCTGCACTGGCTACCCGTTGCTCGCAGAATCGAGTTGAAAATATTGGTGTTTACCTTCAAGGCAGTGCATGAAAATGCGCCCGTCTACTTGCGTGATCTCGTGTGTCCTTACATACCCGCTAGATCACTGCGGTCTGCTGACAACATGTTGTCCGTAACGCGTTCTCGCATCAAAAAATGGTGACAGTTCGTTCGCGGTGGCCGCAGCAACTCTCTGGGACACTCTACCTATTTACATTAAATATTCGGACACTATTGGCAGTTTTAAACGTCAACTAAAAACACATTTATTTAGAATATCATTCTAGACGAACGATAGTAGCTTGTTTGTGATTGCCCTCAGTGATCCTGTGGACTTATTTATATTAGTAATATTTTATAACTATTTATTTATTTGATTTTATACTGCTATATTTTAATTATTAACTTATGCATTGTAATGTATTAATTATATTATATTGTAATGTGTTTAGTTTAAGTTAACATCTTACTACCATGTTCCAAATATTTTGTTGCCTTTTACTTAATTTATTTATTAATATCTTTATTACTATTGTATGACACCATTTTTAGTTTAAATGACTGTGTTAGTACTAATATTTTAGTTTAATGATGATGACACATGATGTATTGTAGAGCGCCACGAACAATTGTGGATCTGGCGCTATAACAAATTTAATATATTATTATATATATATATATATATTATATATATATATATTTATATGTAGTAGGCATCCTGCAGTCTCGTAAGACTATGGATCTGTCTCCTGGTGTCGAAGATCAGTTGTTGGCTGGGCAGCGTCTGTTGTGGCTGTAGAGGCCAATTCTTGAGTGGCAGTCTTTATTGCATATGCTACACTTGAAGGCGCTCTCTGCTCTGTTCTCAGTCTGGGTGTTTTTTCTGCGGTTTCGTTTTTCTTCTGCTAGCCTGCGGAGAGTATCCTCTCCTCTTTTGAGACCCCTGTGTAGTTCCCTCCTCAATGTGGATCGGTCTCCAGCAAGATCCTCTCAGTTGTCAACATCTATGTCTAGTGCCTTCAAGTCTCGCTTGCGTACGTCCTTGAAGCGCAGATGGGGACGTCCTGCAGCTCTCTTTCCAGAGGCCAGCTCTCCGTAGAGGATGTCTCTTGGAAGTCTCCCATCTTCCATCCGATGCACATGGCCGAGCCAGCTAAGGCGGCGTTGCCTGAGCATGGTCACCAGGCTCACATACTTGACACTTGAGAGGACCTCTGTATTGGGGACTCGGACCTTCCAGGAGATTCCGAGAATGCGCCGCACGCAACTCTTGTGAAATGAGTTCATTCGATTCTCTTGAGTGGAGTACAGCGTCCAGGATTCACTATCGTACAGACGTGTACTCAGCACGCAGGCGTTGTACACTGTCACCTTTGTGTGCTCTGTCAGCATTATGTTATTCCACACTCTCTCTGTAAGCCTGGCAAGTGTTGAGGCCGCTCGCTCAATCCTTCTGCTGATTTCTGCTTCCAAGGAGAGGTTGTCAGCAATGGTGGACGCGAGGTAGGTGAAGAGGTGAACGACCTCTAGCTCATAAATGTTTATGGTGATGGCTGGGGCAGTGACCATATCCTGCCCCATGATGTTAGTATTTCTCAAGCTGATTGTCAGTCCGAAATCGATGCATGCCTTTGCAAAGCGGTTCATGAGGTTTTGTAGCTCGTCCTCAGTATGCGTGATGACTGCAGCATCATCCGCAAACAGAAAGTCTCTGACGAGGGTCAGACGGACCTTGGTCTTCGCTTTCAGGACGAGACAAGTTGAATAGTTTTCCGTCTGATATCATCGTGGAATGACCTGATTACGCTGCAGGGCTTTGGGGGCATCCTATCTTCGGTAGGATCTTGAACAGACCATCCCTGCTCACAAGGTCGAAGGCTTTAGTAAGATCAATGAAGCTAATCTACAGCGGTTTATTTTGTTCCCTGCATTTCTCCTGTAATTGTTGAAGCGAAAAGATCATGTCACTAGTTGATTTATTTGCTCTGAAGCCACACTGGGATTCGGAGTAGACTCTGTCAGCGAGTATGTGTAGTCTGTTCAAGATGACACGAGCAAACAACTTGCCAACTACGCTGAGGAGTGAGATGCCTCTGTAATTGTTACAACCTCTCCTGTCTCCTTTGTACTTGTATAGCGTGGCGATGTCGGCATCCCTCATGTCTTGCGGCATGGCCCCTTCACTCCAGCACTGACAAAGAAGTACGTATATGGGTTTGAGTAGAGTGCTCTTGCCGCACTTGATGATTTCGGGTGGAATTCCATCGCTTCCAGGTGCTTTTCCACTGGAGAGGTTGTCAATAGCCTTGCTGATTTCGTCGATGGTTGGTTCCTCGTCCAACTCTGTTAGAATGGGCAGACATTCTATGTCATCCGTTGCTAAGCTAGTGACAGCATTCTCTCTGGAGTACAGCTCTGAGTAGTACTCTACCCACCGCTCCATTTGCTTTTTCCTGTCATGGATCGGCTCGCCTGTGAAGGACCTCAAGGGGGCTGTCTTTCTCTGAGTAGGGTCTATGGTTTTCTTGATGCCGTCATACATGGCCCCAGTGTTGCCTGTATCAGCTGACCTCTGGATGTCCTTGCTTATCTGGTGCCAGTATTCGTTCGCACAGCGCCTAGCTGTCTGCTGAACTTTGCATCTGGCTGTTCTGAGTACCTGGAGGAGGGTTGCTTGGCTGGGTGAGCGCTTGTGTTCTTCAAGGGCTGCACGCTTGGCCTCGATAACTGGAGTCATCACATTGTAGTTAGCCTCGAACCAATCATTTGTCTTCCTTGACTTCTTCTTTCCTAAGACTGTTATGGCAGCATTTTGTACTGTGTCGCGTACATGGTCCCATGTCTGAGCGACAGTGTCAAGTGGTAGACTGTTGTTCAGTGCATCTTCCAGTACCTCTCTACACAATGCTGCCTTTTCGGAATGTGTTATCTTGCTCACATCAATGCGAGGTTTTCCTTCGCGTTTAGAGCGATGTATCTTCTTCGGCTGCAACGTATTCCTGCAGCACACCAAGGAGTGGTCTGTGTCGCAGTCAGCGCTGTGGTAGGATCGGGTGATGAGAACATTCTGGAGGCAAGAGCGTCTAGTGATGATCAAGTCCAGCTGATGCCAGTGCTTTGATCGGGGGTGTCTCCATGATGCCTTGTGTTGGGGCTTCGTCTGAAGGAAGGAGTTGGTGATGCATAGGTCGAAGTATGAGCACAACTCAAGAAGTCGCTGTCCAATCTTATTGATATTGCTGACTCCGTGATGTCCCAGGCAGACTGGCCAGGCGTCATGATCGGCTCCCACCCTTGTGTTGAAGTCACCAAACAGCAGCAGGTGTTCCTGTGGCGGTATCTGGCTGATCATGGATTCCAGGTTTCCATTAAACTCATCTTTGGCTTCTGATGTTGAGCCCGGCTTAACAGTCTTGGAATCATTTATATGTACACACACACACACACACACACACACACACACACACACACACACACACACACACACACACACACACACACACACACACACACACACACACACACACACACACACACACACACACACACACACACACACACACACACACACACACACACACACACACTCACACTCACACACACACACACACACACACACACACACACACACACACACACACACACACACACACACACACACACACACACACACACACACACACACACACACACACACACACACACACACACACACACACACACACATATATATATATATATATATATATATATGTCCATAGGTAACCACGACTAGAACAAGACTGGGGGTAGGGACAGTTCTTTATATAAAGAATAATATGCATCCCATTGTTTGTCCTTTTGATACCCAACTCAAAACGAGTTTCCACTTTGAAGCCCCCCCACTACTACTACACCTTGTTTTTTGTCAATCAGATTTGTGTTCTGTCAAGTAAATGCTATCATTTAAGTTTAAGGGTCAAAGTCTTTCTGAAAGTCTAGAAAGATAATACATAAGTACTGGTGATCCGTCGTCCTACTTAGAGATGACTTCTAAAAACATAAATATTTGTTAAACATGACCTTTAGCTTAACAGGGACATCCACCATGTCATGTTTAATTATTCTTGCAAATACATTACAAAACACTTATGTTAAACTGGGTAATTCGCTTACTTATTTTTTTGAGTTTTTTTTATTATTGATTAATGTTTGATATTTTCCAAAATCTCAGTTCACGTACCCACGAAGCCAAACATCGCAACATTCACCCAGCAGCTGCGGCCGACGCATATTAAATAATGTCGCATTGCCTTGCACAGACGTTCTGTTGCACGGCCGCATGCTATATTGAAGTAGATTATATATATATATATATATATATATATATATACGTTCTAGGAAGTTTGGAACATGATTTGAATGTATGTTGGGTTTAGGAATCCATATCTGGTTTACGGTACGTGTCTTCACGATTCTAATCTTTCAGGCTGTTGCCAAATTTTTTAGTTATATTCTCAACCATAATATACCTCGCAACATAAATAGTCATGGACATAGTACTTAAATTGGGCTACATTAAGATTTGCAACCACAGTGCACTAGGTCATGGCATGGCATCGATGCCTCTGGTAGTTCAAGTCCAGCATGGCTTCCGTATTGAATCAATTGCATTCCAACCAAAGTGTACAAGACTAAGCAGATGGAGAATTAGCACAATACGTTATAATCTCACATAACCAATTTTTTTTACAAACAGCCGTTTTCACATGTTGTGGCAATGCATGCTTTGTTAGTGGGGTATTCCAAGTGTTACCAGATCCCTGGACAAACAGCTGTTTTCTTCTCTTGAAGAAACTCTCTATCTCATTTTGTGTACACGAGTCGACTTCTTATGATTGTGGAGACAGGGAGAGGAATACATATAAGTAACAGCGGGGAATGGAGTTCATAGTAACCATTCCGACTTCTTCTCTCGACCAGGGAAACAGTAGACTGCCACACCAACTCAGGACACGATGCAGCATTAATGTTTCCGATTTCACAGGTTGTTGGCAATGGCATGGGTTGCAATGGGACAAAGGTGTGTCTCAACGCCAAAACGCTCATCTATTTCTGCAGCAAGGAATTGCCCTACGCCCAGAATAACCACATCTGTATGTACATAGTTGGGTATCCACTTTTGGGAATCCTTGTTGAACACAATGTGCTACATTGAGTGATATGATATATTTTGTTTTGTAGGAATTCTTCCGTGGAAGTATGTGAATAGTTGTTTACTAACTTGTGTTGCTCTTATCCTTGTTCCTTCTACACAGTGGTGAGGGTTAGGTACAGTAAAATTGAACTACTCGCAGTGTCTTTTCTTTTCACAGTTTTCTGTCCATAGCTCCCTCTCTCAATCTTTCACCCTCCCCTGTTCTTCTCACGTCCCTCCTCATGCAGTCCTCACATCTAAGTTGTGACTTTCCCCTTTCCTTTGTTCTTTGTGTATATATATACGTATATATATATATATATATATATATATACGTATATATATATATATACGTATATATATATTAAGTACATTATATTATATTGTGTTATATTATACTATATTATATTATATTATATTACATTATATTATATTACATTACATTACATTTTATATTGTATTTTATTGTATTGTATTGTATTGTATCGTATCGTATCATATCGTACCGTACCGTACCGTACCGTACCGTACCGTACCATACCATACCATACCATACTATACCATATCATGCCATATCATATTATATTATATTCGGAAAAAGAGTATCGTCAACATTCACATTTTTAACGTATTGGTTATGGTTACGGTTACGGCTAGGACGATATTATATGGTAATTATTCGGACGCCGCCTACGAAAAAATATGCGGCCATGTATATATATATATATATATATATATATATATATATTATACTTCCTTAGTGTGTACGTTTGCTTACAGTACATTACAACCCACTTTGTGTGGACACAGTACATGGCTACGTCTACTGGGCTCATGCTAACAACTACATTGTCCGTCTGAAACTTGACGGCTCTGGGCGTGAAATAGTCTGCGATGGTAAGTATGTTGAATGAAATACTTGCATCCAGAGATCGTCTATTTTGTTAATACAAACTTCTGGTTTATCACCACGCCCCAGAAACTACACATCACGTTCCTCTATTTCACATTAACCTAAGTTCACATCACATTATATGCAACATTAAAGGGGAATGAAACGCTCGAACAACCATAGCACAAACATAAGAACATACCATTTACAGTACATGTCGCATTTACTTGATAAGCCTAGCGCCATTGAATATTTTAAATAATTTTTCAAACTTGGCCATCATCGGCACTGGGCGCCGCCATTACTCTCCAGGGGCATTTGGTTAGGGTAGCCAGAAACAATGGCCCGAAACAGGGATGAGAATATCAAGGACGTGAAGGGTGGGGCGGTGATCAAGGATAGAAATGGGAAGTTAGTGACAGAACAAGAAGCAGTGTTGAAGGTCTGGGAAAACTACTTCAAGGAGCTTCTGAACAAGGAAGGAAATAACAATGACTTGGAATTACCATTGTATATACGAGGGAAAGTGGAGTTAGCCGATATTACTGATACAGAGTTGCAAACAGGGTTAAAAGAGAAGAAGAACTGGAAAACACCTGTTATCGATGATATGCGTGTTGAGGTGGTAATGTCAGCAGGGGAGAGTGGAATCAGTTGGACAAAGAGGCTGCTGAATACATGTATGAGGCAAGGTAAAGTACCAGAAGAGTGGTTGACAGGGCTAATTGTCCAAATATGGACGAGGAAGGGAGATGTGCAAGACCCAGTGGAATACAGAGGCATCACCCTTCTAAGTCACATCATGACGCTGCCAGAGGGGATCTTGGATGGGACAATTCGAAAGAGAGTAGAGCAGGAATTAGGATGGTGGAAGCAATGTATGAATGAACGACAGGAAGAGTTGTGGCTGGATCTGGGATGCCGGAAGAGTTTCCAGTTAACAACGATTTGAGGCAAGGAAGTGCCCTAAGCCCATTACTGTTTATCATGGTGATGGAACTAGTCAGCAGGAAGATCAGTACGAAGGATGTTTTCAGAAATATTATGTATGCGGACGATCTGGCCAAAGTAGCAGAACGCAAACAAGAGCTACAAAACATGTTGGAGGAATGGAACAGGGTGTTCAAGAAACACGGACTGAGAGTGAGTCTGGAGAGGACAGAAATGATGTGGGTTGGACAACAGAGAGAGGAATTGGACATCAGGTTAAATTAATAGGAAATAAACCAAGTGGACGGCTTTGTGTACCTTGGAGGAATTGTTATAGCGGTTGGGCGTTCAGTTGTGGAGGTGCGATAACGAATACAAGCAAAAGCGAATGCTTGGAGAAAGGTAGAAGGAGTCATGATGGACAGAAAAAACTCGAAAAACCTCAAAGGGAGAGTCCTGAGAGTGTTTGTTACACCGGCATGCCTATATGGTCTGGAGACAATGGCGCTGACAGAAAAACAACAGAAGCTGCAAGTTGGTGGGAAAACTTGGTTAAGAGGATAACAAGAACAAAGAGGATAGACAGAAGAAGGACGAATGACCTGAGGAAAGAGGTTGGAATACAATGCAGTGTAACAGAAAGATTAATGAGAAGCCGGAAGAGATGGGCAGGCCACTTGGCAAAGATGGATGCCGGAAAAATAGCGAAGAGAGCAGAGGCGGAACAACATAAAGAACAAAAGAAAGGGAAAACACACTTTTGTCCCATTGCAACCCATGCCATTGCCAACAACCTGTGAAATCGGAAACATTAATTCTATATCGTATTCTGAGTTGGTGTGGCAGTCTACTGTTTCCCTGGTCGAGAGAAGAAGTCGGAATGGTTACTATGAACTCCATTCCCCGCTGTTACATATATGTATTCCTCTCCCTGTCTCCACAATTATAAGAAGTTGACTCATGAACACAAAATGAGATAGAGAGTTTCTTCAAGGGAAGAAAACAGCTGTTTGTCCAGGGATCTGGTAAGACTTGGAATACCCCACTAATAAAGCATGCATTGCACCAACATGCGAAAACGGCTGTTTGTAAAAAAATTGGTTATGTGAGGTTATAATGTCTTGTGCTAATTCTCCATCTGCGTAGTCTTGTACACTTTGGTTGGAGTGCGATTGATTCAGTATGGAAGCCATGCTGGACTTGAACTACCAGAGGCATCGATGCCATGCCATGACCTAGTGCATTGTGGTTGCAAATCTTAATGTAGCCCAATTGAAGTATTATGTTCATGACTATTTATGTTGCGAGGTATATTATGGTTGAGAATATAACTTAACAATTTTGCAACAGCCTGAAAGATTAGAATAGTGAAGACAGACATTCAGATCATGTTCCAAACTTCCTA
>CM034534.1:67383255-67398811 GCA_020002185.1 Paraescarpia echinospica | reverse complement strand
CCTCTCTCTCTCCTCTCCCTCTCCCTCTCCCTCTCCCTCTCCCTCTCCCTCTCCCTCTCCCTCTCCCTCTCCCTCTCCCTCTCCCTCTCCCTCTTCCTCTCCCTCACCCATTATAGCATAACATTGATGTTTATATGGCGTAATGATGTACTTACCTCCAATCGAACATGTATTCATACGGTTGTAGTCAGTTGCCAACGCATGAGGATATCCTTGAGCGGGTATCACTTCTGCAATGATTGAACTTTCGTTTCGACGATCCAGATTCATTCTTACTATTTGATTTCCTTGGACAGAATAATACAGGAACCTGGAAATACACCACATTAATGTAACGTCAATATGGACTATACCTGAAACTTACGGTAGTACGATTCAGAAACGGTTTGCAAGCATTTCGCAGACTTTGGATCACCCAAGATTTGTTCTTCATCAAAGTTATATTAGAATGTATTTTCTTAATAGGTGAGTTAATTCTATACATATGTGTGAAATTTTCAACCATACGATACTGAAACGAATACGTCCTGAAATTGATCACTATCTCCTAGTCAGTTGGTCAAAACGAGAAAAGTAGCTTGGTTAAGGTTTTCGCTGCCATTGTTTCCTGTATACCCATAATAATGCCAGCATGCCAGATGTTTTCTTGTGCCTTTTGGCGATAATGATCATCCGTTAGTATGTTCGTAAGTGTATGCAACAATGAATGGAAAATACAATGATTTTAAGAGTGTCTGTCAGCGTTTTATCGCAGAAATCATAACATTTTAAGTAGCTATCAATATGCCTACCTTCATGCACCTTGACCAGTGCTATACTGGACATGTAAGTGCATAAACGTGATTTATTTATAATATCTTGCCACGGCAATATGTGAAGGTTTCCATCAAGATGAAAGAAAACTGCTAGAATCAGTAAAACGTGTATATTTAGCAAGATTTAACAACAATGCCCCCCATATAATTAACATTATATGTCAAATAGACAAGAAAACCTTTTGCTCATCGATTGCCCAACCTTTATAGTTGGTTATCGTATTTCAGTATTTATGAAAATACAAAACTGTTTGAACCAGGTATGACATTGATAACTATTACCAGGTGTTCAGCCACGCCAATATTACAATGGGAATTTCATTACTGTTACTGATCTTACCCATAGTCTTATCCAGCCTCATATTTTATTAATCATGTCAGTTGCATTAAACCATCAACATTACTCGAATGTAACCAATCCTGGGTAGTAACTAACTAGATATGACAGTTCTACGATGTAGTTTCCTTTAACACATATTATGAATATGGCCTATGAACTACAATATGGAACAGTCTATATCCGTCAACATTTGTCTAAGTGGAAAAACGCTGTCGCCGACATTCACAATTTTTTAAGCAGTGGTTAGGTTTATGGTTACGGTTGGTTAGGGCCATATTATATGGTAATTACCCGCTCGCCGTCTATGAAAAAAAGTGTGCGGCTATATATATATATAATATATAATATACTATATACTATAATATAATATAATATATACTATAATATAATATAATATAATACAATACAATATAATATAATATAATATAACATAATATAATGTAATATAATATAACATAATATAATATAACATACTATACTATAATATAACATACTATACTATACTATAATATAATATAATATAATATAACATAATATAATATAATATAACATACTATACTATAATATAACATACTATACTATACTATAATATAATATAATATAATATAATATAATATAATATAATATAACATAATATAATATAATATAATATAATATAATATAATATAACATAATATAACATAACATAATATAATATAACATAACGTAATATAATATAACATAACATAATATAATATAATATAACATACTATACTATACTATACTATACTATACTATACTATACTATAATATAATATAATATATATCATATATATCATATAATAAAATATAATATAACATAATATATATAATATAATGTAATAAAATATAAAATAATATATATAATATATATAATATTATATATACAATATATATTACAACGTGTCATATATATATATAACTTATTGTTAATACTTACCTCTCTATTAGGTGCAAAACAAGTCCATAGATGTAGCTCATTAGAAGTATCGTTTTCCTCCGATTGTCAACCGATTTATAATTTCCAGGCCTGTATAATAGGTTATGAAATATAATGTTTCTTCTTTTGGGTCAACAGCCATTCCATAAATCCAAGAGACACCTACAAACATAAGAAAATAATGTATTTTTGCTATTTTGTCTACTCGAAATATATCAATTATATTAAATAATTAATGTAGTGTTGCTATACATGTTTTATGAACTGAGCAATTACATGACAAGGTTACTATATTAACCTTTTATATTTGAAGCATTTCAATGCTGATGGATTTCTATTACTCGAAAGGAACCATTTGTTGCGTGCCAAATTCTAATATAGTGCGACATCCAGTCATTAGGTCTACTCAGAGCACATTACACTTCAATTTATGGCAGATCTGTTCAATCGCACTTTCTTTGAGAAGTATTCGGCCACATAATAATTACTGCGCTAATCTAGTTCGTACACACATATATTTACCACTGTCTATAGTTAGGTGGGAATAAATACAGCTGCGTGAACTGGAGCAACTCGGAGAGAACGAATTTGGCTAAGGTTCGTAGCCACAGCAAGTAATTCAAGAGACAGGAAGGTTTTATTTAGGTTTCATTTGCCAAGACGACTGAGGATGCTTTTTGCGGTAGAAATTACAATAGAATCCGACTATCCATTTCTTAAAAAATTCTACTTAAAAGAAGATTTCTCAGAATATGCACCGGAAGTGGGGCACCCTCAAATCTCACCTAAGTTCTTTCCCGTCGAGTCGTGTTCAACAGTTTTAATGTTATGAATAAACAGAGCGTAGCCACTACCAACAAATGAGGTACTATCTGACAGCCTGATTTATGTTGGTTAAGCAGATATCCGTAGAGAAAACAGTCTTAGAATGCATAGTGGAGGGAAAGAGAGGAAGGGGAAGACCCAGGAGAAGATGGTTGGAAGACGACATCGTGAGAGCAGGGAGACGAACGGCAGACAGAGCTGCGTATTGTGGGATCATCCGGGCAGCTACGTCTCGCAGAGATATGCTGAAATGAAGAAGAAGCAGATATGCTTGAATGTGTTCTATCGACATTGCATCATGACCTACGAAGCTGTCTGTGTCCATACCTAGATTTCGCACGAGAAGACATTCGAAAAAAGACAAATCATTGCTTTTCCGTTTATGTGGCAAGAATACGGATAAAACTACTGGTTCAAGTGACAAAACATTTAAAAAGTAGTCTTTTTTCTGCTAACACATGGAACCAAATTCATGTTGGTATGCCATCATGGAGCCGATAAATTGTGTTTTTACGGAAGGGGTGGTTACCTCGAAAAACGCGAAAACGTAACATTTACACACCGTTCGTCCACCAAACTGACTGCTTACTTATCGAAACATCAATCGCTCAATCAACATCATCAATCAATCAATATTATTATTATGTTCTTATTTAACTGTTCAACTAACATGAAGTGTATTACCAGTAATAATGACAATAGTTATGACTAGCTACCCCTTTTAAGTGCACGACATTGACATCAGTTTTGTGTGCTACAGCACAACTTCTGGGTTCATTTACAATTCGGAACGAATATACGTGTACATGTTCCACGTAAGTGCAAATGCGCCTATATTATGTGTACGTCAATTTGGTATAGTGGAAAATAGTTAGGCAATGTAAGACATCAAACTCTTAGAAATAGACACACAGCAAAAACGTTTAATTTAAAATGTACCCCAACAACGTAGGCATCATTTTAAAAAAGACAGTAGGTCTAGATTTGTTTGACGTAGACAGCTGACGGCACAATGTGACTGAATTTTAGGCCTAATGTTTTCTCTAGGTAGACACTACTCCTTAGGATAACGCATTTGCACAGTTGTATACATATATTTTGTACTATAATGACGGACTTTTATCTAATGGATGCTGCATATTACGTAAACAATGCGTCTTGTTAGTGGAAGCATGTTTTTAATATAATTATCTTCACTAGTAGAACATGATTTGCAGAAAGCGTACTTGAAAGTTTCAACTTGTAGTTGCGAACACATCATATGACGTTGACTTTACAAGTCATTCAATTCGTTCGCTAAACAACGACTCACTGGAGCCGGTGTGTGACACTTTGAAGAAATCCAGAAGCTTTGGTTGTATCTCTCCTAGTCCCGGTGTCAAGGATACTGTTGTTATAGCAAGAAGCAAGACTTACCATATTATGGTAAGTCTTGCTTTGTACTCTGCAGTGCCACGAAAAATGTGATCTGAGATGAAAAGCTGCCTCTTCTGCCGATTTCTCATGGTCGATATCCCGCCTTACGTTCCTCAATTACAGTTGCGTTATGTACGACCAGTCCCTGCTTGTTGTTTGGGCAGGATATGTAAATTCATCCGTTGTTATAATTTTCATAATTGTTATTGTATCGACTATGCAGAGAGGTCAGCAGTTGAGCCTTTTGGTTATCAATCAATGTGGTGTTTATGTGGTGTTAGGGCTTCAAGTGGTGCAGTGTGTGACTTCACTTTACTTGACAGTTTCTCGGTTACGACGCGTGCCCTTTTTATTGTATGTCTTCTCAATGGTGATATTTATCATCTTTTACATTGATGTATAATCCTGCTGTTCGTGTAATTTTCACAAAGGACTGTGAATGAATGGAACAGATTATCTGATGATTGTGTGGGTGCTAGTAGTGTGAATATGTTTAAAAATAAAATCAACACATACCTCAGAAGGGCTGGATATATGTAGATAAAAGGGTTGGACTCTCAATAAGCCAAAGGGCTTCCTTATCCACCTGCCATCTAGAGTTAATTCTCTGGGTGGCAATCTTGTTAAATCTTGTTAAATCTATTTGATCAGTTCACCTCGTCCACGACAGAACGCGTTCTTTCTACTTGATGAATTTACCTCATCCACGACAGCACGCCTTCTCTCTACTTGACCAGTTCACCTTTTTCAAAATACAACGCCTTCTCTCCATTTCCGGGAATGTGTGATTGAAATGGGAAATGTTTTCTTCTTTCACTGCTTACTGAATATAACGTTTGACCTTTTCGGTAATTGTCATGCAACTATGGCGTTATTATGGTTTAATTGTATTTTAAAAACAATTATTTAACTGCTTTTATAAGCTGAGGTGGAACGTGTTACTAAAATGTATTGGAGTGGACATCTGCGTAATTATAAAAACTGATTGTGTGTTCCGCCGAATTCCTACCGGTTAACGACGCAATAGTGTAACACATTTCGATTAGACCGTTTTATTAGAATTGTGCAGTTTGTGTTCTGATATGTGTTGTGGAACGGTTCCTAAATTGTCCGTATCTAGAGGCGTGGTTGTGTTTCTGGCTGACTCACAACTTGCGTGGGCCCGTTTCAATCTGGCCCGAAGTTTGAGTGCGGCCGTTTAGATGCAGTTCAACGTTGGTCTGCGTGGTGTCGTCTGGGGCTGTTTGGGCTGGTGAGTGCTTAGTTCATTTCCACGTAATCTGCTACATTGATCATATCGCATGGTATAGTCGGCGAGGCAGTGGTCAGATGTCTAACGGCGGCCAATTCATGGATAAACGTATGCAATTTATATGAGCAAGATTCTATATATATGTTTCCCCGCATTGAACACAACACAATGTAGGTCTTCATGTCCCACAGTGAGTTGGCGCACTTTCGTCTACTACCTATATGTTATTGATTGGTTATATTCATATTGGATTGAGGGTAGCCGGATTAGCATGAGGCCAATACATAATCTATACAAATATGATTAATTCATAAAACACTAAAAACTGACAATGTTGTGTACGCTATCACGAGTGTCTTTGAGCGTTAAATGCACTCTCTACCAAAATTCGACATTTTGCACTGGCCATGACGATATTCCCGCTTGGGAAAACTTAGTTCATTTCCACGTAATCTGCCGCGTTTCTCTAATCTTAGAGCTAGATGCATGCATTTCACTTGAGCGTTAATCTATATGTCTTTCGGCTCCTCGTGCATGAATCAACGTAACAAAATGTATCAATTGACTGTGTAATTTATTGATTTAATACGGCGTAAACTGCTGATTAATATTGTCGTCGCTTTCCTTTTTTTCTTTCACAGCAAATAACCGCGGGAATTTATAGTCACGTCATTGTCAGTTCTAAACGTAAAAGTTCGGGAGACAGTGAATTCACCTCCACATATATTCGTGATAGTGTACGCAACATTTTCAACTAATAACATGTTCACGAATTAATTTATATGTTCGTATTACCCTCGTATTGGCCTTGGGGTAGCAGCAAACTAAAATCAAGCCAATATGAAGGCAACACGAATATGAACAATCAATGCGATTATAATTGACTATGTAGTCTATAAAAACAAACTACCGGTTAATAAAAAATCGTTTTCCCGCCCGTATTGCTGCACGGCGTAGTCAGAATCCGTATTGGGGCGAGTTCAAGTCGTATTACAGCGTCTTCATCATAGCTATTGAGTGAGTTCAACAAGAACAATAAATTATAATGTGTGCGAAATTGGAAACGCACCAACACACATTGGCCCAGACGCACCGTTGGGTCGGCCAAAGAGTGGATTTGAAGTAGCAGTTTAAGATAATAAACTGTATCGATAATATAATTTGCTTATATTGTGTGTGTGTGTGTGTGTGTGTGTGTGTGTGTGTGTGTGAGTGTGTGTGTGTGTGTGTGTGTGTGTGTGTGTGTGTGTGTGTGTGTGTGTGTGTGTGTGTGTGTGTGTGTGTGTGTGTGTGTGTGTGTGTGTGTGTGTGTGTGTGTGTGTGTGTGTGTGTGTGTGTGGACAACATTTATATGGAGTTGAGGAAACATATTATATAGTGTATGGGACATGTTGATTCACAGGATATATTTGCATATCCTTTTCAAACAACCGAAGGTCTCACAATGCAATTTCAATGCTCTTAGATGTATGAGAGAGAGAGAGAGAGAGAGAGAGAGAGAGAGAGAGAGAGAGAGAGAGAGAGAGAGAGAGAGAGAGAGAGAGAGAGAGAGAGAGAGAGAGAGAGAGATCATGAGTCTAATAGATATAATGCCATATATATATATATACATATATTGTAGAATAGAAATATATATATACGTAATGCCATATATATGTATATATATATTGTAGAAAATAAATATATATATATATGGCATTATATCTATTAGACTCATGATCTCTCTCTCTCTTTCTCTCTCTCTCCGTCTCTGTCACTTTCCCACTTTCTGTCACTGTCTATCTATCTCCCTCCCTCCCTCTCTCCCTCCCTCTCCTGTATTGTCGGATGGAAAGTGCTGTAGAACAACGTGTGAAAGACAATGATGGCAAGGTAAAGCAGGCAATTAAACAATATGCCGATCAACGACGACACACACTAGAAGCCTACATCGCGTTTGTAAACAAAGTAATCATCGTGCAGAAGAATGGCAAGAAGTCATTCCTCCCGGAAGTCTATGTCCTGATATCTTCCTTTGTCGAAATTTCTCCTGTACTGATTTTTACTATTCCTTTCTGATTTTACTTTGATGGTAAAATGTATCTGGTTGTGATCGTTACTCCCCAGTGGCTCACATATCTTGACGTTGTCAACTAATTCATCCTGTGAGGACAATACTATGTCTAACACACTCTCACCCCGGGTTGGTTCTAGCACATGTTGAGAAAGGAAACTATCCTCACTAACTGTCTGTACTTCTATACTATCCCAGCTTGTCCCTATCTGTCTGCATTATTTCTCCCTACGTGTACTAGTATAGACCCTCCTTTGCCATGCCCCAATATCGTCTCTATCCTTTCAGTCACATGTTCTATCTTAGCCCTCGGTAGACACAAAACGACGTCCTCCCCTCGCTTAGTATCTTATATGTCGATAACTGCTCCTTCTCTTATTTGCATCTGTCTGGTTGTTGTCTTTTCTCCCTGCCGTCTTCTCTCCTGTCACATTCTCTTCCGTTCCATTCTTTCCTGGCGGTTTTTCTCTTGTCCCCTTTCCTTGTGTCATCATCCCTTTTATCGACTTCTCTTCTATTACAGTTACTCTCACTTCCGGTCTTCCCTTCATATGCCTTGATTGGGTTCGGTTTTATTAGGTTTTTACATTTCGGTAATCTTACAAGTATCTCGCCTGTTGATCCGCTGCGGGTTGATCGCATTGACCTAGTTTTCGGTTACCGTATCGAGGCGTGTCTAATCGAATCGATATAATTACAATCACGATCATTACAATCTCGATACACTATGTATACTCTCCGCTGTGTTGTGACTTGGGATCCACTCCTGTTGGTCACGGAATAGACTTCCGGGAGGAATGACTTCTTGCCATTCTTCTGCACGATGATTACTTTGTTTACAAACGCGATGTAGGCTTCTAGTGTGTGTCGTCGTTGATCGGCATATTGTTTAATTGCCTGCTTTACCTTGCCATCATTGTCTTTCACACGTTGTTCTACAGCACTTTCCATCCGACAATACAGGAGAGGGAGGGAGAGAGGGAGGGAGGGAGATAGATAGACAGTGACAGAAAGTGGGAAAGTGACAGAGACGGAGAGAGAGAGAAAGAGAGAGAGAGATCATGAGTCTAATAGATATAATGCCATATATATATATATTTATTTTCTACAATATATATATACATATATATGGCATTACGTATATATATATTTCTATTCTACAATATATGTATATATATATATATATGGCATTATATCTATTAGACTCATGATCTCTCTCTCTCTCTCTCTCTCTCTCTCTCTCTCTCTCTCTCTCATACATCTAAGAGCATTGAAATTGCATTGTGAGACCTTCGGTTGTTTGAAAAGGATATGCAAATATATCCTGTGAATCAACATGTCCCATACACTATATAATATGTTTCCTCAACTCCATATAAATGTTGTCCACACACACACACACACACACACACACACACACACACACACACACACACACACACACACACACACACACACACACACACACACACACACACACACACACACACACACACACACACACACACACACACACACACACACACACACACACACACACACACACACACACACAATATAAGCAAATTATATTATCGATACAGTTTATTATCTTAAACTGCTACTTCAAATCCACTCTTTGGCCGACCCAACGGTGCGTCTGGGCCAATGTGTGTTGGTGCGTTTCCAATTTCGCACACATTATAATTTATTGTTCTTGTTGAACTCACTCAATAGCTATGATGAAGACGCTGTAATACGACTTGAACTCGCCCCAATACGGATTCTGACTACGCCGTGCAGCAATACGGGCGGGAAAACGATTTTTTATTAACCGGTAGTTTGTTTTTATAGACTACATAGTCAATTATAATCGCATTGATTGTTCATATTCGTGTTGCCTTCATATTGGCTTGATTTTAGTTTGCTGCTACCCCAAGGCCAATACGAGGGTAATACGAACATATAAATTAATTCGTGAACATGTTATTAGTTGAAAATGTTGCGTACACTATCACGAATATATGTGGAGGTGAATTCACTGTCTCCCGAACTTTTACGTTTAGAACTGACAATGACGTGACTATAAATTCCCGCGGTTATTTGCTGTGAAAGAAAAAAAGGAAAGCGACGACATTATTAATCAGCAGTTTACGCCGTATTAAATCAATAAATTACACAGTCAATTGATACATTTTGTTACGTTGATTCATGCACGAGGAGCCGAAAGACATATAGATTAACGCTCAAGTGAAATGCATGCATCTAGCTCTAAGATTAGAGAAACGCGGCAGATTACGTGGAAATGAACTAAGTTTTCCCAAGCGGGAATATCGTCATGGCCAGTGCAAAATGTCGAATTTTGGTAGAGAGTGCATTTAACGCTCAAAGACACTCGTGATAGTGTACACAACATTGTCAGTTTTTAGTGTTTTATGAATTAATCATATTTGTATAGATTATGTATTGGCCTCATGCTAATCCGGCTACCCTCAATCCAATATGAATATAACCAATCAATAACATATAGGTAGTAGACGAAAGTGCGCCAACTCACTGTGGGACATGAAGACCTACATTGTGTTGTGTTCAATGCGGGGAAACATATATATAGAATCTTGCTCATATAAATTGCATGCGTTTATCCATGAATTGGCCGCCGTTAGACATCTGACCACTGCCTCGCCGACTATACCATGCGATATGATCAATGTAGCAGATTACTTGGAAATGAACTAAGCACTCACCAGCCCAAACAGCCCCAGACGACACCACGCAGACCAACGTTGAACTGCATCTAAACGGCCGCACTCAAACTTCGGGCCAGATTGAAACGGGCCCACGCAAGTTGTGAGTCAGCCAGAAACACAACCACGCCTCTAGATACGGACAATTTAGGTTCCGTTCCACAACACATATCAGAACACAAACTGCACAATTCTAATAAAACGGTCTAATCGAAATGTGTTAGACTATTGCGTCGTTAACCGGTAGGAATTCGGCGGAACACACAATCAGTTTTTATAATTACGCAGGTGTCCACTCCAATACATTTTAGTAACACGTTCCACCTCAGTTTATAAAAGCAGTTAAATAATTGTTTTTAAAATACAATTAAACCATAATAACGCCATAGTTGCATGACAATTACCGAAAAGGTCAAACGTTATATTCAGTAAGCAGTGAAAGAAGAAAACATTTCCCATTTCAATCACACATTCCCGGAAATGGAGAGAAGGCGTTATATTTTGAAAAAGGTGAACTGGTCAAGTAGAGAGAAGGCGTGCTGTCGTCGATGAGGTAAATTCATCAAGTAGAAAGAACGCGTTCTGTCGTGGACGAGGTGAACTGATCAAATAGATTTAACAAGATTTAACAAGATTGCCATCCAGAGAATTAATTCTAGATGGCAGGTGGATAAGGAAGCCCTTTGGCTTATTGAGAGTCCAACCCTTTTATCTACATATATCCAGCCCTTCTGAGGTATGTGTTGATTTTATTTTTAAACATATTCACACTACTAGCACCCACACAATCATCAGATAATCTGTTCCATTCATTCACAGTCCTTTGTGAAAATGAGAACTAATCTACACTGCTCCTTTACTAATGTAACATCATGTCCTCTAGTCTTTCTATCTTTCTTAACTGAAAAAAACATATTTCTATCAATATTGTCATAACCATTCAATATTTTAAACACTTCTATCTGATCACCTCTCAATCTCCTGGTCTCTAGTGCTGTTAAACCACATTCTTTTAGGCGATTTTCATAACTAAGATCCCTCAGTTTTGGTGTCATTTTAGTCGCTCTCCTCTGTACTCTTTCTAGCACATCTATGTCCTTCTTGCGGTATGGTCTACACGCTTGTATACAATATTCTAAATGAGGCCTAACTAATGTTTTGTACTGTGGTATTATTAGTTCTTTTTCTTGATATGTTATATTTCGCCTAATCAAACCAAGGATTTGATTTCCTTTTGAAGCTGCAATTCCACACTACTCTGAAAACTTCATGTCAGCACTAATTGTCAGCCCTAAGTCTTTTTCTTTTACAGTAGTACTTAGTACAGTTCCCCCATTGTTAATTCTACATATTCGTTCCCATGTCCTGTATGAAGGCATTTATATTTCCCAAAATTGAACAACATTTGCCACTTTTCAGACCATTTGATCAACCTGTCAAGATCATCTTGTAAATGCTGTCTATCTCCATTACTTTTAATCCTTCTAAACACTTTTGTATGATCTGCAAATTTCAACACCTTGCTAGCTATATCATCGTTCAAATCGTTTATATATAATAAGAATAATATAGGTCCCAGTACTGATCCCTGTGGAACCCCACTCAAAACTGATTTCCAGTTTGAAGCCTCCCCATCAACAACTACCCGTTGTCTTCTGTACCCCTATAAATCTATGAATCCCACGCCCTCTCCTTCACACATCTGCTCAACCAGTGCGTTGATCGCCATCCTCATACAGTTTCCGTATGTTGCCCCCCCCCCACTTCCTCCCATTACTGGCAACATTCCTGAGAGAACAACGTGTCCCACTCTTGTCTTCTTTAGCTTCCTCACTAGATGTCTGTACTTCTGAACTATACCAGTTGTTCCCTCCTTGTCTGCATTGTTTGTCCCAACGTGTACTAGTATAGACCCTCCCTTGCCATGCCCCAATACGTTCTCTACCCTTTCGGTCACATCCTCTATCCTAGCCCCCGGTAGACATACAACAACGTCCTTCCCCTCGCATATAGTCTTGTCTGTTTTTCTCAGAATTGAATTGCCCATAAACATTCTCTCTTTTCTCCTTGCCCCCTCAATCACTGCCTCGGAGTAGCTCCTCCGGTTTGCATATGTCTGGTTGTTGTCTTTTCCTCTTGCAGACTTCTCTCCTGGCACATTCTTTTCCATTCCCTTCTTTCCTGTCGCGTTTTCTCTTGTCCCCTTTCCTCCTGTCATCTTCTCTTCTAGCACATTTACTCTCACTTTCGACCCGTCATCTTTCCTCCCATCACATTTTCTTCTCTCCTCTAACGTCACTTTTTCCCGGCTACCTCCTTCACTACGGTCACTTTCTCCCCTGTCAACTTCATGCCTGTCATGTTTTCTGTTTTTTGCTGAACATTCTGTCTTCTTCCATCAGTCTTATGTCTCACAGTCTTACCAACTGCCTCTGTGGTATCTACCTCTTCACCACCTGTATCGCTGTCGCGTCTCTCCTCGTTCTCTACAGTCTGACTACCTGTTGATCTATCCCCACTGACCCGTTTTCTTTTCCTCTGCCGAACATTTTTCCTCCGTCCCTCCGTATTCTCAATTCATCCCTCTCTGCTTCATCTATTTCTATGTTGAGTCTCACCTCCATCTCCTTCACTATATCCGTCAACTTACACACCTCCTTCGTCAGACATTCCACCCTCAAACACCCCATACACCGAAAGGTGAATCCGTCATCTTTGGTCTCTGCCCATGATTTTGGACAGCCAGACAACGCAAAATCCACCCAGCTCTGGCAGTCGTTGCAAACTAAGTGTCGTTTTGCCCTGAGTTGCCGCTTGCAAGGTGCCATATCAGAATTTATTTATGTTCGAAATAGTTTTTATATAGTCTTTGAAAATACTTTTCTGTGTACAATTTACACCAGATTGTTTAGGTTATAGTTCGCTATGTATTTGTTAACACAGAGTGACACACCGTGCCTTACCTAGTTACGATGTCGATGACAATGTATTCAAGTTAGGTTTAGATACAAGGTAGTCTTTACAAAGACTGTTTCCTGTGTACTAATATACACTTTAAAAGGTTGTTATTTCAGTCAGGTTTTAAATACTCATCTACCTACATCGATTATCTCAAATTATGCTATTCTATTGTCGTTCGCGTTACGTTAACTTCGCCAGTGGGCTATTTTGTAAACAACGTTCCGATTACACTAACGTCCCCAATTATCGCTCGCAAATCGCCTACTTTTAATTTACCCTAGATTACTCCCTCTAGCTAACTTTTAACAAAAAATATTGCTTAATATATATCTATAATTACGTTATGTATGCTATACACTCAATAATATCACTTATCTTGATCAAATATCCTTATATTTTCGCAAGTTTGTTGCACCTATTCAAACCAATTCACCACCAGAAGTTCCCCTGCCTGAATCAGAGAAGGTGTGCTGTCGTGGACGATGTGAACTGATGATGTAAAGAGAAGGCGTACTGTCGTGGCCGAAGTGAACTGATCAAGTAGAGAGAAGGCCCGCTGTCGTGGCCGATGTAAACTGATCAAGTAGAGAGAAGGCACACAATCGTGGACGAAGTGAACTATTTAATAGAGTGAAGGCGTGCTATCGTGGACGAGGTGAACTGATCAAGTAGAGAGAAGGTGTGCTGCCGTGGACGAGGTGAACTGATGATGTAGAGACAAGGCGTACTGTCGTGGCCGAGGTGAACTGTTCAAGTAAACAGAAGGCTCGCTGTCTTGGCGGAGGTAAACTGATCAAGTAGAGAGAAGGCACTCAATCGTGGACGAGGTGAATTAACTACGCAGAGAGAAGGCGTGCTGTAGTGGACGAACTAGGCGAACTGATCAAGTAGAGAGAAGGCGTGCTGTCGTAGATGAGGCGAACTGATCACGTAGAGAGAAGGCGTGCTGTCGTGGATGAGGTGAACTGATCAAGTAGAGAATAAGTCGTTGTTGCTGACGAGATAAATTGTTATTAACGACTTGAAATGATCGAGTGCGCAAAGGCTGTTGTATATGCGGGGACTTGCCCTTTGTTTTTCTCCTTTCACACCATGGATGTCATCAGATGGAAGCGGTGTGGCGCTTATGTAAAACGAATGCATTTCAATCGGACTGGGCCGCCGCTCTGGCCAGTACGATGACGGTGTATTCAAGCAATACGGATACGGACTACTAAACTAACCCCAACCAAGGAAAACGACCAACACCTTCTCAGACAAAACAAGATCTTTGGCCAAACCGTACAGGAAAACTCTGATAACGTACAAAAAATTTCAGTTATTAGTTTTTTATGAATTGATCATGTTCGTATACTTTATTGGCTTTGGCCACGTGCTAGTACGGCTACCCTCAGTCCAATACGAATACGACCAATCAATAACATATAGGTAGTACACGAAAGTGCGCCAACTCACTTTGGGACATAAAATCCTGCATATATAATGAATCTTGCTCATGTAAATTGCATGCGTTTAACCATGGCTTGGCCGCAATTAAACAGCTGACCACGGCCTCGCCGACTATATCATGCGATATGATAAATGTGACAGATTACGTGGAAATGAACTAAGCACTCACCAGCCCAAACAGCCCCAAACGACATGACCGCAGACCAACGTTAAGTATATATAAAATGTCCCATTCAAACGTTCGGGCCAGACACTATTGAACAGAGTAGTACTCTGGAGACTGGTGTATAAATAAAGTTTATTATTATTATTTAAAGTGTCGTTATCCAGCGCGGCACACGAAAAAGCTCTTCTTTAGTTTGTATAATTACGCAGGTGTCCACACCAATAAATGTTTAGTAACACGTTCCACCTCAGCTTGGAAGAGCGAATAGATAATAATGTTTCAAATATTATTAAAACTCAGGAACGCCATAGTTGACAGACAATTACCGAAAAGTTATATTGAGTAAGCAGTGAAAGAAAACACATTTCCCATTTCAATCACATATTCCCGAAAATGGAGAGAAGGTGTGCTGTTGTGAACAAGGTGAACTGGTCAAGTAGAGAGAAGGCGTTCAGTCAAGGACGAGGTAAACTGATCAAGTAGAGAGCAAGAAGGCGTGCTCTCGTCGAAAAGGTGATGTGATCTAGTAGACAGAAGGCGTGTTGTCACAGACGAGGTGAACTGATCGAGTAGTGAGTAGGCCTGTTGCCGTGGG